>CM074812.1:2410538-2421524 GCA_037447605.1 Zygnema circumcarinatum | reverse complement strand
CTCCCGTCCCCCGTTCCCCCTCCCCCCTCTTCACTCTCTCTCCCCTCCTCTCCCTCCCCTTCCCCTCTTTTTTTTTTCGGGCAGGTTCTCGACTTGGATAAAACGGACCTTGCTTCGACTCAAGCCGCCGACGAGTAAACTTTTTTCCTTAAAAATTTATCGAATTGTCGTGTACAACTGCCTTCAAAAATTTCTTCCCTTTTCATGGGCCGGCTTTTGGCACGATTTCTGACTCGCGGCCAATCACGCGGCTCCACGTGGCAATACACATGTGGGATGAATGGGCTGATGGGTGCTCAGATTACGGAGAACTGAACTGAGCTCCATGTGAACAGCCAGTCGCAGGTGTTATTAACCGAAGGATTATATTTGGAGGGACCTCCCTGCCTTCACAGACGTCAGATCTGGCGGAAGATCAGATTTGAGCCGTTGGATGGAGACCTGCCTTTCTTATGTGAATGGAAATTTGCTCCCAGTTTTGAATCTCAGTTTGAACTGGTTTGTGAGTGATTGGATGGTGCCATGTTTCATGATGAGACAGGCCATGGCATGGGGGCATAGGCATGGGGCATAGGCATGAGGCATGGGTATGGGTATGGGGGCATGAGCATGGGGGGATGGGCATGGGGGTATGGGCATGGGGGCATAGGTATGGGTATGGGGGCATGCGTATGGGGGCATGGGCAGGTGGCATGTGCATGGGCATGGGGGCATGGCATGTCATGCCTTTGGGACGCTGTTCAGAATGTCAATAATGTTAAAGATGTTCTGACCACAACGGCCGTCTTTATTTCAGATCTCTCTCCTCATCTTCCCCCTTTCTCAGATATCCCTCCCTCGTTCTCTCCCTCAACTCTCTCCCCTTCTCCTTGTCCTCTCCCTCTCTCTGTCCCTCTCCTCATGCAGCCCTCCCCCTCTCAGCCCTTTCGGGCTGCGCCCCTTGTTTCTTTTGCATTATGTACTTAGATTTTCATCTTCAAATTTATCTTCATAAGTATTACAGAAGCGAATTTCTCCCAAAAAGCCACTGATATATTTTAACAAACAAGAACCTACAAGCCACTTTTCCTTTTATTCCAACCCAAAGCTCTCGCAACTGAACAATTTCGCCCATCCATTGCGACGCTTGCTTAGTTAAAAACCTTTCCTTTTTGCTGTCACTGTTTGCTAGCTGCCCACATTTCCAACATCCCTCCCCCCTCCCTCTCTCCCTCCTCCCTCTCTTCCTCCTCCCTCTCTTCTCCCACCCTCTCCCTCTCCCCTCTGTCCCTCCTCACTATTTCATCCTGTTCTTCCACAGCATCCTCTCACCTTAAAGCAATCGATACCATCACCAACTCCGCAAAACCAATGAGGGGGGCAAACAAAACCAACAAACTAATCCGAACTTTTTTGACTGAACAAGTGGTCATCAAAAGCAATCTAAAATGGAAAAAACAAAAAAAAACCCTGAATCTGAAACAGGGGAGAGACAGAGAGGAGGGCGAGAAAGAGGAGGAGAGAGACTAGGGTCGAGATGAGGAAGAACCCACAGTGAGAAAGGCCACAAAGAGATAGAGAGAGAGAGAGAGAGAGAGAGAGAGAGAGAGAGAGAGAGAGAGAGAGAGAGACTCCTTCAAAGTCGCCCTGCATCATAGTCAGCCCGGCTCCTTTCACTCCCCAACACAGAGTATGCCTCTGAAACCTTTTTAAAGCGTTCCTCTCCCTCTCCCTTCCTCCCCTCCCTCTGCCGATCCGGATGAGTCTCAAAAGCCAATCGCCGGTAGGCAGCTTTGATCTCATTGGCCGAAGCCGTACGGCTCACTCCCAACACTCGGTAGTAGCCCTTGGGGTCCTCTCTCTCCCTCTCTCCCCCTCTCCCTCCCTCTCTCTCTCTCTCCCCTCCCATTCGCTGACGGCGAGTCTGCTCTTCATTGTACCGCTGTTGGAATCTCTGTTCAAGGTGTCACGTCACCAGATGTCACGGCACGTCACGTCAGAGGGCAGCAAAACCAGACAGAAAGGAGAGAGAGGGGGAGAGAGAGAGAGAGAGAGAGAGAGAGAGAGAGAGCGAGAGAGAGAGAGAGAGAGCAAGAGGGAGAGGGAGAGAGGGTGAGGGAGAGAGGGTGAGGGAGAGAGATCAACAGGGAGTGGGAACGAGGAAAAGGGAGAAAGAGAGAGAAAGAGAGAGAGAGAGAGAGAGAGAGAGAGAAGAAGCGTGCACCTGCCGTTCCATGCGCTCATATTCCGTTTCTCCGTCCATCTGCTCCCTCCTCCACCGCCACTCGAACCCTCCCTCTCTTCTCCTTCGCAGAATTTCGCGCATCATATTGCCCAGGTCTCCCATTGGTCCAATTCTGAAAAAAAAATAATGGGAGGGGAAGGTAAATAGAGAATACGCATACACACAATCGTTCTCCCTTCCTTTCTTTATCTCTCTCTCGCTGTCTCTCTCTCTCTCTCTCTGTCTCTGTCTCTCTCTCTCTTTCTCTCTCTCTCTCTCTTTTTCTCTCTCTCTCTCGCTCTCTCCCTCTATCTCTCTCTCTTTCTCTCCCTCTCCCTCCGCCCCTTCCCTCTCCCTTGCGCTCTCTCTCTCCCCCACTCGTTCTTCCCCACACACCTCTCTCTCTCCCCACCCCTCCCTCTCTCCCTCCCTCCCTCCCCACTCACCACTTAGAACCCTACGAACCCTAAAAAACTTGGAAACCCTACAAAAATTATATATATATATTTGCACCCCCAAAATGAAAAGCCACAAAATCAAAAAATCCCAATACCCCTAAACCCTAAACCCTAATTTTTAAACCCCCATTAGCCCCTCCCACTCCCTCACCTCCAAAAAACTTTTTCCCACTCCTCTCCTCCCTCTCTCCCCTCTCCCTCTCTCTCCTCCGCGTGCCGTACAGCGCGCCAAAGCGAGCGAATCCGAGGATGCCACCTGGCAGCAAAATACGAACCCGCCACGACGGCCGCCTGGAGGACCAACCAGAGGGCGCCACCTGGCACCGGAGAGAGGCCGCCCAGGATTTCAGGATTTAGGGTTTAGGGTTTAAGATTAAGCTTTGAGTTTTTAAAGCTTGGGCATCTTCTTTAGTAATTTCTATAAGGAAAAGACGTTCTTAGGGCTCTTAATATTTTTAGAGTTTACCAGCTTTTTAGGGTTTCCAAGTTCCTCAGGGTTTCCAATTTTTTAAGGGTTTTCAAATTTTTAGGGTTTCCAAAGTTTTACGGTTTCCAAGTTTTTTAGGTTTTCCAAGTTTTGTAGGGTTTCCAAATCTTTAGGTTTTCCAAGTTTTGTAGGTTTTCCAAATCTTTAGGGTTTCCAAGTTTTTTTGGGTTTCCAAGTTTTTTTGGGGTTTTTTGACCCACCCCCTTTCCAGAGGGTTTAGGGTTTTAGGGTGTCCACCTGGCAGCGGAGGAAGGCCCATGATTGGCAGAAGGACGGTGCCAGCTGTCAGCACGAGAGTGGTCGCCGCCGCGACTTTGGCCTCCGCGAAGAGCCTGTCTCCATGGACAGTTCCGTTCCGTCCGTTGACGACGGCAAGGAACTGCCAATTCTGTTGAACGGTAACGGCGATGTATGCGGGGAAGTACACGGCCTGAAAAATCATCAAAACGAGAATGAATGAATGAATGAAAGGAAAAAGAAAAAAAAAAAAAAAACTGACTAACATGAATCACTGTTTTCTTCTTCCATTTTTAAGTTCAAAGGAGGGAAACTTATTATTAAATATTTTGGGAATGGGAGAGGAAAAATACGAAGGATGAATGCATTGGGGAAGGGTTGAGATCAGAAGGGATGTTTGCAGGTCCTGCAATCAAATGGGTATCTGTGCACTCTCTCTCTCTCCCACTCTCTCTCTCCCTCTCTCTCCCTCTCTGCCTCTCCCTCTCTCTCCGACTCTCTCTCTCCCTCTCTCTCCCACTCTCTCTCCCTCTCTTTCCCACACTCTCTCTCCCTCTCTCACTCTCCCTCTCCCTCTCTCTCACTCTCCCTCTCCCTCTCTTCCCCACTCTCTCTCCCTCTCTCTCACTCTCTCTCCCTCTCTCTCTCACTCTCCCTCTCCCCCTCGCTCTCACTCTCCCTCTCCCTCTCTCTCTCACTCTCTCTCCCTCTCTCTCCCACTCTCTCCCTCTCTCTCCCACTCTCTCCCTCTCTCTCCCACTCTCTCTCTCCCTCTCTTCCACCCTCTCTCTGAATGCTCATTGTGCCTATCCCGCCTCCCTCCCCCTTCCCCATCTCCCTCTCCCACTCTCCCTCCCGCCCTCGACTCCACTAGCCCCCTCTCTCTGCCTCCCTCCCTCGGCCCTCCTCGTCCCATCCCTCCCTCTCCTTCCCTCCCTCCCACACCCCTCCCCCTCTCTCCCTCCCCCTCTCTCCCTCCCTCCCTCTCCCTCCCTCCCTCCCTCCCTCCCACCTGTGCCGCCACCTCCTCCTCCATTATGCGAATCTCCACTGCCCGGACTCCATTTGCGTTGTACGCCTGCCCCCAAAAACAACAAAACAAACAAATCAATACATAAAAAAAAACCGAATAAAATAAAATATAACAAAACACACCACGTCAAAAATACAATCAAATCAACTCGTGAAACCCTAAAAACGCAAAACAGTCAGCAAATGCTGTTTTAAAAAAACTACCCCGTGGCAGCTGTTGATTGGTCTATCGATGCCACGTGGCCAGTGCTGGTAAACCGTGCCACGTGGTAGTCATTGGCCAGTGCACAGCTGCCACGTGGCAGTCGGTGTGTAATCCACGCGACGTGACAGTTGTTGATTGACTGCCACGTGGCGCTATCGGAATCCTCAGGCGTGTCGATTGGTTCACGTTTGCCACGTGGCACCATACTGCCACGTGGCAATTCCTAAGTAGTTTATGACATGTGGCAACTGTCTAGTGGTCCAAACATGCCACGTCTCAGCCTCTGCTACGCTTATGGCTGCCACGTGGCGGCTGCTAATTAGTCCATGCCACCTGGCAAGAACTCATTGGTTCTTGTTAGCCACGTGGTTCCCACATGGCAATTGTTAAATAGTCAAGCCACGTGGCAGCTGTTAAGTGGTCCGTGTCGCCACGTGGCACTTGTTGAGTGGTCCGCCACCTGCCTGAGTGCCAGCTCAGCACGCGATCGAACGGTCCCTTGAAGAAGCCTTTGGCGGCAGCGCAACCAAGCGGTCTCCCTGAAAGGGGGAAAAAAATATAAAAATAAATAAGGGAAGAGAAGGGAAAGAGAGAGAGGGAGAGAGGGAGAGAGTGGACAAGAGCGAGAGAGAGACACCGAGACACAGAGAGAGAGAGAGAGCGAGAGGGAGACAGAGAGACACAGAGAGAGAGAGAGAGCGAGAGGGAGACAGAGAGACACAGAGAGAGAGAGAGAGCGAGAGGGAGACAGAGAGACACAGAGAGAGAAGGGAAATGGAAGGGGGGAGAGAGAGGGAGAGAGTGGACAAGAGCGAGAGAGAGACACCGAGACACAGAGAGAGAGAGAGAGCGAGAGGGAGACAGAGAGACACAGAGAGAGAAGGGAAATGGAAGGGGGGAGAGAGAGGGAGAGAGTGGACAAGAGCGAGAGAGAGGCACAGAGAAACAGAGAGAGAGAGAGCGAGAGAGAGACAGACAGAGAGACACAGAGAGAGAGAAGAAGAGGGGGAAGAGAAGGGGGAGAGAGAGGGGGAGACAGTGGAGGGAGAGAGTGAACAAGAGCGAGAGAGTGACACAAAGACAGAGAGAGAGAGAGCGAGAGAGAGACAGAGTCATAGAGAGAGAGAGTGAGGGGGAAGAGAAGGGGGAGAGAGAGTGGGAGAGAGTGGACAAGGGCGAGAGAGTGACACAGAGACACAGAGAGAGCGAGCGAGAGAGAGACAAGAAAAAGAAAGAGAAAGGAGAGAGAGAAAGAGAGAGAGAAAAAAAGAGAGAGAGAGAGAGAGAGCAGCACCTGCTGGTCTGGAAGGGCTCCACTCGTCGCCCCGAAAGCAGCGCTTCTGAGAAGGGGCGAGCCCTCCGTACATCCTCTCCCGCAAGGTTTTGCAGCAAATCAAAGGGATATCTGGAAGAGGAGAAAGGAAAGAATGGGAGAAATCAGATTGAATAGAATCGAAAATTGGAGTGCAAGTAGAGTATATACACATGTAACAAATACATGATTTTTCAAAATAGGCCTCTCCCTCTCGGCCCTTTTTCTCGTCGCCCTCTATCTTCCACCCTCTCTCTTTACCCTCTCCCTCTCTCCCCGCCACTCTCTCAACCCTCGCTCTCCCCTATTCAATCCCCACCTTGTCCCTCCCCCACCCCTCTCTCGCCCCCCTCTCCCTCCCACCCTTACACCTCCTTCCCCACCCCACTCTCTCCCCCACTCCCTCTCCCTTCCCTCCCCTCTCTCGCCCCCCTCTCCCTTCCTCCCCCATCCCTCCCTCTCCCCCAACCCACCCAACTCTCACCCCTCTCCCTCCCCCTCTCCCCCTCTCCCTCTCCCTTCCCTCCCCTCTCTCACCCCCCTCTCCCTCCCCTCCTCACCCCTCCCTCTCCCCCACCCCACTTTCTTCCCCACTCCCTCTCCCTCTCCCTTCCCTCCCCTCTCTTTCCCCTCCTCTCCCTTTTTCCTTCCCCCCCTCTCTCTCTCTCCCACCTGTCCGAAGCATAGTGCTGCATATCCGGATCGGAATTCGGCAGACGAATGCTGAGAGCCATCCAATCGGTAGACCTCCAAACCATCTCTCTGGTCTGCCCTCAAAAAATAGCAATTAAAATCACTAAATTAAGATAAATTCAAATAAAACAACTCAGAATAATAATGCCCTTTTAAAATCTCAAAAAAAGAAAGGGAAAATAAAAAAGGTACATGAACAAGTTAAAATTGGAGAAAGAAATTTACAGGAGTCATTTGTTTGAGAGAAGGGTTGTAGACCCATCCGATACGATAGAAGCCGACTTGTCCGCGGGACATTATGGTCACTGCAGAGAGGGAGAGAGGAGAGAGGTGAGGGAGAGGGACAGAACGGGTGAGAGAGGGTAGGGGAGAGAGAGAGAAAGGGACGAGAACGAGAGAGGGGCGAGAGAGGGAGGGGGGGACGAGGGAAGGGAAGAGGGATGAGGGAAGACGAGAGTGGGGGAGGGGGAGGGGGAGGGGGAGGGGGGAAAGGGATGAGGGATGAGGGATGAGGGAAGAGTGGGCAGATAGGGAGGGCGAGAGGGAGAGGGAGAAAGTGGGAGAGTAAAGCAGAAGGAAAGCGAGATAAAAGGGACCCAATAAACTCCAACAGCTCCCCTACTACCGCTAAAATAAAAAATATCAAAAAAATTAAAACTCCCCCATCTCTTTATACCCACGAACCCTAAAACCTACTTGCAGCGTCAAACGCCCAGAACGGTTGCCACGTGGCATTCATGTCCACCTTCTCAATCTCCCCCTGGAAGGGCCCCAAAAAGTGGTCTGTGATTGCTGCTCTGTGGGCAGCCATGGCGGCCTCCGCAGAAACGACAAAGGGAACAGCTCGGGGAGAGAGGCTCTCCCACCCTCCTCCTCCCTCCGCAGCTCCCCTAAAATAGGAGAACGAGCGCTTGATAAAGTCTACCCGCTTGGTAAAGTAAGGTTGCTTGTTAAACTCCAAGGATTTGCTCGAGTGAGAGCGCTTGATAAGGTCAAATTCATTGTCGGAGCGTTTAAAGTTAGAGCAGTTGGTAAAGTTAACGGAGTTGTTAAAGTCAGAGCCCTTGCTAAAGTCAAAGGGTTTGGTAATATGAGAGCGCTTGATAAAGTCGTGGTAGGCGGTGCTTCTTGCTCTTTGGGTAAAGAGAAGCTTTCGGATGTGGCGGGATGAGTGCATTGAAAGGGGGCGGAGGGGAGGTTTTAGGGTTCAGGTGAGGGCTTTAGGGGTTAAGGGTTGGAGGTTAGGGGTAGGATTATGGTTAGGGTAAGGGTTAGGGTTAGGGTTAGGGTTAGGGTTAGGGTGAGGGTTAGGGTGAGGGTTAGGGTGAGGGTAAAAAATAGCGCAAAAATGAGTGTCAGGATGTTGGGTTAAGGTGCAGAATTAGGGTTAAGGTTTAGGCTTAGGGTTTCGGGGTACGATTAGAGCAAAAATTAGGGTCAGGATGTGGGTTAAGGGCTAGGAGGACTAGGGTTAGGTTTCGGGTTAGGATTAGAGTTAATGTAAAAGTCAGCGCAGAAATTAGGTTAGAATGTGGGTTCAGAGGTGGAATTAGGGTTAAAATTAGGGTTAGGGTTAGGATTAGGGCAGGTCCACCTCCGTCCTCAGTCCCTGTCTGAACATCCCTCCAGCCCTACTATTCACATTCACATCTCTGTTCGCATTTTTGAGGGAGAGAAATTTTATAATTTTTAGGGGTTTTTAGGGTTTTCAGGCTTTTAGAAGTTGGAGGGTTTAGGCATTTTGTGAGGATGCCTGTCTGCTTTTGGTTTCTGGTTTTTGGTTTTTTAGTTTTTGGTTTTTTAGTTTTTGGTTTTTGGTTTTGGTGCAGGCCCGTTTTAAGGGAAAAACGCAAAAACTTGTGTCTCGATTTATGGATTTATGCCTGCTCGCAAGTCGCAAGGTACATTTTTCCGAATATGCAGAATCGAATTTTTGCATACGTGGCGAGTTGTAATTGGCTCCTCGCCACGTGTTGAAGCTAGCAATATAAGTACTGTATAGCCAAGTGACTAAACCAAACTTAAGGAAGTCGACACGTGGCGAGGGAGGAGCGCGACATGCCACGTGTCGTAGTTTAATTGGTAATTTGAATTGTTTTTATTAGTTTACACCATTTTTCTATTCGGGCACGTAAGCGACATTTCCGAATTATTTAGCGTCCCCGCGTCACGTTACGTTGCGTTACGTTACATACCGTACGGTCGGTACGTTTCAGCGAGCGCGCTTCTGTAGGGAGAGGGCGAGGGGGGAGTGGGAGAGGTGAGAGGTGGAGAGGGAGAGTGCAAGAAGTGAGAGGGAAGGAGTGGGAGAGAGAAAGGAGGGAGAGGGAGGGAGGGGGAGGGAGGGAGGAAGGGAGGAAGGGAGGAAGGGAGGAAGGGAGGAAGGGAGGAAGGGAGGAAGGGAGGAAGGAAGGGAGGAAGGGAGGGAGGGAGGGAGGAGACAGGAAGGAAGGGAGAAGGGAGGGAGGGAGGGAGAGAGGAGACAGGAAGGGAGGAAGGGAGGGAGGGAGGAGACAGGAAGGGAGGATGGGAGGGAGGGAGAGGGAGAGAGAAAGGAGGGAAAGAGAGGGGGAGGAGGAAGAGGGAGAGGAGAGGAAGGGAGGGGGGGGGAGAGAGAGAGAGAGAGGACATATCCTTTGATACTATTCTTGCCTAGGCTTTTGAATGTAAAGGGGAAAACGGAACAGTAGTACATAGAGCACGTAGCAGAAAACCAGAGAATACGACAAAGTGGCAACCCCCGTGAGACCATGGAAAGGCTTATTTCGATACTTTTCAAATCATGGTTCCCATAATGAGAAAAGAAGCTCCCATCTCTCTCTCTCTCCCTCTCCCTCCCTCTTCCTCCCTCCCTCTCCCTCCCCTCCCCTCCCTCTCCCTCCCCTCCCCTCCCTCTCCCTCCCTCTCCCTCCCTCTCCCTCCCTCTTCCTCCCTCCCTCTCCCTCCCTCTCCCCCTCCCTCCCCTCACGCCGAGGTTGCTGCTTGGTTCACGCTCGCCTCCGACCGCTTCCTCTCTCCCTCCGTCAATTGGATGATTTGGGCCCCCAAACTGAGTTCATGGATCTGCAAAAACCAAAAACCAAAAATCAAAAACTAAAAACCAGACACCAAAAATTAAAAACCAAAATCTGGTAACCAAAAGTCCTAGAAATCTCCACAAACCCTGTAGTCTTACAAACCTTAAAGCGGGAGAGGAAGAGAGAGGGGGGGCAGGTGGAAAAAAAAACGAGGAGAGTGGGGAGGGGGTGAGAGAGTGGGGGAGAGCGGAAGAGAGAGAGAGGGAGAGAGAGAGGGAGGGAGCGAGAGAGAGAGGGAGGGAGAGAGAATGAGAGGGAGGGAGAGAGTGAGAGATGGAGAGAGGGAGCGGGAAAAGAGTTTCCCACCTCCTTGTATGCGAGTTCGGCAATCTCTTCGCCGCATTCTTTGAACAAATTTCTTTCTTTTCTGACCGTGTTGGCCACATTCAGTATGGCTTCCGCTGCCTCCTCCAGCTGCCCGGAAAAAAAAAGGGAGGGTAAGTTGGGAGGAAAAGGAAATTTTCAATGATAGGGTGAAGATATTCAGTCCTATTCGTTTCCCTCTCCTGCATCTCAACGAGCTCTTTGTCTCCCTCCCTCTCCCTCTCTCTCCCGCTCCCTCTCCCTCTCTCTCGCCCTCTCTCTCGTCGATCTCCCTCACTTTCCTTCCTTCTCCCTTTTGTCCGTGTCCCTCTTCCTCTGTCCCTCTCTCCTTCTTTCGAGAGCGCGAAAGAAGAGAGAGAGAGACAGAAAGAGGGAGAGAGACAGAGGTAGAGAGAAAGAAAATGAGACAGAACGAGGGAGAGACAGAAAGGGAGAGCGAAAGAATGAATGAGAGAAAAACAGAGAGAGAATGAGAAAAAGGAGAGAGAGAGAGAGAGATCCAACAGAGAGAGAGAGAGACGGAGAGAGAGAGAGAGAGAGAGAGAGAGAGAGAGAGAGAGAGAGAGAGAGAAATCAAACAGTTCCTCACATCGGGGCTGTACTCCTCCAGCGGCCGCCAAACTCGGACCAAAATTTTGTCCGCTTCGTCCAATGCTGCTTTCAACTTGTCCGGATTCGCCTGCAGAATAAATAAATAAAGAATAAATAAAGAACACCAAACCATGATGCATAAGTACAAAAACACTTTCAAGAAACTTAAAAAAAAAAAAAGGTAAAATAAAAAGCAAAGGTAGGCACCTTAGCTCCCCGCGTTAGGGGCACACGCCTCACAAAATTCGAAATTGCATTTCTGGTCTCCAAAATCGCCTCTTTGAGAGCCGGCTCCGATGAGGTCCAGTCCTTGAACCGCGCTGCCTGCGGGAGAGTAGAGAGGGAGGGAGGTTAGGAGGGGGGAGGG
>CM074812.1:2370171-2382211 GCA_037447605.1 Zygnema circumcarinatum | reverse complement strand
GGGGAGAAGGGGTGAGGTGGAGAGGGGGAGAAGCTGAGAGGGGGAGAGGGGGAGAGGGTGCTGCAGAGGGGAAGGGGGAAGGGAAAGGAAAAGAGAGATAGTGAGAGGGAGAAGGGTAGGAAGAGGGATCGGGAGAGAGAGAAGGGGAGAGGTAGAGCGAAAGGGAGAGGGAGGGAGAGAAAGACGGAGAGGGCGAGGGAGAGGAGGGGAGGAGGCTCCATACAGAGCACTTGATGAGCAGAGGGTCGCTGTTTCGGGTCGGCCTGCAACATCCACTTCACGACGTCCTTCGCATACCCCGAAATTTGCGGCCACGGGTGATCAGTGAAGCTTGGATTGTCCTTCAATATGAGTTCGAGGGTTTCGCGATTAGAGTCGCTCCCTGCAAGTACGCAAAGTCTCACAGAAAAGTGAGCGAGAGAGAGAGAAAGTGTGAAAGAGAACGAGAGCGAGAGGAGAGAAATAGAAAGAGTGAAAGTAGAAAAAGGGACAGGGAAAAGATGGTGAAAGCGAAGAAGATAAGCAGGGAGTAAGCAAGGAAATGAGAGGAGGGATGAGAGAGAGAGAGAGGGATGGATTGAGGGAGAGGAAAACCCACTTGCATAAAAGGGCGGAAACCCGCAAAGTAGTTGATATATGATGATTCCCGCACTCCACACGTCCACCTCCTGTCCGTACTTGGGCGGCTTCATCAACTGAATGCAGGAGGTGGGTTGCCACCGGACCACCTCCGGAGCCATGTACACGTCGGTGCCGCAGAATTTATCGAATCCTTCATCTGAAAACTGTTTTTCGCGTTTGAGAGTTCGTAAGTTCTAGAGTTTTAACATATTAAGTGCTTTCAGCTTTTCTTTCCCTAAATAACACCTTTTTAATTTTTTTTTTTTTTTTAACGGGGAAATTTACTGGAAGATACATTAGATCATTTCTTACTTTCAATGTTGTAATGATGCACAGAATCGAGGTCCTTTAGCAAGAAAAAGATTAGGATACTCCTGTTTGAGTGGGGGGCTCGAAAGCGAAGGTCCCGAGTAGCTCAGCATTTGCAATAAAGTTTGGATTTTGAGGGCTTTTGGGATGTTAGGATTTCGTGCATTTGCGGAAAATTCTGTTCCATTTCTAAAGAATCTGAAAGCAGACAATGCTGCAGAATGTTGACCAAATTCAAAAGATGAAAGGAACGAGATTTCTGACTTGCCCAACTGTCCAAACAATGGTGTTTCGAAGATCGCTGACCTGGCCGGAAAAAAGTAGACCGTCCAAAATCAGCGATTTTCAAAACCCCTCCCGCTCCTGGACTTGCAAGAAGAAAGTTTTCGGGCTTCAAATCGCGATGAATGACTCCCAAAGCGTGGCATTGCTCCACCACTTTCATGATGGATTTCGCCATCACTGCAACATCCCTCTCACTGCAGCATACGCGCAACTTCTTAGCTCTCTCTTTCTCTCCCACTCTCTCTCTCTCTCTCTCCCTCTCTCTTACTCTCTCTCTCTCTCTCTCTCTCTCTCTCTCTCTCTCTCTCTCTCTCTCTCTCTCTCTCTCTCTCTCTCTCTCCCCCTCCCCCCTTCCTCCAAGCTCACTTTCTCTTTCTCATTCCATCGCCCTGTATTTTTCTTCCCCCTCTCCAACCACAATTCCTCACTTCCCGCTTTCTTACTTCCTCGGTGTGTTTCCCAACAAAGAGGAGTGGAATAACGAGAGAGAAGAAAGAAATAACATAGCAATTGATAACGTAAATATTCCTGTATGTGATAAAGCGGCTTAAGAAAATCACGAACCTGTATGGGATCCCATTGTTCCTTTTCATCCGTTCCATCATTGCGTCGTACAAATCCCCTCCTTTACATAGTTCCATGACAATATAAAATTTATCTTTATCCTCATAAGCTTCGTAGATATTCACAATATTCTCGTGCCCCGTCACATGATGCAGAATCGCGATTTCTCGTTTCACATCTTTAAAGTGTTCGGGAGACTTCCAGTTACTTTTAGAAATCACTTTACAGCAGGCCGATTTTTCAGTCTCCTTTTCCTGACACTCAAATGTGGTTCCAAATCGGCCCGATTCAAGCACTCTGCCAAACAAATATACATCTTGAAAGCGCTCTGCATCATCCAAAACCATTTTAGGGTATTTAGGGGTCTAAAAAAGGATCTAAAAACTCAGTCAAGAAGTTATCATACTGATTTGAGAGCGAATAAACCATCACTAACAGGTCATTTGCGTAGTCTCTTGAAGGCATACTCAACCATAAAGTTGACTAATGGTGTTGACATTGTTCAGTGCTAAAGAAAAACTAAAAAGAAGAACCTCAGGATTAAATCTATACTCTACATCTCTTCCCTCTCTCTCTAACTCTAATCTCCCCTTCTCAGCCTCTCTCTCTCTCTCCCTCGTTTCTCCACCTCTGTCTCTAGATGTACCGCAATACGTATATATACCGCCCTGTTATGGAGGCAGTTTGACAATGTATTTACAAAATTGAGTGCATTTACTCAGCAAGATGGTATCTGATTTGTAGCTGAGAATATTGCTGGTAAGGAACTTGGAAGTAGTCTTACCCGGCTGCTCTTGCTGCTGATCGGACAAAGCCGTCGATTCCTGCAACCGCCCGATGAAATCATTCATGCGCAAAATACTTCTGTACATACTGTTAGATAAAATATTAACAGTTGGATTCTTCGTTTTCTACACAGCGTTCAACGCAAAACACAATCGAATCCTACACAGAAAAAAAGATAATGGTCTTTTTCTCCAATTTCGAAATTTCAATGATCGACACTTACGTAAAGGAAACTCATTCAGCTCAAGTTAAAGACGGGAAAGGAGAGGGAACTGAAAGAAGAGGGAGAGAGGGAGGATATAGAGAGCGAGAGAGGTTGAGGTGAAAGAGAGCACAGAGGAGCATAGAGAGCAAGTCGAGAAAGGGGAAAGAACTTTGTAAATGCTCCCTCTCTCTCCCTCTCAGTCTCTCAGACCCCCTCTTCACTCTCACACTCTATCTCTCTCTCACTCACTCACATTCTTCATCACTATCCGTATGCGCTACAAGTCGGCCAGAGATCTCGCATCCGTGACGACAGACATCACAAGAAGGACCTCTTCTCTCGCGCACAGGCGCTGGCTTCTGCGAGACTGCGCTACCTCGTTTTAGGGTTACCGAGATGCGGCACGAAGGCTCCCCGCTATGGATCCGCAAAGGTGCTTGAATTAAGAAACGGAGGAGTAGACAGAGGGAGGGAGGGAGGGAGGGAGGGAGAGAAAGAGAGGAAGGGGGAGAGAGAATCAAACGACAGATCGGAGCAGCAGGAGAGAAATGAGGACTTGTACGGTCTTTTTGCCGCCCCTAGAGTACAGTACTGTACAGCAACTCGTTCTGTCAGCCGTATGGAGGCGGCCAGGAGCTGTGTGTGGCGCCAACGTGGCACGACACGTCCGCGCCAGCATGGCCATATCGCCAGGTCAGCATATCTCAGCGTCCGTATCAGGCCACGTGGTCGCCACGTAGGCAAAAACAGTACGAACGCGTACGGGTCGGCTCAGGGCCGGGCGGCTGCCAGCTTGGAGGGAGGTGGACTTCGATCCACGCCAGGACCCCCGACACGTGATCAACATGCTGCCTACTTTTTGGAAAGTCCACCACCAGCTGTTTACCCCATTCTACCATCATTCGACTGTTGATTTCAATTTCCTCCGCGCTCCCTCTCCCTCAATCGCGTTAGCAACGTGCTTTGTCGTTGTCGCGTGCCGCACGCTCCTGACAAATCTGACAGCGGAAAGTTCGCGGTCACGTCATAGCACACAAAGAAATGAAAATGCGACGCCACCGCTACAGACAGGGAACGCCGCCCGTGGACGCGTAAGGTCTACGTGTCGTATGCGGGCTGGGGCCGTACTGTGCGGCGTTGTCGTATCAGGCTGTCCGGTCTCCCAAGTCGCGCTCACACTCGTGGACAACGACGGACCAGCTTGCGTGTTCACACATCGAATTATTGCTCCTCCTTCTGAAGCGTTCACAAGTACGCCCGAGAATCATTACAGTAAAGCACCCGAAATTGGTTTGGCGATGGTCAAGGTCTGACTCCCCCTAATATTTTCCACCCTGGAATTCCCCCTGATTTTGCCGAAACCACTTTTAGTACGGGAAGTCTGTGTTAATGTATTAGGGGTGTTAACCTAACGTGACCTATTTTGCAATAAAAAATGGAGAACTATATACCGCCCACCCCCCCCTTTTGGTTATCCCGCCCCTGTTTTTTTGAAATCCCAGTCTCCCATGTTGGCTATTCTGCCCCCCCTCCCATTTTGGCTATTCCCCCCCATTTTCGATATTTCGGGAGGAGATTCTGCTCATTCTCTCTCGCTCCTTTGCTTTCTCCACTGCTCTCTCCTCTAGTCTCTCTCTCCTCTGCTCTCACTCCTCTGCTCTCTCTCTCTCTATACACTCTCTTCTCGGCTCTCACTCTGCTCTTTCTCTCTCCTCTTCTCTCCTTTGCTCTCTCTCTCTCTCCTCTAGTCTCTCTCTCCTCTGCTCTCTCTCTTCTAGATTCTCTCTCCTTTGCTCTCTCTCATCTACTCATTCACTCTCCTCTGCTCTTCAAGAGAGAGAGAGAGAGATAGAGCTCTCTCTCTCTCTCTCTCTCTCTCTCTATCTCTCTCGCTCTCTCCCTTTCTCCTCTGCTCTGCTCTCTCTTTGCGAATGTCTTTACGGACGTTGCGCTGATGTGTGAGTAGGAGAAAACAAGGGGGGAATGTCCAAAGTAGGGTGGGGATAGCCAAAATGGGAGGGGGGGCAGAGTAGCCAAAATGGGAGACTGCGATTTCAAAAAAACAGGGGCGGGATAACCAAAAAAGGTGGGCGGTATATAGTTCTCCTAAAAATCTGTTAATCGAAACGGATTTTGAACATGGGTCACGCTATTTCGATGTACATTAAGTACGGATAAAATCTCCAATCCGTATGGTATATGTACGAAACCTATAGGAGCTCATGTAGCTAAATGTACGGCACCAATAGAAGCTCGTGTTGGTAAATGTAAGGCACCAATAGGAGCTCGCGACAGGGCCCGCCGGGCGGCCATGCGCCTCCGTACAGAGAGAAGCAGTACGGCCGCAGGCCGGACTCTAACATAAGACCGCCCGCCTATTGGTAACACGGACTTCCTTATATTTTCAAATTCCAAGATTTTCGCCCAATAATATCTGCCGAAACCATCGCGAAAATATTAGGGGGAGTCAGACCTTGACCATCGCCATGTCAATTTCGTAAGCCTGTCGGGCGAATTAAACATTGGCTAGGTACGCATTTCGGTACAGCTGTAACGGCGGAGCCGCGGATCCCGACCCGAAATTCGTACACGAAAGAAGTGACTTTTAGTATGAAGAATTCGGGAATTTCGTAAGCGATGGTGATGGTCAAACCGAGTACTGGAATGTCTGAGATTATTTATAAAACACAAAGAAAACAAATTTATGCCTCGGAACCAGAAACATACAAAAGAAAGTTTTGATTTACTCAGTATGACGGATTATTTGATAATTACATTAATTTAATAACCGCAGAATTTTAACAAGGTGTGTTGGGTTTGATTTTCTGCAGTCAGGAATATTTTAATTATAGTGAGAACAATCATTGGAATTTACTTGGTGGTCTGGGCTATCACTTCAGACGTTATTGTTTTGAAAGAAGCCCACAAGTGGGAGAGGCAGATCCTTTAAATGCAAACGGAAGGTACAACTAAAAGAAACTTAAGCTCCTACATGAGCTCCTATTGGTTTCGTACATATACCATACGGATTGGAGATTTTATCCATACTTAATGTACATCGAAATAGCGTGACCCATGTTCAAAATCCGTTTCGATTAACAGATTTTTTGGAGAACTATATACCGCCCACCTTTTTTGGTTATCCCGCCCCTGTTTTTTTGAAATCGCAGTCTCCCATTTTGGCTACTCTGCCCCCCCTCCAATTTTGGCTATCCCCACCCTACTTTGGACATTCCCCCCTTGTTTTCTCCTACTCACACATCAGCGCAACGTCCGTAAAGACATTCGCAAAGAGAGAGCAGAGCAGAGGAGAAAGGGAGAGAGCGAGAGAGATAGAGAGAGAGAGAGAGAGAGATAGAGCTCTCTCTCTCTCTTGAAGAGCAGAGGAGAGTGAATGAGTAGATGAGAGAGAGTAAAGGAGAGAGAAACTAGAAGAGAGAACTTTGCGTACCTGCACCTGCACCTGTACCCCCTATTGTTGTTAATAATTTTATTAATAATAATGCAAATGCAAACGCAGGTATTGTGTGAAACGATTACTTAGGTGTGCCACGTCTGCGCTCGCATTAGTGAGTTTTTTTGAGTTTGTTCGTTCCTTTTTAGAACAGGTCTGGACCCATCTTGAGGGATGCTTAGCAGTACGTATTTAGGTCCGCTATTTATTTAATGAGAAGGGTCGAAGTACAGGCAGGCGGAGGGCTGAGCCAAGTCTCGAGGTTCATTAAATCTGGCCCCCCTACTGTACGGTATGCTGATATTGTTTTTGAGCAATTAGGAAGGGGCTCCTTTGGGGTCCCTCCCTCTCTCCTTTCCCTCCCGCCCACTCTCTCTCTTCACTCTCTCCCTCTTTCCCTCCTTCTTTCCCTCGTTTCCTCCCTCCCTCCCTCTGTCCCTCCCTCTCTCCCACTCGGTCTCCCTCTCTCCCTCCCTCTCGCACTTTGTCTCCGTCTCTTCGTCTCTTCTCTTCTCGTGAGAGAGGGAGTCGCGCTGTGATGCCAACCAACATCGTGAGCTCGCACATTCGCATGAAACGAGATAGTACCGCGCAAAATGGACGTGAATGGAAAATGTGCAAATGAGAGTACTTATTCTGCATCTCGACATGTGGCAAAGAACCATATAACGCCAGCTGGCCACAGTTTGTGCGCGGATTGGGGGGTTCTGTCCACGTGGGGGTACGCGATTGGTCTATGCTGGTCCAATCTCTCCTGCTCCCTCTCTCCCTTTTCATGCTCAACGAGAATCATTCCATTTCGATTGTCTTGAAAGTAAAGGGGAGGCCTCAACAGGGAATATCGCCGCCGAGGAGACAACTGAGCACGTGGCAGCAGCAGCAGGCTATCTTAGTGCACAAAATAAAATAAAATAGAATAAAATGAAATGAAATGAAATAAAATAAAATAAAAGGGGAACAACGAGCGACTGGGTTAGTTAGAGAGTGACAGAGAGTGCATAGAAGCGTACAATTAGAGGAACAGAGTGAGGCGGGAAGTGAGGAAAACCTGAGAAAGTGGGACAGACGCAGAAAGAGAGCGAGGAATGAGAACAGTCGGAGAGGCTGAGAAATATCGATTCAAGGCAATGAGAGCCCGATAGAGAGAGGGAAGAGGAGAGAGAGAAACGGAGGGAGAGCGCAGAGGAGAGAGGGTTGTGGGAGAGAGCAGAGGGTTCTCGAAGAGGGACCAATGGGAGCGGGAGCTATGAAGGAGGAAGTGCGAGAGAGCGGTCATGTGAGAAGAGAGGAAAAGTATCGTGGAAGGCGGAGTGATGAGAGAGGGGACAGAAGAATAAAACGAAGCATAAAAATGGGAGATGGGAGAGAATGCAGGAGAGGAGTTGCAAGAAGGAGATACTGGAATGAAGGCCGTGGGAGACACAAAAGTGAGAGAGGGAGAGGTGGGAGAGAGCCCCAGGAGAGCAGAATGAATTGACACATGCATATTGTTGAAAACTAGAGCCTGGTCTCTCTCACTTGCTGCACTCTCAGACATCCTTGCACTTCAGCGAACACACCCTCCCCAATGCACACAACGGAAAGAGAGAATGAAGACTGAAGAGAAATGACACCGAGAAGTGAAGTAAGAGGAGAAAGCCCCACCGGCTCAAAACTCCTTAAAATAGATAAGAAGGGTTACACACAGAAATTCAGCCCTCAGGCGATTCCTACTGCTCTGCCCTACACTCCTATCTACTGCTGCCCATACAGCAGGCCTCTACACTCAGCACCACAAGCCGAGATGCAAGGTTCTAAGGGTTGCTAACTCTATGCTCTAAGCACACTAAATACTGGCCGCTGAAGCACCTCCACGTTCCACCGCGTGTCACCGCGTTCCACCTCCATGTCGTCGAGGTCGCTCCGCGCCTTCTGGAGTTCGCTCCGCGCCGCGCGGGAGCTCAGCTCGGGAGGCCGCCATGGGGAGGGGAGCGTCCGTACCGAAACCCTCCTTCGAAAAGCTCCTCCGTCGCTCCTAAACTTCCGCGCTCCTTCGCGTCTCCAATAATCCGTACTAAGCTAACTCGAAGCCGCGCGACCTATCGTCGCGCGCCACGTGTATACACAACACTTATAAAACCTAAGCGGACTCCACTGGTGGCGCGGCCTATCGCCGCCCGCCACGTGTCCTATTTAAACCCGAAACGTCGTCCGACTCAGAACAGCGCTCTAGCGCACTGTTCAGACTGTGACCGTATCTATCAAGGACCGCCGACACTGGCTAAGGACCGTAAAGTGTACTACCTCGTACTATACCCCTATTGTACACTACACATATAAGGGCACATAAGAAGCAGCTACGCAGCCTATTGAGCAATGAAGTTTCCAAATCTACTTTTTCCACAAAACGGAATCCCGAAGTAAAGTGGAACCACAAAACAAAAAATGTACTCAATCCCTAGATGGGCGCAGCAATGCAGGTCATTTGGTCTGCATTTACTATTTCCCTCTTTCTCCTTCCCTCTCTCCCACTCAATCTCACTGTCTTTCCACTACACAGGCGCTCCCCTATCTACGGCCCACCCCTCCTCTACTTCCCATCGCACCCTCACCCGCTTCCTCCATCTACTCTATCGCTTCTCCACCCGCCCACCTCCCTCCACAACATCCTCCCTCAACCTCTCCATCTCTCCTCCTCCCCAACTCACGTCCCCTTCCCCTTCCATATTCCCTCTGAACCCGACGCCATCCCCTCCTCAATGCCACCCCACTCCTCCCTCTCTCCTCCCTCCTTCCCCTTCCCCTTCCCCCTCCGCCCTCCCCGCTCCCCCATCCCTCATTTCCCCTCCACCCTCCCTCCTCCCTCCTCCCCACTTCCTCTCCGCCTTGCCCCTCCGGCCTCCCCCCTCCCCCATTCCCCCTCTCTCATCCGTCCTCCCCCCTTCCCCATCTCCCCTTCCCCCTCCCTCCCCCCCCCCCCCTCCCTCCACTCCCCCGTCACCCGTCCCTCTTCCCCCTTCCCTCTCTCTCCTTCCTCCTTCTCCCCCCCATTCGCCCCTCCCCTCCATCCGTAATAAAATCACGCAGACCCGGCCCTCCACTCACCACACCATGCAGCATAAATCTTCGTCGTCATCGTTTTTTTCGGGAGCCTGATTCACCACCACCACCTGAGGGGGAGGAGGAGGGTAGTACCCGTAGCCCTGGGAAGGGTAGCCATATCCCTGAGGGGGGTAGCCATATCCCTGGGGAGGGGGGACTCCCACGGGGGGACCTTGGTAGGCCATTGGTAGGAATTTTGGTTAGGGTTCGAGTAATGAGGAAGGGTGAGGGAAAAAACCTGGCTCTCTCCCTCCCCCTCTCCCTGTCCCTCTCTCTGTCCCTCTTCCTCTCTCTCCCACAAGCTTTCGCTCTTGCTCTCCCCCGCTCTCCACCCCTCTCTCCGTCTCGTTCTATCTCTCTCCCGCTCGGCGATCTGCCTACCGGCGGCTTCTTTCCCCTGACATAGAGTCGAGGGAGAGGGAAAAGGAGAGGAAGCGCGTTGGCCAAAGCGCGTTGACAATTGGCCTCCTTCCTCCCGACTTCCCTGTACAGTATGCTGTGACATGACCTCGACCTTGACTTTCAGATTTGTGGGCCCCAGCTGCCCGCGGGCAGCAGTAGATTTGATTTGATTTTTTGTTTTTTTGTTTTGCGTGTATCACACCTCGAATGATTGTTCCTGCTTCTGACGCGTTCAGACGCGCGTGCGAGAACTACTATTGGTCCTTGAGATACGGATCCAGTCCGTATTGTACGGCATTCAGGGCCGCGGCCAGACCTTCCCTCGGCGGCGGCTGTTAGATTGTAGTTTCTTGTACGAAGTCAACCTTTTCCTTCACCTGTCCTATAAATGCACGCCACGTGGCGCCCTCACGCCGATAAGCGAATACCTGCGCGCCACGTGGTAGACAGCTCCGCCGCTTCGTACATATGGCCGCTCGCCCGCTCCCCCCTCCCTATACACCCTACCCTCGGCTTTCAAATTTCTGCCGGCTCACAGACCCGGCCCTCCACTCACCACGCCGTGCAGCAATCGCCGCCACCGTCGTCTCTGCGTTGGTGCTGATCCACCACCACCACCTGCGGGGGGGGAGGGGGGTAGTACCCGGGAGGCGGGGGGCCGCCATAGCCGGGAGGGGGAGGTCCGCCATAGCCAGGGGGAGGGGGGCCATAGCCGGGAGGAGGGGGGTTCCCACGGGGGGACCTTGGTACGCCATTGGTAGGGAGCAGGGTTAGGGTTCGAGTAATGTGTAAGGGTTAGCGATTGATAACGTAAATATTCCTGTATGTGATAAAGCGGCTTAAGAAAATCACAAACCAGTAAGGGATCCCTTTATTCCTCTTCATCCTTTCCATCATTGCGTCGTACAAATCCCCTCCTTTACATAGTTCCATGACAATATAAAATTTAACCTTATCATCATAAGCTCCGTAGATATTCACAATATTCTCGTGCCCCGCCACATGATGCAGAATCGCGATTTCTCGTTTCACATCTTTAAAGTGTTCGGGAGACTTCCAGTTACTTTTAGAAATCACTTTACAGCAGGCCGATTTTTCAGTCTCCTTTTCCTGACACTCAAATGTAGTTCCAAATTTGCCCTCTGCGAGCTTTCTGCCTAACAAATATACATCCTCAAAGCGCTCTGCATCATCCAAAACCACTTTAGGGTCTTTAGGGGACTAAAAAAGAATCTAAAAACTGAGCCAAGAAGTTATCATACTGATTTGAGAGCGAATAAACCATCACTAACAGGTCATTTGCGTAATCTCTTACTTAACCATAAAGTTGACTAAGGGTGTTGAAAGGGAGAGGGAATCAAACGACAGATCGGAGCAGCAGGAGAGAAATGAGAACTTGTACGGACTTTTTGCCGCCCCTACAGTACAGTACTGTACAGCATCTCGTTTTGTCCGCCGTACGGTCGCGGCCAGGAGGTGTGTATGGCGCCAATATGGCACGACACGTCCGGGCCATCATCTCCTCTCCATCGGGATCGAAGCCTTGGTGGATCCTGGATCGAGGCCAGGGTGGATCCTGGATCGAAGCCTTGGTGGATCCTGGATCCAGGCCAGGGTGGATCCTGGATCCAGGCCAGGGTGCAGGTTCTTGGTGTAGGCTCTTTTAGTTTTTGGGTGCTTTGTTCAATGGCTTTGTCATCGCAAGTTTTTTGAAGTGATTTAAGTAGAGGAAGTAGTACGTAGGGGAATGTGAATGATGGAAACACAAGGAAAGTAATGATACTACGCAACACTTCGTTATCCATCCTTCGAAGTTCAATCAGTTTTATCTTCAGCTTGACTACTAATCTCACGGCTAAACATTTGCTCTCAGTTTGGAATAAAAAACCAAAATGGATCCTCACTGTTCAGTGCCTACACTGGACAATTAATATATACCTTATTTCTTAGTTGACTGGATATCATCGACAAAGTACTTTCTGTGACGAGAATCATTCCTCAATTCACTTCTTGTTTTTTCTCATTTTGCAATTTTCCCCTTCTTCTGAGTACAGTACTGTACAGTATGCTGATGTTTTTATTTTTGAGCAAAGTAAAAGGGGCTTCTCTGCGGGGCCGAGAGGGCACTTATGAATGGGATGCTCTCCGTCAAAGGGAGGGTGGGAGAGGGAGGGAGAGGGCGAGGGAGGGAGAGGGAGAGGGAGGGAGAGCGGGGTAGGGAGGGAACAAAAGACGAGGGAAAGATTTTTAAAATAACTGACCTTTAAATTAAACCTCCTCACATTAGGACTTCTATAGGTAAAGGTTGAAGGGGTAGGTTTGAGGTTTGAGAT
>CM074812.1:2282733-2309749 GCA_037447605.1 Zygnema circumcarinatum | reverse complement strand
CCCCTCTCTCCCCTCTCTCCCCTCTCTCCCCTCTTCCCCTCTCCCCCTCTCCCCCTCTCCCGCTCTTCCCTCTCCCCTCTTCCTCTCCTCTCTCTCTCTCTCTCTCGCTCTCTCCTCTCTCTCTTCACTATTAGATGAAGCTCTTCTGACCTTCCATTGACACACGCTTTCGGAGTTTGGGGCAGCCTGAAACCTAATGTGTATAGATGCTCACATCAAGAGAGGTTTTTTTAGGCAGCGCACTTACAGCTGAACGAGAGAAACACAGTCGCCAACATTGAAGGGAACATTCCATATTTCCTTGTTTTGGGAAGAATCTCTGCAAGAGAATGCATCAGTCATTCATCAAAATGTGAAGGAAGAAATTGTTTGCAGGGGAGGGAGGGAGGGAGAGAGGGAGGGAGAGGGAGAGGGCGAGGGAGAGGGAGAGGGCGAGGGAGAGGGAGAGGGAGAGGAAGAGGAAAAGGGCGAGGGAGAGGGAGAGGGAGAGGGCGAGGGAGAGGGAGGGAGAGGGAGAGGGTGAGGGAGAGGGAGAGGGAGAGGGAGAGGGTGAGGGAGAGGGAGAGGGTGAGAGAGAGGGAGAGGGAGAGGGAGAGGGTGAGGGAGAGGGAGAAGGAGGAGAGCAGAGGGGGAGGAAGATTAGAGCGTCCAATTTTTACCACCTTCCGCTAATGTTATCCTTTCATGCAAAGACAGAACATTCGTTAGAACCCGTGAAGCTATGGAAAAATCAGCCTGCAATCATTTATTTCTTGCTTAAACTTCTACTCGGCCATTTTATGAGGAGAAAATTATAGAGATGCAAGTCTAGTAAAGAACATTGATTGGATGCTGAGCCTGCAGATCAGCAGCACTTGGAAAATTAAGGGAAGAATCTTACAAATATTGAAGGTTTGGGAAGCTGCGCCTTGCTCTTGGTATGGCGTTAGTATAGAACTTTTGGGAGGCATTTCTACAGCCCAGAAAAAGGAAACGATTAAATCAGTTACACATGGAAGCCTTGGACATACATATATTATCATTTAATGGTTTCACCTTCTTTTTGCTTTAGTGGGGAATTTCAGTTTGATTTCAGTTTGTGGAAACCCTAGGCCCTAAACCCTTAACCCTAAAACTCCATAAACCCTAAACCCTAAGTTCCAGGCCCTAACCCTAAGCCCAAAACTCAGCAGGATAACTACACAAATGGCTACAATAGCCATTTATATTTGAGAATTCCTCTGAAAGTACATCCATTAAGCTAAAATAGTCTTCTTCTAAAGCACGGAATTGAGAATCTTGATGGGTTTTTATCATTCCCCCTCTCCTTTTTCCTTCCCTCCGCTTCGCTCTGCTCTCCCCTTCAGTCCTCTTTCCAGCCCTTCCTCCCTCTCCCTCTCCATCACCGTCATCATCTCCCTCTCCCTCTCCCTCTCCCTCTCCCTCCCCCTCGCCCTCTCCCTCTCCCTCGCCCTCTCCCCCTCCCTCTCCCTCTCCCCCCCTCCCTTAGCCTCTCTCTCCCCCTGTCCCTTTGGTCTGCCTCTCTCTCCGTACACTCCCCCTCTCCAACTCTGAACCCTAATCCTTAGACCCTAGTTTCCAGGGTTAGAATTAGGGTTCAGGGTTGAACCCTAATGTGAACTCTGAACTCCCTGACCCTGAACTCTAAACCCTAATCAAAATATTTTTATTTTTTCGCCAGTCGTTGAACTCCATATACTCCATATATTGGCACCTTTTTTTCAAAACGCAAAAGAAGCCTGTGAACATTATTGCGAGCTGAACCTCATCCCATGCAATTCCTTTGAGAATTCAGAACGACTCCACGGAGGGAAACTCACAAGTATCTCAAGTCGAGAGATGTTCCAAAGCTTGCCGAGAGCTCTCCAGATAACAGATTGTTTCTGAGGTCTCTGCAGACAGGGTAAGAAAAAAGAAAGCAATAAAAAAATTCACCCTCGCGGAGGTTTGGGACTTCAATACCACTCTCCATGTTAAAAAACCCTAACGAGAAAAACAAGGTTTAAGGTACGGTACGGTACGATACGATCGAAACGATATCATACGATACGATATCATACGATACGATATCATACGATACGATACGATACGACGATACAATACGATACCATTCGTTAGGATACGATATGATTATATCGGACAATTTTGGCACTTCCACGAAATTAAATGTGACGCCCTATCATGGCATGAAAGACACGTGGCAGCTACAGCCACGTGGCGCCATGTGGCCTATGTCACACCGCACGTGCGGTGCGAGGCCACATGGTGAATGGGCTGTGACAGCAAGTCACGTCACGTCACGTCACGCCCCGCCACGTCACGCCATATCACGTCACGTCACGCCATATCACGTCACGTCACGTCACGTCACGCCACGTCACGCCACGTCACGCAATTGTCACGGCAACCCACAGATTTCGCACGTGCGAGGCCAGAAATGGCAGTCACAGGTCCTCTTTAAGAGAGGGTGGAGTTGAATGAGGGAGACAGTTCGGGCGGCGGCTGGACTGGCGAGACCTAAACCCTAAACAGTAAACCCTAACCCCTAAACCCTAACCCCTACACCCTACCCCCTACCCCCCTACCCCCCTACCCCCTAAAACCCTAAACCCTAAACCCTAACTATGAGTGTGAGTGAGGATCAGGGAGACACGCACTTGCGCTATCGAGCCGAGTGTTAGAGGTGCGGTCATAGAATCGACGGCTATAATAGTAAAGTCAAATTTCTAATAGCAGCACAAGTTCAAGTTCACACTGCATGAAGTACTTGAGAATGAGACTTACAATATGACCAAAGTGGTGCAATTCCACAACGGTAGGGGAATGCTTCCCGTCAAGTTGTTGTTGAACAAATATCTGCATTTCAACAAAGCATAGATTGTCTTGACTTCAGTGTTCATTGTTCATTGTACTTCATTGTTCGGGTTTCTTTGAGCATAAGCTGCATCAAATTTCATGTTGTTGTTGATCAACATTGGAGCGAAAAAGTGTTGTCTCGCTACATATAATAAGTGATAGAGAAAGAAAGTCAGTCAGGTCCATTACAAAGGATTTTTAGCTCAACAACATTGCTGAATTCTAAGGTTCTAGAAAGCTCTAATTCCCTTATTCAATAGATGCAATGTTCCATATGAATTCAAAATTGGACTCAAACCTTGCAGAGTAGTGCTATCTATCATCGCCAAACTCGATACTTAATTTTTTGATGTGACGATCTTCACATTCTCTATGCTCAATTAGAAGGTGGCGGTTTCCTGATAACCCGAGCATGTCTTACAAAAAAACCCTAAAAACCCTAAAAAACCCTAAAAACCCTTTTTCTAAAACCCTAAAAACCCTAAAAACCCTAAATACACTTAAAAACCCTAAAAAACCCTAAAAACCCTTTTTCTAAAACCCTAAAAACCCTAAATACACTTAAAAACCCTAAAAAACCCTAAAAACCCTTTTTCTAAAACCCTAAAAACCCTAAATACACTTTAAAACCCTAAAAAACCCTAAAAACCCTTTTTCTAAAACCCTAAATACACTTAAAAACCCTGAAAACCCTTTTTCTAAAACCCTTAAAACCCTAAATACCCTTAAAACCCCTAAAAAACCCTAAAAAACCCTAAAAACCCTTTTTCTATAACCCTAAATACACTTAAAAACCCTAAAAAACCCTAAAAACCCTTTTTCTAAAACCCTAAAAACCCTAGATACACTTACAAACCCTAAAAAACCCTAAAAACCCTTTTTCTAAAACCCTTAAAACCCTAAATACCCTTAAAAACCCTAAAACTCACAGTTCTTGCAATTTACTAAGGGCGCCAATCGATCCCGGAATACTTCCACTGAAATTGTTTGAATGCATATCTCTGCCACCAACAAACAACAGTAAAATACTTTGGGTCAACCTTTTCAATTAAGAAAAAATGTGGCATGCCACGTGGCGCCCTCCCATGGGTGAGCGTGACTCTTAAGAGAATTTGGCGAATGCCAAGACTTCATACTTCATCGCCAAGTGACGAAAAGCTTAAAGGAAAACTATGGGGTGGGCACACCATGTAAGCAAACCATAAAAATTGAAGCAATCAGTTTAGGGTTTAGGGTTTCGGGTGAAGAGTGTAGGGTTTAGGGTTTAGGGTTTAGGTTTTAGGGTGAAGGGTTTAGGGTGAAGGGATTAGGGTTTAGAGTTTAGGGTATAGGGTGAAGGGTTTAGGGTTTAGGGTTTAGGGTTTAGGGTTTAGGGTTTAGGGTTTAGGGTTTAGGGTGAAGAGTTTAGGGTTTAAGGTGAAGGGTTTAGGGTTTAAGGTTTAGGGTTTAGGGTGAAGGGTTTAGGGTTTAAGGTGAAGGGTTTAGGGTTTAAGGTTTAGGGTTTAGGGTTTAAGGTTTAGGGTTTAGGGTGAAGGGTTTAGGGTTTATGGTTTAGGGTTTAGGGTTTTGGAACAGAATTAGTGCGAACATGAAATTTTCGTTGACTCCTATAGGGGTGTACAAACCATCCAGGTTTCATCGGCTTTTAGGGTTTTTAGGGTTTTTAGGGTCTTTAAGGGTTTTAGTTTTTATCTAAAATTGACCTTTCATTTAAAATTGGCGAAGTGGTAATGAATGATAGACTTATAATTGCGTATGTTCAGAAAGCAAACGTGATACTTCAATCAACATTGGAGGTCAGCGGCCCAAGTTACGTCTGCGACCTATACATTGTAAAAAAGTAAACAGGCAATATCTAAAAATTTCAACCGTTTCAAAACTCACAAAATTTCCAGATTCTTGAGTCTGTCAATTGCGCCTGGGAGGGTTCCGTACAAGGAGTTATCCGAGAGGTCCCTGCAGATAGAAGGAAAAGGAACTGATTACTGGAACTGATTAACCCAATTTAGGTCAAATTCAAGTGGAAAAATGGTCAATAAGGAGTTGAAATTCAGATTTAAAAGGTGAAGTGCGACTTGTGAAGGGCCTGAACTATGCAACTTGGTCCAGTCTAGAAATTTCTTACAAACGACCTCCCTCCCTCCCTCCCTCCCTCCCTCCCTCCCTCCCTCCTTCCCTCTCTCCCCCCTCCCTCGATCCCTCCCTCTCTCCCTACCTCCCGCCCTCGCTCCCCTCCCTCCCCTCCCTCCCTCCCTCCCTCCCTCTTTACCGAAGCGAAAAAGGTTGATGAGCAGGGAAGGGACTCACAATGTCCGCAGATTTGCGAGCTTGACAATATCGAGAGGAATGCTCCCCCCTAAACTCAAGTTCGAAAGAATTCTGCGACAAAGTGGACGAGAAGGTCAATGTCGTGCTAGAGATGAAAAAAAAAATTGCTGGTTTTTGAAACAAGGTCTCATAGAAAACCAAAGAAGCGACGGAAAAGACGGAACCAAAGCTACGAGGGTTTTTAGAGTTTTTAGGGTTTTTAGGGTTTTTAGGGTGAAATACCAAATGCAACAAAAACTCAAAAGTGCGTACAGCTCGAAATAACTCACAGAGTCTCGAGCATGCTCAAGTCGCCAACAGAATATGCAATTGTTCCCCGAAATGGTATGTTTGAAATTGATCTGAATGCAAAAAAAAACGCAATTGTGAATGGAAATTCAGTGAACCATTCAGTCAATTCCTTCGTTTCTTCCCTTTTTTTTAAATGAGAATTAATGCAAGAGCATTCCTCTCCTGCACGAATCATGGATTACAGGAAGCTCGATGAAGACTTCCAACAGATAATTAATCGAATTTTGAGATTTTGAGTTACGTCACTTTTGAGAGGGAGAGGGAGGTGGGGAGGGAGAGGACGAGGGAGAAGGAGGGGGGGAGGGAGAGGGAGAGGGAGGGGGGAGGGAGAGGGAGAGGGAGGGGGGAGGGAGAGCGAGAGGGAGAGGGAGAGGGAGGGGGGAGGGAGAGGAAGAGGGAGGGGGAGGGAGAGGGAGAGGGATAGAGTGAGGGGGAGGGAGAGGGAGAGGGCGAGGGAGGGGGGGAGGAAGAGGGAGAGGGAGAGGGAGGGGGGGAGGGAGGCAAAGTTCACTCACAAAGATTGTACGTATCCATCCTCATTGCAGGTAACGAATTCCCATGTGCTGCAGTTGGTGTTCTTGGCCGTCCAATATTGGAGCTCCGACGACTTGTACGGATCTTTCAAGTAAGATTTCACGATAAGGAGGGCACTTCCTGCGTTCACACGTGTGAAAATAGCAGGTTGCATACGACGACCCATCACAGCTTTCCAGGGATTTAGGGTTTAGCGTTTCCGATTTCCTTATGGTTTTAGGGTTTCTGAAAGTTTTAGGGTTCGGGGGCGTTGGGGTTCAGGCATTCCAGCACTAAAAATTTCAGAGGTCTGGGTTGTTGGAAACTGAGAGGTACTCGATTTAGTAGTTTCAAGGTTTTGGAGTTTTAGGGCTATTAGAATGTCAGGATACTGGGGTTTTCGGTAGTCTGACTCTAGAGTATGCGGGTTTTTAGGATTCAGGGGCTTTACTTTCTGAGGATTTTATTATCACTGAATACGCCACCGGTACATTAGCCGCAGCGACGGCGAGCAAAAACCCTAAAACGAGGGAGAGCGTCCTTCCTTTGTCGACCCTGAACCCTCCCTTGCCCCTAAGCGGCGTCAGTAATGCAAGTTTTTAGGGCACACGTGGCGTTGCAGGATAGGCGCGCTCCTCCCCTGTACGGCCCCTGCCGCCCGGACGCTCACCTTGTCGCTGCCATTGCGCCCCCTCGCGCCTTCTCCTTCCGAGAGAGGGTCGCGGGGGCGCTATCCCGAAGAGGGGTTTATTTTCCAAGTTTTAGGGCTGAAAACCCTAGAAACCTAAAAGAAGCCTACGTTATGTAGAAACCCTAAGAACATTGGCAGGGGGCTGCCGGATTTCAGTCCAAATAAGTACCTTTCATATTGGCTATTGTGAAACAATTTCGTGGGGGATGTACTGGTTTCGCCCTTTAGTTTTTCAGGAAATAATCTATCGTACAGTACTGTACTCAAATCCGCCGGTTGGGTTGCTGAATTTCATACGGTAACAGTCCGAAATTCCGTACACCGAAGACGATCTGGAAAAATGTGGTTAGCGGAACTGTACGTAGATGCCGACTTTGTTATGGTACTGATACAGTACAGTACTGTCACATTTTCGTACAATTTGTACTATTCTGTACGGCATGTCTTGTCTGTTTCGATACATTTCGATTTCGATACTGTTTCTGTACAGTATCTCAAGCCCGCAGCCGTACCGTAGTTCAACACACGACGTTGATGAGTTCGTTAAGTTAGTTATTAGTCAGTTTACGGTTAATGCCGTCGCCATCATGTAATCAATGCCCATGGACGTTTATCAATAATCATTGGTCAGAAAAGAACAATATCTTATCAGGACATGTACAAAAGTGTACGAAAAAAGCGTTCGAAATGTACGGTAGGTCGGTCATCCTTCCCGTTATTTAAGGAGCCCGCCGGCAGGCCGGATTTCCGCGTTGACCAGTAGGTCGGTGGTCCTGCCCGTTCTTAATGAGCCCGCCGGTCGGCCGGACTTTCCGCATTGAATCGTAACGGGTTCTATGCGACTGGTAACAGTTAACTCTCGAACGGTGACGGATTGTCTTTGACCAATAATGGTTAGTTGTTTTCGTTTTTTTTCCCGAGCCTAACCGTCTCGTAAGCGGACCTTCGTCAAACAGCTAGCTAACTAACTAAATGCCATTCTAACTAACCAACTAAGTAACTAACTGACTAAAATCCCCGGATCCTATGTTCGAGCAATCACCAGTCGCCTCGTGCTGGAACCGTACGGCCATGGCCCTGGCTTACAGTTTGTCGTTTCTCCTTGTATTTAGTGGCCACAGGCTCAGGCCATGGCGGGGAGGAGGTGAGAGGGCGGCGGAGGGGGCCAATCCCGCGGCACCACGTGGACGTGCAGAGAGAAGCAGGCCTATCCCGGAGCGCCACGTGGCTGTGGCCTGTCTCTCAACGCCACGTGTTCCTAAGCCGTGGCATTGCCAATGGCGCTCATGGGGAAGACAGGGTTCAGGACCGACGGAGGAGGAGCGCAGTGTGACCGGATCTCCCTCATTTTAGGGTTTTTTTTCGCCATCGCTAGCACTTGCTTCGCGCCGGCTGCTTTTGCGCAGACTTTCAAACCCCAAACGCGTAAATCCTCTGAACTCTAAATCCCTCTTTACTGCAAAACCTCGAAACCTAAATTTCCTTAAACCCGAATATTCCAGAACCCCCTTTACTTATGATAAAATTGGGTCTCTGAAGCTTTTTTTTGACTGTTAACGATAAAACATTAGAAGGCCCTCGAAACCTTAAAACCAGAAAGACTGTGATAAGCCAGATCGGTTCTAGCCTGTTAACGCTAGCCAAAGCCCTAACGCTAATTATCTCCTTACCCCTATCCTAACGTTAAGTCTAGCCTAACCTTAACCCTTACCCTAACCCTAACCCTAAGCCTAACTCTAACCCTAACCCCTAACCCTAACCCTAACTAACCCTAACTGTAGCCCTAACCCAACTCATCCCTCACCGTTGACTCTAGCCCCAACCCTAACCCTAACCCTAACTCTAACTCTAGCTCTAACCCGACTCTATCCCTCACCGTTGACTCTTGCCCTAACCCTAAGGTTTATCCTAACCCTAACTCTAACCCTAACCCTAACCTAATTCCAATTGTAATCCGACCTATGGATGCATCTGTGGAAGCAGAGAACGCGCTTCTTCAAGTGAAGGCGAACTTTAATGAGCCGTACAGGTCGTTGAACCTCAGTTCCTGGAATCAAACCAGCACCAACTGCAGCACGTGGGCATATGTCACATGCAACAGCGATGGAACCTTACAAAAATTGTAAGCGAATGTTTGTCTTTCACTCATCCCCGTGATCTCTTTTTCTTGTTTTTTTTCTTCTAGGATACGCTACCAGTCATAAGGAACATGGAATGGTGGTGGCACGTGCTGTGACGGGACATTCTCAGCCAATTTTACTCGTGGTTTTAATCTCCATCGCAGTTTTGATGTGTTGTTTCCTGCTAGTGCTCACGTCCCACATCTTGCTATTTGTGTCAGAAAACTTTCTGATATTCCATTTGGTGGAATAATATCGCCCTCTATTGGGAAATTCAGCGAAATAGAGGAATTGTGAGTCATGTCAAACCCGCACTTTTTACGTTTTTCACAATATCATGTGGCTATTTGAAATTTCTTCTTCTCCTGTCCTTTCTGAAAGGAATGAAACTTAAACTGACAAAATGTCACTTATATCTTGAAACAATGTTAACGCCCAAACATTTTCGTTTTTCGATACCAGGACGCTTGCAAACTTGAGTTTAACTGGGGCCATCCCCACCGCTCTCAGTAGTCTCACAAACCTACGGAAATTGTGAGCCTCGTTTTAACCACTTTATTTTTCTGATTTTTTTTTGTCCTTGAACAACCTGGAAAGCCGTGACTCTTTTTGATTGATGAATTGGTGTTTCCTTGTGTGCCAACGGCTTCTCGAATTCCCAGGTTCTAGAGTGCTTCTAAACTCTCTTCACTTGGCTTTAAGTTCTTATAATTTCTAGGACCTTCACCTTCTATCAATGGTTTCAGTGTTTTACATTCGTGTTCAGATGTGTAATGCATGTACATTAGGACATTACCTTATCTTTATCTGGTTTGATTGCAGCTTAGCATAATGTATTCGGGAAGTACGCTTGTTTTGTTTGCAGAAACTTCTCGCTAAACTCCTTCAGTGGAGGCCTCCCTGTCCTTGGCAAACTGTCCAATCTGACAACTTTGTAAGTTTCGGAAGTTGGATTCCAGAATTGGAGTTCTTTTAACAAGACGTTGTCCTGCAAAGTATGTTTTTTTGGCATCTCAATTTCGCAATATGCGTTTTCTCAAGAATGTCGCTATAGATTCTATTTTAATTTGAAATCGAGGCATGGTATGTGCAGAAAGTGTGTTCATGCTCATGCAAATGAATAACTTAATTGTGTCAATCTACATGTGGTGCGTATTTTGCTTGGTGACAGGGACGTACATTCAAGTACATTAAGTGGACCTATTCCAGCGTCTGTTGGCGATCTCAAAATATTGCAAACACTGTGAACTTCCTTCCTTGCGCTTCATGAACTTGTTAAGATATTGATGAAACATAGAAGGCTCGGCCCTACTGCCTTGGAAGTCTTGAAATAATTTAAACACCCGTGAAATTTTTAGTCATCCTAAAGCTGACGGACGATGGGGCGTCACCCATTGAAAGTGATTGCCAGATTTCAGAGTAGATTGACTGCGAGATAGCGGGTGGACCCATAATATGTTGAAACGCAGAAGTGAACCCTAAACCCTTTAGATCCCAGACCCTGAGCCCTAAACCCTGACCCTAAACTCTAGACCTTAAACCACTCAGATCTCAGATCCTGAACCCTGAACCCTGACCCGACAACCTAAACCTTTCAGATCTCGGATCCTGAACCCTTAACCCTGGAACCCTCGGATCCCAGATCCTGAGCCCTGAACCCTGACCCTAAACCCTAAACCCTAAACCTTAAACCCTAAACCCTAAACCTTAAACCCTAAACCCTAAACCCTAAACCTCTCAGATTTCGGATGCTGAACCCTAAAACCCTCATTCCCCTCGGATCCTGAACCCTTAACCCTAAACCCCTCCGATCCCAGGCCCTGACCCTAAACCCTAAACCCTAAACCCTACACCCTACACCCTACATCCTAACATCTTTTTGCATTCATGATTCTTTATTCATAATGTCGGTATTTTGAAAGGAAGGGGTTTTCAACTTTTCCTGAAACTTTTTCACTAATTCTCTACATGAGTTGATTGAATCCACGGAAATAAATTTTGGAATTTTCAGTTTATAGGATCCAGAATTCTTTTTCATTGCATTGGTAAATTTCCAATATAGAAGGCGGAAGCCTCTTAGCGTAACTGAAGCCTCGGATTAATGGTAGAAGACTCTTACCAAATAAGAACCTTTCAAATTTTTTGTACCGGTCTATGTAGAGTTGTGATCGTCATGCTCCGTCTGGTGGAATCTTCCGTACTTCAATGATTTTATTTTGTTGTTAAAACTGAAAGCTGTAAACTTCATACTATCTGTTTTGATGATTGCCTAATTGTATCAAGAGTCTTTCTTCATGTTAAATTGCAGGATCATGAATGACAATCAATTGAATGGAATTATTCCCGAGAAACTTTGGAATTGCATCAATTTGACGACATTGTGAGCTTTCTTCTCTCAATTTTTTGAACCCTTTCAGATGATATAATGGTCGTAAGCTAAACTTGAATCAAGTAAGAATTAAGTGGATTGATTTTGGCCTGAAAGTGCGCTTTCTTTGAGAAACTGACAATTACCTTTTTTTTGGCATTCAGAGACCTTGCAAACAATCGTTTGGTTCAAAAAATTTCCACCAATGTTGGCAAACTCTCCATGTTGAGATATTTGTAAGTTCTCTCATCTAAATGTTTCTGATATTCAGTAAAGAATTTCACTCGTGGAGGTTCCACTCGATTTAGGGTTCATATACTTTGTTGGAGGTCGGACCTAGAGGAACAAGCTAGCTTGACAAATTGCAAATTTTTGTTAAGGAAGGATTACTGGATCAGCCTATCGCATCGACTCTCATGATTTAGAATCAAAACTGTGACAGAATGTCACGTATACGTGATACGTCCTTCAATTTTTCAAAGAATTTTAGTATCTGTTGTTGTTATTCATGTTGTAATTCTAATCATTGCATATTCTTGTATCTACATTTTGGGCTGTAGGAATCTTTCTCGAAATTTTTTTACTGGTAGTTTACCAGCGACTATCGGTAATCTCACGAAATTAAAATATTTGTAAGTTGCATTTCCTAATCTGTTGCAAGCCACTGTTGCCTGGGTAAACTTATCATGCCGTGCACATGTCCGGGGGTATCTAGTGTATATTCAACGTAGTATAAATCATCTCAAGGTCATTCGCAGTTCAGATTCTTCTCGCAACCTTTCCTTGTAGTCGTCAAGAGTCAAAGGACTTGGCTGTTTACGGAATACTCCAGTACTGAGGTGATAAGGAATGGCACCTTCCCGCCCAAGGCCACTTACTGTAACGATTTTCAGTGAACGAATGGAAAGTTAAGCTTATTACCATTGAAGGTCGTTGGTTGGTTTGGTTGTACCTTTTTGCACTTCTGTATAATCAGCTGCTTTTGGCGGCAGGAATCTCTCTCGGAATTCGTTTGCTGGCGTCCTACCATCAACTATCGGCAACCTCACCGAATTGCAGCTTTTGTACTTTCTTTTCCTTTAATTCTTTAGAAGTGGTTGTTGTGTAACGCCTGTTACAATCCTGAGCGCCGTGGTGGCTGAGGGACTTAAGTAGATCATGCTGAGTGTGTGCTTTCGTATGTAGAGTCCGTCGGCTGAAAACCCTAAAAACCCTTAGAGTGATTGCTACATGTTGCTTGCACACATCACATCTCGTCCAGTGGAACGGCTGACTACAGAATGGGTTGATAAGTAGAAGATTAGTGTACTTTCTCTTAGATGGAAGGGAGCATTTGTTTATATTTGGGCTATGGGTACCCCTCGATGGGGTCCTAAGGCCTTAACCATAATCATGACTCCCTGCACCTCTCAAGGTCAAGCCGCTCGGATTTTTCCTTCGGGAAGTGTTTCATAGTGGGTAAATTTCGCCAGCACGTTGAATCCCCCTGGTTGTAGGAAGTAATAGGTAGACACTGCCAAAGACGGTGCAAACTAATTAATAAATTTCAGCAGTCCTTTGCTAATGTCCATGGAAAAAATAGACAAAGTAAGGGTATGATAATGGCTTAGTATGCTGGCCAAGTTTTTGCAACCAATATTGACGCCTTCTGCCGCGTTTTTTCACTTGAGTTTGTCATTCCTTGTTAAAGTGGTCACATGCGGCAGATATGTTACGGGAAACTGAGCTTAGTTTTTCTCTTAGGCCAATAAAGCTATGGAATCTCGATATTCACTTTTCATTCATTTTTATTCGGTCACATATCTCTCTCCTTGACCATGAAACGTGCTCCATTTACGTGCAGGGACTTATCTAACAACAAGTTTTCAAATGCAATTCCCCCAAGCATTGGCACTTGCAATGCTCTCAATTTGCTGTAAGTCTCTTGGTCCACACATACACGGCCTTTTTCAACTTGAGCACCTAGGAGTACACAAGCAGAATAATGTTCAGTTTTGCAAAACTGCGTCGATGGGTGTTGACAAACAATTTGTTCACATGCGCCCTTGTTTGGAGCGTATACATCTAATGAAAGCGCCCTGTATTTTTTGCAGAGACCTATCCAACAATTTACTGACTGGAGAAATTCCGTCTGTTTTATGGAAACTTCCCAGTCTGGCAATAATGTAATATCCGTTTGAACATATATATGGCTATTTTATGTTATGTGAAACTGTGGAGCAGATCTAAACACATGTTTTGTTGTTTTCTCCTAAAACTCCCCAATCCCTTAACCCCGTAAATATATGAAGCCTTGAAGGCCTTCGAACACTATAAATTCCTTGCAAGCCTAAGTTAAGTTCGAAATAGAAGTGCACTTGCATTTTCTGCTTTTGTTACCATAAAAATAAAAATTCTGCAGAGGGCACTTGCACTGGTCTTCTCATTCCTAAATTCAATGGTCTTTGGTTTCTCTATATTGAGCTGTCATTAGCCGTGTCCTCTCCATTGTCCATGAAGATTGTATGGTATTTCTCGAAGTGGACCTTAAACGTTAAGAAACTAGATGGGTGAAAAACTGTGCTGATTGGAAGCATTCAATCAAATTTGACGATGCTTAATTCATAATTCCACTATTTCTTTGTTCAGATTGGCTCAGATTTTTTGAAGGCGAACTAGAAGGTTAAAGTTTGAATCAAGGAAACAGTTTTAGGGTTTCGCCATATTGTTTGACTCTGTTTGGAAAAAAGCTTGCAGGTGACATTTTTTCAGTTGATAGTATTCAACTTGGACGTTCCTTAGTTCTAATGCATACTTCCTTTAACACAATGCATTCATGTGCAGATCCCTATATAAAAACAAGTTATCAGGGAACATTTCATCGAGTATTGGAGACTGTGTCTCTCTCACCAGCCTGTAAGATTTCAGGCGAAGTTTGTATGCCACACATCTAGTTCTCTCTTGGATAACTTCAATTGATTATCTATGAATGTGTTTTCCCTGTTTCAACGATTCACTTTCCCTGGTTGCGTTGACGAGTTACAGATAAAGTGATATATCACTTATTGTACATAAAAATGTATGGAATATTTCAATGCAGGTACGCGTCTGAAAATAACTTGGTAGGGGCCATCCCTGACGTCCTAGATACGGTCACCCTCCTGGAATTCCTGTAAGTCGTCCTTTTAAATTTCTCTCTCATAGTCAATTGAACATTCGTGCTCAAAATGAAGAGTGAGGTCCTTTTTGCTATTGGAGGATTTACAATAAAGGCATCCAAACTTTTCTAATTAGGACACCCGCATTGTTTGCAGGGACTTATCCAATAATAAACTGACTGGAGAGATCCCTTCGACGATTTGGACGCTCCGCAATCTGGCAACCATGTGAGTTTGTTTGTATGGCATGTCGTACCAATAGGAAGCAGTCAACTCAGCCTATAGAAGGCCAGTTTTTTTTCCCACAAGGACACCAAATTTCGATAAATTCTAGCCTGTCTTTCCTCGTACAAGTTGACTGTAAGAGCTCATAAATGTGCAATGTGCTCTCTATTGTGACAGAAACCTGGCAAACAATTTTCTTACTGGACTCCTCAACGTGGACGTTGATTCCGTACTTCTTACGACTGCTGTTAACTTCACCAACAACTATTTGACAGGGACTCCCGTGTTCAAACTGAGCGGCATACCTACATGTCCGCCTATTAAGGGGAATTGCTTCAATTCTACAGTGGCTGAATGGAATGATGACTTTTGCGAAAAGAGTACACAGAGGAGCGCTAAAGATTGCCTTAAGTTTTGCGACGCCGCACAGCCTATGGGCGCATGTGCAGGCCATGGAATCTGCTCTACTGTTACCTACAATTGCACATGTAATGTGGGATATATTGCAGCCATTAACAATACCAACAGATGCGTCTTCGGTAATTTCATAAGCTCTAAAGAAACTCGTCGGTCAGAAAAAGGAATACTAAGCGCATGGTGCTCAAGGAGGATTTTTACCTCTTTTATGTCGTCTGTTCTCCACTCCCTCCCACCTTCTCCTCCCCCTTCATCGTCCAGTCCTCCCTGCATCCCTCCTCTCCCATTCTCTGCCTCTCGCCCTCCCTCTCTTCACTTTTGAACCATTCACTCTGCACTCATCGCATCTGGTTCAATGAAAATTGACAAGGAATTTACATTCATCTTTCAGGAACATATGCGTTCGGGTTAAGCTTTCCAACTTCTCCGGTGAAGTTGAACAGCTATTTCCGCTACGTGAGCTCCGGGTTTGTCGTTTCGAAGAGTGGTCTTCCTTCATGGCTGGTCGCTACCAACTGGAATTGGGTGGGAGAGGGGACCGTGCAAGCAGTCAAGAACCAAGAGAGTTGCAGTATGTGCCGGAATTACTGAAGACCCTAAATGTCTTAAAATAACTTACATTGCAGTGCCCCTAAAGTTCAGCAAACCTCAGACAATTGGATTTTTAAGGAAATCAAGGAAACTCTACAAAACCTAGATTGCCCAAGGAACAAAAAAATCGTGTGAAAGACAAGGCAATCTTCAGTATGCTGTGTCCACAAGCTGTTCCGTAATCTAAACAATCTACAACGGAAAATCATGGTCTGATTATGGTCGATAAATTATGGTTTGATGCTTTCCTATTGAACTTTCACTATCTAGCAAAGAGAGGGCCACTATTTCGATACTCTTAAGGTCCACATGACCGAAAATGAATGTCGTACGAATTCAAGGTCTTTTCTATTATTAGAAATTGAGTTCAGGTTGAAACTACAGTTACAAGCATTCATTCGCAGGTCGAGAATAATGAGTTCCGCAGACAATGTTTGCAGCAGTGTCGTCAGTGTTGATGAGAAGGGGGCCTATTCATACGTTCTCATTAAAATACCCGTGATCTCTTGTCCTTTCTAGCTACTCCTCAGAACGACAGAAATGCAATTTTAAGTGTCCTTTGCTTCATGTCTATCCAAACTAAGGTCTGCCGATTTTCCCAAGGTGAGCTAAAGGACATGACTGTTGCATAAGTAATTTACCCATACTCAATCTTGCTTTCATTTGCAGACTCGTGTTGGTTGTTTTCGGTCATTTCCGCCATTGAGAGTGCTTATTATATATCCTTTGCGGGAGATAAAAGCCTTCCAAACATCTTTGAAGGCCAAGTTCTGAGGTGTTTGACACCAAATCGATCTTGTTCGTCTACTGGATGGCCGACAGAGGCATTTGACTATGCAGCAACCACCGGCTTATCCACTAAGTACAAGGCTTCATTGACATGCTCGCAGCTAAATGTATGAACAACTTTCGACTATTTCACTTTTCCGAATTCTTTTCCTGATTGTTCCCTTCTGCTCTTTTATCTGTTCTATCTCTTTCGTACTAACAAATGCAGACAAACGGGCACATATACTTCATTGGTTTGCCTCATTCTGTCTCTCGTGCACTCATCCTGTCGAAGAAAGGAGCTTTAAATAGAGAGATAGAGAGGGAAAGGAATCGAGAGAGGGAGGGAGGGAGGGAGGGAGGGAGGGAGGGAGGGAGAGAGAGAGGGAATGATCTTGTCTCAGACACGCAACCGCACATGTCTGCATCGTTCTCCCACTTTCTCCCACTCTGCCTCTGTCGATTCTGTGACCCACTTACCCTTCTCCATTGTTTTCGTGGATGGGCCCATGTTCACAATTCAATTCAGCAAGGTTTATGCATCCTAATTTTCCGTATTGCTTCGGTAAAATTTTAGTCCAGGAAAACCTAAGTCGATGAACTTTTAATTTACTTCTACATTTCGAGCAGGCGTAGATCTAATCCTTTAATTGTTTGGCTTACTGCCACGTGCAGTCAACCAGCGACTTGCGAGTTCTTTCGTTTGAAAAGGTTCAGCTGAGCGGCTGGACAGGTATCTTGTTGGCCATACAACAGCAGCCAGTAGTGGTTACCATTGAAGCACGCTCAGACAGTTTCATCAACTACAACCCTAACATGGTGAGGGCCATAGCTACATATTATAGCTGAATCATAAGCACTCTCATTTGCTTGACAGACTTAAATGTTTCATACTAAATTTCGTTTACACATAAGAGAATAAGTCTTCTTCTATCTTAGCAGCTTGTGAAGGCACGGGAAGGAGAATGCATTTAGGTGCTAGATTCCATTTCAGCTATTTAATATTCTTCATTTTAGAACGGCGATGTGCTTGATCAATTTCTGTCTTCTACACCCGTCGTATTGCTTATAATATTTTGTTGAGTTTTTCCAGGGTGTTTATGATGATGAGAACTGTTACTCAGATGGGGTGAACCACGCTGTTGTAGTCGTCGGATATAGCTTAACCTCCTCCCCACCATATTGGATTATCCGAAATTCATGGGGAGCCAATTGGGGGGACGGAGGCTACATGAAAATGAAGATAGTCGGCGGTTACGGAATTTGTGGAATCAATGTCCAACCGGCCATGATACCGATTATGCCAGTCAAAGGTAAGAGTGTATGTTCTGCATAATAGCGAGAAATGTGAGAAAGGAAAGACTGCGCATGAAATGAGATGGTTGTGCTGCTTTTGGTAAGAGTATGGTGTCCTTCGAGGAGTGAGTACTCCAAATTGAATTGTGGGATGATATACTCACTGCATGTTTAAATTCACATCAGCTTACCCCAGCTTGCTTGTCTTTGTCCCTCCCTTTCCAACTTACTCTAACTCCATATCCATTGGCCCCTCGCTTCCTTTGCCCTTCCTTGCCCTTCTCCCACTTTCTCTCCCTCTCCCCCTCTCTCGCGTCTCCTCCTATTGCAGTCAACGATCCGTGTAATACCGAAAATTATGCTAGCAAGGTTCTTTCTTTAGAGTACGGTCCGGGCAGCATGAACCCCTGCGGAAACGGCATATGCATTCCCGCGGACGGAACATCAAATCTGATCAATTTGTGCGACTGTAGCGCTGGATTTCTGGCAGTAAACAATACAGATGGAACACAAACTTGTGCTCCTGGTGATAAAATCTCCCACTTTGCTTTTACCACATTTACTGTCCTTAGACTTCTTGAAGATTTAAATTTTGTGGCAATTTGAATATCTGAGGGCTTGAACACCATCTTTTTATGAAACATCGGAATGCAGGAGGAAAACGTTGTTACACATTGTGCAGGATGCATAGTACCCCCATGATTTTCAAGATTGACCCGAAAACCCGCAGAGCTCATATAAAAGAATGGTCAGGATTTTCTAAGGAGTTGATTACCTTAAATTGAACTGTCTTTTTTTTTTTGTCTTTGACTGCTTGAGCAGCATCACCTTGCACCTTCACATCACGGAATCCCTGCGGTGTTGGCACGTGTCTGAACTCCACGAATTTTCCGGGAACCTACATGTGCGTCTGCCCCGTAGGATATGCCTCTGACTCCATTGGTGGAGCCCTCACCTGCATTCCAGGTATTTGTTTTGGAGATCTGGTGAGGAAGAGCAGAGAGAGAGAGAGAGAGAGAGAAAGAGAGAGAGAGAGAGATGGGTAAGGAAGAGGATGGTGAGGAAGAGGTGAGCTAAAGCAGAGAGAGAGAGGGAGATGGGTAAGGAGGAGGATGGTGAGGAAGAGGTGAGGACAAGCAGAGAGAGAAAGAGAGAGAGAGAGAGAAAGAGAGAGAGGGGGAGAGATGGGAATGGAAGGAAGAAAAAGCCTGAGTTCACGTCAGAGTGCAGCGAATGGGAGAGAAACTTGAGTGAAGGATGGAGATGTGAGGCTGACGTCAGCGCAGCGAAGGCAGGTCTAGCGAGGAGAAGACGATAGTGGTGAAGATGGAGATAGATCATGACACGGATTTGTAGGAAAAAATATAGATGGAAAATGTTCCAAAGTCATCATTGATCAAATTTTTGAACTATGCAACATATATAATGGAGGAAGTGGGTTTTGTTAGGCACTTATGTTTAGAATCTGATGATGATAGGCCATGTATTCATTGCGCAGCTTCTCTTCTGAATGCCAGTACATCATATTACACCGTGCCAGTTGGAGTTTCCTTAACATGCTCCACCATCTACAACATATATGGCATCTTAAAGGAAGACTTTGCAGTGGAAAACCCTGTGAGTAAAGACAACCTGCAAACCTTTTTATTTAGGAAGCCCCGCCCTCCTTCCCGTATTGCGCCTGAGAGAAGCAAAAGGTTTAAATAATCGGAAAATCGTTGCCCTATTCGGGGATAGTCCAAGCAGCTGATGCCCCAGTCGCGTCTATGGTGTGAACAACAATGTAGACATATGATGATAATTGTTGACGTTGATAAGTCGGTGAGCGTTAGATAAGGATGTACTAAACTAGTAAATCTACTTGACATAATGAAGCTTTCTCCTGTTTGCAGGGACTGCAATGCGATGAACCCCTTGCAGCACTCACTGTTGTAAATGTCACGGCAGCGCGAAATTGTTCCATTTCTTATTCTGTAACTGAGGTGAGCAGTGCAAACTGAAAGTAAAACTTGAATTGAGTACGAGAGCTCGGAGAGAGGCAGAGCTAGGTTTCAATGAAGGGAGAAATCAGAGGGAGAGAGTAGGCGGAGGGGATAGACAGGAAAGGACAGTGGAGGAGAGAAGCGGCATTCACGTGTTTTTTTAGAGGACATGAAAGTTACATAATTAGTCAGGTGAATTACAAGTGTCGTACTTAAGCACAGGTTGGGTTTCAACACTGCTGAGCCCTAAAATCTCTTCAAACCCACACTTGCTGATATCCTTACCACCGCGATCTCAATGCAGACAGATACGTGTGACTCTATTAAGGCCTTGTTCAACCTAGACGAAGATATTTCGGGGCCTGGTACACTGAACCCTAATCTGGATTGTGCACAGCTTCAACCGTTTCAACAGGTGAGTGCCATGGCTTAGAGTTTTGTTGATGCAATAGATATATGCAAGAAAAATAAGTGAGAGAGAGAAGGAAGGGAGAGAAAGAGGACAGAAGCGAAGTATAGAGGGAGATATGAGTTGCTTGTGTCCTAATGGATGTTTGTGCATCTTTCACGAGAAATGGGTCGAACTGACTTGTATGGAAAAGCCCTTATGTAGGTTTGCGTGAAAGGGGGACCACTTATGGACCTTTCGCCCTGCACCAAGCTGTACAAAGTTCAAAGCAACGAAACTTGCAACACCATCATAAACAATCTCTTGGAAGGTGATGCGGCAGCGTTCTTTTACCTGAACCCCGGTATCTACTGCGGCCGTTTGAAGCTTGCTAATACCCCAGAAACCATTTTTGGTCAAGAGGTGAATGTCACATCTCTCTGAAACCCAGTGCTGATGATACACTGTTTTAAGTCCAGTTGCATGCAACAAAACCTTGTTGCAGGGTTTTTTCGCGTCAAGTCTCGTCCAAATGTGCAGGTTTTTGGATAGCCTCATTTAATTGTCTTCTGGTCAAATTTCCGATATCTTCTCATTTGGCCTTGTTGGGAAGGGAGAATTTGTACGATTAATGGTGTATTGCGGTGCTTTTTTACATCATTTTTCCTGTGTGCCTGATTTCAGGTATGTTTGGCCACAAGTGACTTTGGAGTAACCGTTGGGGGTTCACTTTGCACTAAGTCACTATGCCCCGTTCTATTCACGAACGTCAACCTTAAGTGCGATGCGCTGATTAAAGCCACTTGTTTAGGTGGCGATTATAATAACTGCAACCCCTACTCAACTCCCTGTGGAAGTGCTGGTAAAATATGTATAAAAACTACATCAAAATGTGTCTAGGAGGGGTCTTATATGAGTAAAATGGCCAGGCTGCAACCCTATGGTCAGGTACAAGTGCGGTCTTCAACTGTTGAGCCTTTTCCGTGCTCTGACTTGGCGACTTGGAGGTTTTCGATGATGGGCGCACACTGCAATTTCTTGCTGTCACGTTGTCAACTACATTGTATTCCCCAGCTGGGGGGGCTGGGGCTGGGCAAGCCAAGCACATATGAGTTAATTTAATTCTTTCAAACATCTCATCCCTTGCCAGTGAGGTAGTTAAACCTGTCTGGTGCTGCTGGATTGGTAAGAGATTGTTTTTAATCTGTAGACCTTTCACGGACGCTGATGAATGTCTGTGTAGCTGTTGCCGTACTGGAACTGAAAATGGTACTGCAGCGTATGGCTCAGACATTGTTTGTCCTGCCTCCCTCCCCCCTCTTCCCCCCTCCCTCCCCCCTCCCTCCGTCCCCCTTTTGGCTAGAATTGGTAAAGCAAATTCAGTCTTTTGAATACAAGGCTAATCTTGTGTTGGTAATCCAGAGCTCAACGCCTGGATCCGAAACACCAGTACCGGTAGAGGGCAACGCTCTGCCGCTCTGCTCTCTCACTTTTCCCCAAAGAACTACAGCTCGTAACTTACGGAGATCGAAACCATGGAAATTGTTTCTGTGACACGCGGCTTTGACCAGGTCCTGCTCTTCTCTTGCAACCGCGCAGCATGAAACTGAAATGAAATTGCCACGGAAAGTTTAACTGCAACTAAATCTTCAACTGGACGGACTTTGAAACTGGATCTGAAACTAGGACTGAAATTGAAAATTACCCGTTATGGTCGTTTTTGTCCTTCCGTACACGTCACCTGCCTGCCTGCCTTCCTTCCCCTTGTGCATTCACAAGTCATTCCTCGAACGCGTACCAACCTTTTAGAACGCGAACTCCATAAAACAGTTTCTTCATATTCACGCTGGTTCTCTCCGCTAACGTCTTTGCCCCTCTCTCTCCCTCTCTCCGTCCCTCCCTTCCACTCCAACCGCCATGGCCTGCCTCTCCCTCTCCCTCCTCGCCCCGGCCCTCCTCGTCTCCCTCCTCCCCTTCCATGCAATCCTGGATCCCGCCTCTCCCCCTTCCCCCCCTGCGACCTGCACGCGGCCGAGCCGTTCCTTCCACGTGCTCGCCTCGCAAAAGGACCGCGAACAGCCAAGCGGTGATACGCTAGACAAGGTGACTCTTGTTTCCGAGTTATTTCAGCGGGTGTTCAGGGCGTTATTTGAATTTTACTCGGGTTTGCTGCTGCTTCTAACCTGTTGGACGTAGTCCACATCTGTACATACTTCTTGTCCCGGGACGCGGCTTTTTTCAATTTTTAAAAATATGTGTCATACGTAATGAGAATGCATAAGGGAGGTCGGGTGAGGAAGGCGGGGGTTCGCTAACTAGCTAGCTAGCTCCCTTCCTCCCTCCCTCCCTCCCAAACATCCGCCCCCCACTCCCTTTCTCACCTCCCCTGAGTCTCTCCATCCCCCACTTCCCCCCTACCCTTCTCTTCTCTCTCCCTCTTAATCACCGGCCACTCTTCCACTTCTAACAACGAGCTTCACTTAACAAAACAATAAATTGCATTTTTTAATAATTGAGTTCACCAATTTTTTTGTATTTAGATGGAAAGCACAACCATCAGGTCATGAAGCTCAGGACAATCAATCCAGAATCAATAGATTCTGCATCAATGAAAACAAGATTTTCGGCGATTCTGATGCAAGTGATTTTTACTTGAGTATCAGTCACTGTAAGCGAGTAGAAGAACTTCCTACCGTCCCATCATAAGGCTATCTTTAGGAACTCGAGCAAGTACGTCCTCCATTGCACTTTTCTGGTTGGATAGTCCCGACATTTCTGATCCGTCATCAACATTGATCGGAATGGGAACGTTTGAGATTTTCATGTTCACCTGTTCTTCGTTTCTCTCGTCGTCCATAGCCCTCAACTTTGCCTGAAGCAACCGCAGTTCACTTGCCACATCCGCCATGTCCGGACGGTATTTGGAGACCCTCTGAAGGCAGGATGCGGCGATGCTGGCGAAGGACTGCATGGCCTCAAGGGGGTACTCTCCCTCAAGATTGGGGTCTACAAGGGCAGAGAGGCCCAGCGAAGTTGCCATCTTTGGTAGAGCCTGCAAGAGAAGAAAGTCGATTCTTCAATCAGTGACATTCAATATTCAATTCAAATTCTCAAAAAAGTCCATAATTGTCAAAATATGCTAAGCACAACGACTCACCTGATAGCCAACAAGCTTTTTTTTGGATGAAGGTAAGCATATGGACTGAAATAAGGCGCATCTCCAAGCTATTTGTAAGTTGACTAAGGGAAGCTTGACTCTGATCCTAATGTATATGAAATGCAATATGACATTGCGGAATTCATAGGCATGACCATGCGCAAGCTTAATGAGCAGAGGATATCAAACACTATCACCTCTTCACACATCTCGTTGAGCGGAACACTATGCTCTTGATAAAGTTAACATAAACATAAGATGCAGTTTCGAAAGACGAGGACTTTCTCCACATTTTTCCAAGGCCACAGTGCATTGCCAAGAGCTATAGCTAAGTCCTTATGATACGAGAATGTTGAACTCAATGGCCTGCCAACATCCTTGCAAGTGACACAAGGTAAGGGCAGTCGATTCCGGTGCAACAGTGAGCTGCTTATAGGACGAACATGCTCCACCCAAAATTGCTTATGTCACTAACTTGTTAGGCTTTTTCCATGTGCGATTAAGCTAGAGAAAGCCGCATTGTACAGATTCGTTTGTGGCTTGGCTCAACTAATTTTATTACAAGTGAAGTGCTTTTCAAGCGCTAGGACCGGAACAGGGCATAGGTTGACACGCCTTACCCAGCTTGCCAAAGAAGTCAAAATCTCCTCCTCTTCTTCGTCCATGTCCCTGATGAGGGCGGGCTGGCCAGTGATGAGCTCGAGGAGCACAACACCAAAGCTGCACAAGTCACAAGGAAGGGCATTCATTCCACCTCTACTCGGCAACAGGACAAGGGGTTTCGATGACGCAAAGCGGAACAATCCAGTTGGAGGTGCTCGGGGAGGGAAGCATGCAGATCTGTAGGATCCTCACTAACGCCAACACAAAGCAAGGTCCTAACCTTACAATCCTTCACCCTCCACTGCTCAAACTCTAGAGCGTTCATCTCTGAATCCGGGGCCACAATGGAGCCATTCACATACCCCAACAGTCGCTTGTTCTCCAGCACCGTGAGCATGCGAAACTTCCACCGCTTGTAGTTCTTCCAATTGAACGCTGGAATGGTGAACTTCACGTCTTCAACGCCTTCGGCTCTGATACCACTTGTTGATGCAGCGGCCTCCGAGCGAGGTGCTGCCACTTCTCCTCTACCCTCGGTAGAACTCGACATCTTCAATGACTTGTTCAATCACACTCTTAAAGGATGTAGACACACAACAATACTGAATGCAATAGAACAGATCAGCGGAAAGGAGAAGATGTAAGGAGAAAGCCTGCAGCCTAAAACTCCTTAAGATAAAGGTGAATACAACTTGACAACACTAGAGCCAAGCTCCTAAACTCAAGCTACGTGAATAAACCACCCCACTACAAGCTGAACTCTTCCCACTATCTTCTAGGCCCAAAGCAAGATAGCCTCTCGTCCAATGTGAGTCACGAGAAGGTTAACTTCTACAAAACATACCTCCATAATATACTAACATGCTCGTGTGACGTGACACTAGATGTCACGTCACGCCCACCATTGCAAGCCCTTGCATTTGGCAAAGCGGCAAGACCAAACTAGGACCTACAAAGGTGGTCTCGTAATCATACTACGACACCGAATTACGGATTGCCCTACCGTACAGATCCTCTGTTCGTCAGGTCCCCTTTGCCATTTTCCGGCTGCCGGCCGTACAGCCGTCCATTCAGATTCGCGGACCCAAAACATGAGTGGTACACGTGGCGCCATTTGATTCGCAGCCGACATTCTGAAGCAACTCCACTGACGCTTTGTTCCGCCGCTTCGTGCACCACCGTTGATGTCCATCCGTCACGCCACGTGTTGCGCGCTCCACGCTCCGCACTCGCGCCACGATCAATCAGCGCTCTGCTGGCCGTACACTCGCGCGCCGCTCCGTACAACTGCATTTTAGCCCGATCTTCATGCGCGCGCTACACGCACACCCCCGAAGACTTGTACGGTCGCTTAGGCGGTCCTCCATGCAATATGGACGCTATGAGCACACCCCTTAGAACTTAGTACCAAATCACTTAGTGTATTACAAGTTCCAAACTACTCTACACTAACAGTTTGGAGTGAATCCTGGCTCGTCTCTCTGTTCCTCTGCTGGCTGCACCTGCAAGTCCGCTGATGGCTCCTCTTCCTCGGGTGCATCCCTCTCAAGTGGCCCCTCCTCGGGTATGGAACCTAGCGGATTAGTGACATGCTCCATTGGTGGGCTATGCTGAGTATCTGGCCGTGGTAATGCTGCTTCCTCAGCCCTTCCTGAATCTTCTGGAACGCATGGAAACACAAGCCTTCTCGTGTTCACGTCCTTCTCTTCATCCAGCTCCTCTGAATGCTTGTGGAATTCTTGCACAATTATGTCACGACTCCTTTCCACCTTCTTTGTGACTGGATTCCAAATCCGGTAAGTCTGACTATCTTCATTGTAGCCAAGGAAATATCCTTCCACAGCTCGAGGATTGAACTTCCGCAGTTGCTTGTGCTTTGGAACGTGAATAAAGCACTTTGAGCCCCAAACTCGAATACCTTTCTTTCTTTGAGTCAAATCTGCGAGGCAGGCTGCAAGGTGTGGTTTGATAAAGTGGCGTGCGCAGTAGTTGACACGAATACCGGGAGGACCCTATGTAGAGGCATGCAGAAAAATGGCCTTTATTATCTGAATTGGGGTGGGAAGCAGGTGGAGGTGGTCAATTCAGTTGAAGAGGACCCCAAGGTGAAACTCTGGCATCGCAGACTTGGACACCTTGGATTCAGAGGTTTGAAGCGCCTTGCAGATGAGAAGTTAGTCAGAGGATAAAATGTGGAAGGTGTTAGGGGAGAAGGACACGGGACTTGTGAAGATTGTGTCGCAGGTGTTAGTGTTAGTGTATGATAGTTAGACATTGTATGGCACACACTAACTTGTTGTGGTACTCAGTTTGTAGAACATGAAATGAAAACTGCTCGTGAAAACCCTTGAGTGCGCTCGAGGACGAGCCCGGTTTAGGTGGGGAGGAATGTAGCGAAACGCTATACATGGGTTGTATGGCCTAGTACTTACATCCGCGGTTGCCTTTTAATGGTAAAGCACTGGTGTGGGTACCGGGAGGTCTTGTGTTCGAACCCTGCCAGGGGCGGGTTTGTTACACCAAGATATCGGAAGCTTTTCAGGCCTTCAAGGAGTGGCAGCTGCAGGCCGAGAGGGAGACAAGGATGAAGCTAAAAACTCTAAGGTCAGACAATGGTGGAGAGTACACCTCTCACCAGTTTAGAGATTACCTAAAGTCCCTCGGAGTGAAACATGAGTTCACTGCCCCTTATTCTCCTCAGAGTAACGGAGCTGCTGAGAGGATGAATAGGACGCTGGGAGATATGGCAAGGACTATGTTGAATGAGTCGCCATTTCCGCTATCGTTTTTGTTAGTGTTAGTGTATGATAGTTAGACATTGTGTAGCGAAACGCTACAGTCACCCCAAGGGGAAGGATTACCTAAAAGCCCGGCGTGGCCTTATGTTTCCATCCAATGTAGTACCTAATGGTTAGGGCATCGGATACCCTATAGGACGACGGAGGTCCTAGGTTCGAACCGTAAGAACTGGTTCACACGTGGGGGCACCACGTAATCACGGTGCGCCCCACATCACCCGCCAAGGTCCCCTCCTCGGCATAAGGGAGGATTGGGGATTAACGGAACCACGGGACCAATCCGGTCCCGCGATTGGATCTCGGGCCGCGGCCCGGATCCCCCTTTTGCAATCCGTCAGTCGTCCGTACGATTACGGGTTACCGTTGGTACGGACGGACTGACAATCAGACCCCGCGCCGCGCGCGTAGGATCCGGCCATGCACCGACGTACGGCGGCGCGCCGCGTCGCGGCGCGCGCCCGCGGAACGCGGCGAGCGTTCGTACGTT
>CM074812.1:2269145-2280680 GCA_037447605.1 Zygnema circumcarinatum | reverse complement strand
CTTTTCCATCCCACACTGCATTCTGCACAGTGGGGATAGGCGCATCACCCTGCACCCTGGCAAACCCACCTCCACTGCTATCACGCAGGTTGATACTCCTTATCTCTGCTCGGCCCTGCAATTGGCCAAAGCTGTTAAGGAGGGTTGCACCTTGTTCATGGTGCCTGTCATGGCAACCACTGAGGATGTGCATGACGAGGATCAGGAATGGCAGATCACATCGACGGATGTGCTCTCGGCCGTTCCACCCAAAATCCAACCTCTGTTGGATGAATTCAGGGATGTCTTCCCTGATGACCTTCCAAGAGGGTTGCCACCCTCTCGAGGAGTGGGGCATACAATCCCTCTTGAGCCTGAGCAAAAGCCGCCTTGGCGGCCGATCTATCGGTTAAGTCCGAAAGAAACCGAAGAGATGCGTAAGCAATTGGCAACTTTACGTGATAAGGGCTGGATAGAACCAAGCCAGAGCCCCTTTGGGGCGCCCATCTTGTTCGTTGGGAAGAAAGATGGTTCGTTGAGAATGTGCATTGATTATCGCGCACTCAACAAGATTACCGTAAAGAACCGTTTTGCTTTACCACGTATTGATGATCTGTTGGATCGTCGTCACGGTGCCAAGGTGTTTACCTCCCTTGATCTTGCTCAGGGGTATCATCAGATCCAAGTCACGGAGGCTGATGTGCCAAAGACTGCGTTCCGGACACCGATTGGTCATTTCCAGTATAAGGTGTTGCCCTTTGGATTGACTAATGCTCCGGCCACTTTCCAGGCTGTGATGAACGAAATGTTCATAGGCATGGATGATTTTGTTTTGGTTTACCTCGATGACATTCTTGTCTTCAGTTAGACGGAGGAAGAACATCTTGAACACGTTCGAAAAGTGTTTGAGGTCCTGAGGAAAAACCGCTTTTATGCCAAGAGGAAGAAGTGTCACTTCATGCAACGGGAGTTGCTTTATCTTGGGCATATCCTCAATGATCAGGGTCTTCGGCCTGATCCTGCCAAGGTTTCGGCGGTAGAAACTTGGGCGCCACCGACTGACTTGCATCAGTTGCGGTCATTCTTGGGATTTGCGAATTATTTTCGTAAGTTCATCCAAGGGTTTAGTAAGTTGGTTACTCCCTTGACTAATTTGACACGTTCCGGTGTCCCCTTTACATGGACCCCTGAATGCCAGGATGCATTCGAAGGTGTGCGCCATGCACTTGTTACCGCACCCACTCTCCGTTTAGCGGACCCGTCCAAACCTTATGAAGTGGTTTGTGATGCTTCGGGATTCGCCTTGGGTGCCGTCTTGTTTCAGGATGGCCAACCTTTGGCGTATGAAAGTCGCAAAATGAATCCCGCTGAGCGCAACTATTCTGCAACGGAACAGGAACTGCTTGCAGTGGTCCACGCCCTGAGGACATGGCGGTGCTATTTAGAGGGGGCGAAAGCGGTCACGCTGGTCACTGACCACCGTCCGCTGACGTTTCTCTCGACCCAACAGACCTTGTCTAGGCGGCAGGCACGCTGGTCTGAGTTCCTCCAAAGGTTTGACTGCCAGTGGGTCCGTAGGATCCGGCCGTGCACCGACGTACGGCGGCGCCCGCGGAACGCAGCAAGCGTTCGTACGTTTCACTCCTCTGACCCATTCAGGTCAGAGTTGGCCACGTGGCGGTTTGCCACTGGACAGCCCCGCTTCCAATCCTCCATGCTGGTAGGAGGTTCGACGGGGGAAGCGTAAAGGGGCGTAGGTGACTGTCGTCACCCAACCAACGTACCGGCATACGGTTGCACGCCCGTCCCGGGCTGCTCCCCTCTCTGAAGCTCTCTCTCTCTCTCTCTCTCTCTTTTCTTGATTGCTCAGCTGAGTGCAGTTTGAGTGTTATTCCACGTACGGCTGAAGAGGCAGTTTTCAGCCGTGACACATTGTATGGCACACACTAACTTGTTGTGGTACTCAGTTTGTAGAACATGAGATCTGCTAGGCGTAGTGCTCTTAGATTTAGGAATGTCGGTGCTCTGACTTTGGTGAGTGCGCCGCGAGTGCGCGGAGTATGAACGAACGGCGCTGATTGGTCGCGGCGCTGACACAAGTAAGAGGAGTACGGACGCGCAACCTTGATTGGTCGAGGCGCGGCCGCGGATTCACAAAGTACGGACGCGCGCGACTCTGATTGGTCGCGGCGCGGGCGCGAAACGCGGAGCGCAAAGTTGCGGCGCGGAAACAACATGGAAGATATTTGGCGGCAAACCGGAATGCGCCACGTGGACCACTCGCGATGTGGGTCCGCGAGTTCGAGTGTACGGCCGAGATGTCGGCGGGCGAAGACTGCGAAAGAGCGCTGGCGAAATGGCGAAACAGTACGGACGGATGTACGATCCGACAAGAACTAGGTCGGCGCCGCCGTAGGTTTACGAGGCAGCTAACTAGTCGCTATTTCTGAGTGCACCCACTCAGACTCAGTGCATGGGTTTGCAATGGCGGACGGGACGTGACATGTGTGTCACGTCACAGACACCATATTATATAGTGCGTAGTTTTATTATGGGAAGTAACCCACCCACACTACTCTGTCATAGTCTCGGGTCTTATTCAGAGCCTGCTCGTGCTGCTAGGCTGCCTACACTTGTGTCGTGAGGTAGTGAGTAAGAGGGACCTTGAAGTGGTGGGAGAACTTCATTGTGGGAAGACAGTTTTATTATAAGGAGTTTTAGAGCCGTGAGCTTTCTCCTAACACTCTCTCATTGTGATTTCCGCTGTGCTTGTCTTGTAGCTTCATTCTGTTGTTATGGGCGATGAGTGAAGTAAGATAGAGCTTTGAGTGTTTGAATGTCTTCATCCGTGGGAACTCAAGTTCCAATGGAGGGCGACACCCGAGGTGGCGCCGGAAGTGGGGAGCAGACCCCTGCTTCAACAAGTGGTATCAGAGCCCAAGGTGGCGAGGAGGATCACGTGAAGTTCAGCATCCCAGCGTTCGATGGTTCGGACCGTTGGTGCAAGGGGCAGACTCAAGGAAAGGAAAACACATGCCCGGATGAAGCTCAAAACTTTCTTCATCTTCCACTTGGGCCACATACGGCTTCCTCCACGATCTGCCTTCCATCCACCCCTTGCCAGGTGCGCACAGCGGAAAACTAAAAGCGCCACCTACAAGAACACCTCAACTCCTCCATGGTCTCGGCTCCTCAAGTCCACGCTCCTCCAATGATCTCCTCGTGTGGAGCAACACACCGCCCATACAATGGTCGCCTCCACTCATCCACCACGTCAATCCAACACGAGGACTCACATGACAAATGATGCAGTAATAAGGAGAAAGCCCACGGCCATAAAACTCCTTAACCTTCAAGAGTGTAATACAAGCTCTTTAGGAAATCTACATAATCCCTTATGCTAGATTGTCATCCTCACATGAGCACTATCCTATCCTCTGATAGATAGCTTACACCTCAACTGCAGTAGCCAAGCACTAACTGCCTCCATGAACTCCTCCTCTACCTCAACACATGAGGGACACATCATCTATCTCTTTCACTAAAGCTTAGCATGATGAGAGCTAGTTCCTTCACGACCTTCATACACAAGGCCGGACTCCTCAAGGCCTCAGCCTTCGCCTACTCTTCCTATCACGAAGGTTGAGCAGCATAACGTTCAGAGAGAGTGAGTTGAGCGAGTGAAGCTTGCTCCCTTTTGAACAACCATGGCGATGTGACGTGACACAAGTTGTCACGTCACGGCCGGCCCTTGCATCCGGCAAAGCGGCGCACCCAATTAGCGACCTACGATAGTGGTCCCGTAAACCTATAGTGGTCCCGTAAACCTATAGTGGCACCGACCTACGCTTTGCCCAGCCGTACAGTTTCACCAAGCGGCGGGTCCCCTTTTTGGTCCCTTCTCACTTTTCCGGCAGCCGACCTTTCTTCCGTACGCTCAGACCCGCCGACCCACTACCGAGTGGTCCACGTGGCGTGGCCTGATTCGTCACCGACTTCCTGAAGCGCCTCCACTGACGCTTCACTCCGCCGCTTCGCGCACTGCCTCAAAAGTCCTCCAGTTGTGCCATGTGTCGCGCGCTCCATACTCCGCACTTGCGCCGCGACCAATCAGCGAACTCCGTCATCTCACATATTCTCCACCGACATTGCCGAACCATGCGTCACGTCACGCATAGAGATGCGCCGCGATTTGCGTGCTGTCGCGACCAATCATGTCGCTTCACGCAAATCCGCCTCTCGCGCTTCCAAATCTCCGCGTCCGTCAACTTCCGCGTCGTCCGTACAATTTGCGCGCCGTCCGTACGGCCGCGCTCCAAATCCGTCCAGGCGCACTCCGCGCGCCCCCTTTGGTTCAATCTAAGTCAAAGCCGCAAACCTACGACCCTAGACTATTCCTAGACCTGTCGTACTGTGCCCTAACGATACGGGCACCACCTATGTTCGGTCCTTTACCGAATCACTCATGCATAACATTGTCCCTACACCAAAACATTGATGTCCCGGACAACATTCATGCTAGGAACTAATTACCAACTACTTGATGTACCTCATACATCAACACGGACTACAAGGGGTGGAGATGGCGGCTGGTTCCCTTGCTTGTGGGCAAGGGTCTGTTGGGGTACGTTGACGTCACCATCAAGGCACTGGTGCAGCCGGAGGGAGCCACGGCGGAGCAGCAGTCGGAGTTCGACACAGCGCTCGCCAGATGGAGGACCAAGGACAACAAGGCCCTCACCCAGATCGTCATGAGCGTGAGGGGAAGTCCCTCTTCCATGCTGTATGACCTTAAGACTTCACATGCTATGTGGAGATGCTTAGAGGAGATGTATGATGTAAAGGATAACGTAACGATAGTCAGCCTTTACACGCAGCTTGGGAAAATGAAGATGTCCTCGGAAGAGAAGCTGAGTGAATATATGGTCAGATTTGATACTCTAATGGAGAGATTTATAGCGCTGCAAAAACCGTTAGAGGGAGACCATAAAATCAGCCAGTTTCTAGGGGGACTGCCTGGCCGATTTGATGTAGCAGTTGCAGCTCTTAGGACTGTTCTAACGAACACCGTGATGACCCTTGAGCAAGTGAAACGGAGGATCAAGGAGGAGAACACTGTCCAAGACGTTGGAGGCACCGAGGAGAAGGTGTTGGCGCTGCACTCACGACAAGTTCGAAGAGGAGGTGCGCCGAGAGCAGACCGTGGGGAACGCCCTGCGGGAGCGTGTTACACGTGCGGCAAGACGGGCCACTTCTCGGCCGACTGTTACAAGAACAAGAACACCCAAGATCGGGGTGGAGGAGCATCGTCATCCGTCAAGAAGGGATTCAAGGGAATCTGCTTCAAATGCAAGAAGCGAGGCCACAAGAGCACGGATTGCAGAGTGGCGGTGGAGACGAATCTCATGCTGACTGAACATTCTGATTTTGTTGGGAAGATCCAGGTTGCGGATCTGAAGCGGCCATGGCTGATCGACTCTGGCGCTTCCACGCACATGTGTCGCGACAAGCGAATGTTCTCTACGCTGGACACCTTGGAGAGGACCAGATCTGTTCCCTCGGCAACCGGAGAGGGAGTGACAGTTACAAAAGGAGGAGTAGTAAAGATGATCCTCGAAGACGGCTCTGTCATCTACGAAGAAGAAAGAGAAGAGCGGTTGTGCATCGGTGACGTACTTCACACCCTTGACCTGAAACAGAACTTCATGTCTGTTAGTCAAGTATGTAAGAGGGGGTACGAAGTCACCTTTAAGGAGAAGTCTTCTGTAGCTACTCACCTAGAGTCGGGGAAGCGGCTGTTTGAGGGGTATGAGAAGGGAGGCCTGTATTACCTTCATTATAGGAGAGAAGAAGATGAGGGTGTGATGGCTGTAACTGAGGGTGCAGTAAATCTTTGGCATCGTAGACTTGGTCATCTAAACCATAGGGGACTGCAACAGCTTGCTGCAAAGGGGCTGGTCCGCGGGTTAGACATTGACGTAGTTGAGAAGGAGCTAGGCTTTTGCAAAGAGTGTGTAGAGGGGAAGGCGCATCGGAGACCCTTTTCGAGGAGTGGAGAGGAGTCATTTCACGCGCAGGAGAAACTGGAATTGGTACATACCGATTTGTGTGGCCCCGTGACACCGGCAACGAGCGGAGGAGCTCGCTACTTCATCACCTTCCTGAGGAGTCATTTCACGCGCAGGAGAAACTGGAATTGGTACATACCGATTTGTGTGGCCCCGTGACACCGGCAACGAGCGGAGGAGCTCGCTACTTCATCACCTTCCTTGATGATTTTTCGAGGAAAATTTGGGTGAAAATTCTCAAGTACAAGTCTGAAGCTTTCGGAGCTTTCAGAGATTGGCAGACTCAGATGGAGCGAGAGAGCGGTCAGAAACTGAAGACGCTGCGCTCAGACAACGGAGGGAAATTCAAGTCAAAGGAGTTCGGCGGGTACTTAAAGGCTCGCGGAATAAGGCATGAATTTTCTGCTCCTTACTCCCCTCAAAGCAATGGAGCTGCTGAGAGGGTCAATAGGACGTTGGGGGACATGGCACGGACCATGCCGATAGATTCCCCCTTCCCGGCATCTTTTTGGGGAGAGGCGGTGATGACCGCAATTTCCTTGGGAGTGGATGCCCAGTTCTTCTGCTGCTTGAGGGTGGGTTCTCAAAAAGGTAAAGCGAAAAGAAACCCACGATGTCCCACCTGAAGACCTTTGGAGCGCGCTGCTGGTCGACAGTGCCAAAAGCAAGGCAGAAGAGAAAAGTTCCCAAGGCCAGGGAGCATAGAAGGGTGCCTTGGCTCCAGGCGTAGACAGTCGACCTCCAGGGTCTGGGACTCCTGGGGCAACGATGCGGGAGCTCAAGAGACATTACAAGTGGGCGAAAAGGAGCGGTGACTCGGCTAGGTGAGACCCGCAGGCCCGGCACAGTTTGGAAATTGTGTGCAAGGGATGTGGAGACCCCAAGGAGGGGCATGGGCGGCCCCCTCAGGTCCAACTGAGAGGGTCGCGCGCCTGGAGGCAGCGGAAGTGGGCCGGAAGCAACGCCGAGCGTGGAGGCGGCGTGGGAGTTGAACCGGAGGAGCCGCGAGCGGGGGAGCCGCAACCTTCGGCGAGACGGCACCGCTACACGCTCACCTGTGCGGCAAGGAGAACTTGGCCGGACTGTGCCCCTTAGATGGGCAGGAGTCTGGGGAGTCGAGGCAGACTGGGGAGGAGGCTATGTTGTCAAGCATGCCTCCCGGGTTTGTCCCGGGGATTTTCTTCAACACGAGGAGCCGGAGAGCGCAAGGACCTCGGAGGAGCACCCGTGTGGTGAGGAGGCCTGATCACTACAGGCCTTTGCAGACTAATCTAGTACAGGAAAGAGTGCCTACAGACTCAGCGGACCTCGCGGGAGATGCCCACTGTTTCATGATCACCGAACCGCAAACCTTTGAGGAGGCGCACGACGGGGTCGATGGAGAGAAGTGGCGAGCAGCGATCGACAGCGAGTGGGAACCATGCTCCTGCGGGAGCGGCACGTGGCGCTGAGCGGCTCAGGAGGAAGGAGGGCCATGGATGCAATGGGGTCTCGGGGTGAGAGCGGAAGGCGGGGCGGGAGCGCGACCCGATCGGAGCGCGTCCTGGTGGCAAAGGGCTTCAGCCAGGCGTACGGAATCGACTACACAGAGACCTTCGCCCCCGTGGTGAAGTTCAACTCCCTCCGTGCCCTAATATCGATTACAGCGGCCGAGGGGATGCACGTACATCAACTCGATATCAAGATCGTGTTTCTGTACAGAGATCTCGCTGAGGAGATCTACACAATACAGCCCGAAGGGAAAGTTGTCCCGGGGCAGGAGCATCTCGTTTGTCGTCTTGTGAAAAGTCTGTGCGAGGATGAAACAGGCACCCCAAGATTAATTAAAAAATTGATGACCTCCTAGAGTAACAGATTGCACAAAGTTCAAGACGGATCATTCCAATCTACAAAGACAGCCAGAAGAGGCACGATCTCATGTCAATTGGGATCTGCGTGGACGACCTCATAATGGTGAGCCTCTCATTGGAGAGAATCAATGATTTGAAACAGCTTTTGGAAGCTAACTTCAAAATGTCGGATCTAGGGGAGGCACAGTATCTCCTAGGAATGCAGTTGAAGAGGCAGACGGCAGCTTTGTTGGTTGTCAGAAGAAGTGCGCGGCGGTGTGCTGCGGCTCAAAATGAGAAAATGCCGTCCTTGTTCGGAGATCCGATGAAAATCGGAACGCGATGTCAAAAGATGTGTACCGGCAGATCCGGAGGATGCAGGGAATGTCTGGAGTAGGTAGGTCGAGGGTCAAGAGTTTAATGTATCTGATGATAGGTACTCGTCCTGTCTTGGCGAAAGCCGTGAGCTCAGCAAGTCGGTTCATGGAGAATCCCTATCACGACTAGAAACTGCCTCTTCAGCCGTACGCGGAATTCGCACCCGATCTACCAGCCAGCAGAGTTCAGAGAGGGAGCGCGAGAGAGAGAGAGTGCTTCAGAGAGGGGAGCAGCCCGGGATGGGCGTGCAACCGTATGCCGGTACGTTGGTTGGGTGACGACAGTCACCCACGCCCCTTTACGCTCCCCCCGTCGAACCTCTTACCAGCATGGAGGATTGGAAGCAGGGCTGTCCAATGGCAGACTGCCACGTGTCTCTCGGCCCCGGGTAATTGAGAGGAATTAACCTAACATCTGAATACTTTTCGCGCATCGCGGCGCCCAGCGCGCCCGCGGCAGCGGCGCTTACGCCATCTTGTCGGTCATGAGTGGGTCCTACGCGCGCGGCGCGGGGCCTGATTGACAGTCCGTCCGTACCAACGGTAACCCGCGATTGTACGGACGACGGTTACGTTCCAAAAACGTAAGGAAGATGTGGTCAGGGTTCCGTGATCCCTCAACCACATCGGCGGCGCGATATATATATATGTATCTGTATATCGCGCCGTATCGAACCCTTGCGACCTTCGCAAGGTTCGATCCTAAGACCTACCAGGCCCTAGGTGGTCCCCGGCGCCTTGACCACTCGGGCGTGCCGGGGTACTGGGGCCGGGTGCGCTTTATTTTCCAGGTGGGCAACTGTAGCGTTCGCTACATTACTCCCCAATGAGAATAATGACGCCCTGCGTTCCGTGTGTGAGTAGTAAAGGCAGCTTCGTAGTTTCAGCGACGCGGCGTCGAACTCTACGTGATAACGGGGAGAATTTCGGCGATAATCGGTCAAGTCACTTTCGAGTTGAGCGGCACCGGGGAACTGAGCCGCCCTGGCCAGCTCTCTGCGACCTCAGCCTCCCGGTACAAGTTGATGAGCTCGGCGGTGTGGTTAAGTTGCCCTCGGCTTCCCATGTGTGTTCTACCCCTTAGCCAAACCACTTCACGTGGTTTTCGTGACGGGAAGAACGACCCTTTCTCACAATACGGTGGGCTTGAATGGTTTCAACTTCGTACTCAAGTTCACCTTCAAGTTCCACTAGTGGGGGAGGTGGCTGGATCCTCCCATCGCGGCGGTAGGCTTTTAGCAAACCCACATGAAAGACCGGATGCACCTTCATATTGTCTGGTAAATCCAACCGGTAAGCGACCTCATTGATGCGCTTCACGACCTTGAAGGGTCCGATGAAGCGGGGCCACAGCTTACGTGTTCCGCCATAAGCTTTGAGTCTCAAGTTCGCCGTACTTAGCAACACCTCGTCGCCCTCGTCGAAGGTGAGTTGGAGATACGGTGGCGGTCAACAAACCTTTATGCTTGGCCCAGGCGCTAGCGGTCTGCCCGTGCCCTACTGCGGCGCCTCGGACATTAGCGGACAAAAGATCTGACTGCGGGAGGTTGAGTCCCATCAGTCCCTCTCAGCTTCCAAGGATCGGGGGTTCTGTGGACGCCCATGTTCCACGGATCAGGGGGCTGATCCCTTGGTTGCAGGGGATTTAGAGGATGCTGGCCAAAGTTCAAGAAGAAAGGGGTGGTACCAATGGACTCCTCGTAAGCATTATTGATGGCATACTCAGCCACTGGGAGCAGTTCGTCCCACCCATCCGGGGTAGGTCCCCGCGTAGCCGGAGGTAATCCTAAGGTCGTGCTTCACATTCCGTCTGGCCGTGGTTTCCAGGGTGGACACCTCCTCAATTTCCTGCTTGGTCCCCACCATTGAGCACTCCATGGAGTGGCGATGATGGTGATCGCAACCATCGCGATTATTGGCTGAAGACATGCTGGCTCCCACACTTGTCAACATACAACCAGTCAATGTCGTTGGCCCCCGGTGTCTTAGTAGTTGGTGCAAAGTGCACCGTGCTTTGTGAGCCAATCGACAAAGGGCGAGGATGGAGGTCATGACCCCAAGGTGTCAGGGAAGATGTGGTGGGGGTCATGCCCGCACTGCGTTTCCGAAAAGGAGTGTGAGGGGTAGGGCTAGCCAGGAATTGCTAGGTGCGGGGTTTGTTTCATTGACAAGTTGGACAGGCGAGTCGTACGGCTTTTCACATCCTTCGAGAGTCAGGCAGGACTTGGGGGCGTGTGGCGGGGTGTAGCAACTCCCATGTGAGTCACTCTGCGGAGAGATGGTGTATTGGCCGCTCAGGAGTGGGGCTGCGTGCAAGTTCCCGCCTGGGCACGACAGGCTCCTCGCCGTGGTCCAGGATCCATCTGATCCTCCATTTCTGTAGTCACATTACCTTGGCCATCAGGAACAAAGGATCACAGAGTGCCCTTCCTGGGAGTCATCGTAGATGGGAGAGGCAGGAGAGGTCGGGCTGCGTCAGCCTGGTGGAGAGATCTATGACAAAGCTGCTGGAGGCGGAGACTCGGGGTTGGCGCCCCTCACCTCTGTCTTACTCGATTTGGCCGACGCTGGAGTCAACGGCATCCAGGCGAGATGCCGACCTGCCTGCGGTGGTCTGCTACATCGGCCTTCAGAGCGATCAACCAAGCCCGCAGTCGAACCTTTCGAGGGACTCGAACCAGCGTGCTTGCCCGCCCTGAGCAAGGTCTGTTGGGTCGAGAGGAACGTCAACGGGCGGTGGTCAGTGACCAGCGTGACCGCTTTCGCCCCCTCCAAATAGCACCGCCATGTCCTCAGGGCGTGGACTACTGCAAGCAGTTCCTGTTCTGTTGCAGAATAGTTTCGCTCAGCGGGATTCATTTTGCGACTCTCATAAGCCAGAGGCTGACCATCTTGGAACAAGACGGCACCCAAGGCGAATCCCGAGGCATCACAAACCACTTCATAAGGTTTGGACGGGTCCGCTAAACAAAGAGTGGGTGCGGTAACAAGTGCATGGCGTACGCCCTCAAATGCTTCCTGACATTCAGGGGTCCATGCAAAGGGGACACCGGAACGTGTCAAATTAGTCAAGGGAGTAACCAACTTACTAAACCCTTGGATGAACTTACGAAAATAATTCGCAAACCCCAAGAATGATCGCAACTGATGCAAGTCAGTCGGTTCTGCCCAAGTTTCTACCGCAGAAACTTTGGCAGGGTCTGGCCGAAGGCCTTGATCATTCAGGATATGCCCAAGATAAAGCAACTCACGTTGCATGAAGTGACACTTCTTCCTCTTGGC
>CM074812.1:2228805-2255452 GCA_037447605.1 Zygnema circumcarinatum | reverse complement strand
CCCCTCTCTCGCGTCTCCTCCTATTGCAGTCAACGATCCATGTAATACCGAAAATTATGCTAGCAAGGTTCTTTCTTTAGAGTACGGTCCGGGCAGCATGAACCCCTGCGGAAACGGCATATGCATTCCCGCGGACGGAACATCAAATCTGATCAATTTGTGCGACTGTAGCGCTGGATTTCTGGCAGTAAACAATACAGATGGAACACAAACTTGTGCTCCAGGTGATAAAATCTCCCACTTTGCTTTTACCACATTTACTGTCCTTAGACTTCTTGAAGATTTAAATTTTGTGGCAATTTGAATATCTGAGGGCTTGAACACCATCTTTTTATGAAACATCGGAATGCAGGAGGAAAACGTTGTTACACATTGTGCAGGATGTATAAGATCCCCATGATTTTCAAGATTGACCCGAAAACCCGCAGAGCTCATATAAAAGAATGGTCGGGATTCTCTAAGAAGTTGATAAACTTAAATTGAACTGTCTTTTTTTTTTGGTCTTTGACTGCTTGAGCAGCATCACCTTGCACGTTCACATCACGGAATCCCTGCGGTGTTGGCACGTGTCTGAACTCCACGAATTTTCCGGGAACCTACATGTGCGTCTGCCCCATAGGATATGCCTCTGACTCCATTGGTGGAGCCCTCACCTGCATTCCAGGTATTTGTTTTGGAGATCTGGCGAGGAAGAGCAGAGAGGAGAGAGAGAGAGAGAGAGAGAGATGGGTAAGGAAGAGGATGGTGAGGAAGAGGTGAGGAAGAGCAGAAAGAGGGAGAGAGAGAGAGAGATGGGTAATGAAGGAAGAAAGAGGGGATAGAAAATGCCTAAGTTTACGTCAGAGTGCAGCGAATGGGAGAGAAACTTGAGTGAAGGATCGAGATGTGAGGCTGACGTCAGTGCAGCGAAGGCAGTTTTAGCGAGGAGAAGGCGATAGTGGCGATGATGGATCATGACACGGATTTGTAGGAAAAAATATAGATGGAAAATGTTCTAAAGTCATCATTGATCAGATTTTTGAACTATGCAACATATATATAATGGAGGAAGTGGGTTATGTTAGGCACTTATGTTTAGAATCTGATGATGATAGGCCATGTATTCATTGCGCAGCTTCTCTTCTGAATGCCAGTACATCATATTACACCGTGCCAGTTGGAGTTTCCTTAACATGCTCCACCATCTACAACATATATGGCATCTTAGAGGAAGACTTTGCAGTGGAAAACCCTGTAAGTAAAGACAACCTGCAAACCTTTTTATTTAGGAAGCCCCGCCCTCCTTCCCGTATTGCGCCTGAGAGAAGCAAAAGGTTTAAATAATCGGAAAATCGTTGCCCTATTCGGGGATAGTCCAAGCAGCTGATGCCCTAGCCGCGTCTATGGTGTGAACAAGAATGTAGACATATGATGATAATTGTTGACGTTGATAAGTCGGTGAGCGTTAGATAAGGATGTACTAAACTAGTAAATCTACTTGACATAATGAAGCTTTCTCCTGTTTGCAGGGACTGCAATGCGATGAACCCCTTGCAGCACTCACTGTTGTAAATGTCACGGCAGCGCGAAATTGTTCCATTTCTTATTCTGTAACTGAGGTGAGCAGTACAAAACCGAAAGTAAAATCTTGAATTGAGTACGAGAGCTCGGAGAGAGGCAGAGCTGGGTTTCAATGAAGGGAGAAATCAGAGGGAGAGAGTAGGCGGAGGGGATGGACAGGAAAGGACAGTGGAGGAGAGAAGCGGCATTCACGTATTTTTTCAGAGCACATGAAAGTAACATAATTAGTCAGGTGAATTAAAAATGTCGTACTCAAGCACAGGTTGGGTTTCAACACTGCTGAGAGTTAAAATCTCTTAAATCCCACACCTGCTGATATCCTTAAATACCGCAATCTCAATGCAGACAGATACGTGTGACTCTATTAAGGCCTTGTTCAACCTAGACGAAGATATTTCGGGGCCTGGTACACTGAACCCTAATCTGGATTGTGCACAGCTTCAACCGTTTCAACAGGTGAGTGCCATGGCTTAGAGTTTTGTTGATGTAATAGATATATGCAAGAAAAATAAGTGAGAGAGAGAAGGAAGGGAGAGAAAGAGGACAGAAGCGAAGTATAGAGGGAGATATGAGTTGCTTGTGTCCTAATGGATGTTTGTGCATCTTTCACGAGAAATGGGTCGAACTGACTTGTAAGGAAAAGCCCTTATGTAGGTTTGCGTGAAAGGGGGACCACTTATGGACCTTTCGCCCTGCACCAAGCTGTACAAAGTTCAAAGCAACGAAACTTGCAACACCATCATAAACAATCTCTTGGAAGGTGATGCGGCAGCGTTCTTTTACCTGAACCCCGGTATCTACTGCGGCCGTTTGAAGCTTGCTAATACCCCAGAAACCATTTTTGGTCAAGAGGTGAATGTTACATCTCTCTGAAACCCAGTGCTGATGATACACTGTTTTAAGTCCAGTTGCATGCAACAAAACCTTGTTGCAGGGTTTTTTCGCGTCAAGTCTCGTCCAAATGTGCAGGTTTTTGGATAGCCTCATTTAATTGTCTTCTGGTCAAATTTCCGATATCTTCTCATTTGGCCTTGTTGGGAAGCGAGAATTTGTACGATTAATGGTGTATTGCGGTGCTTTTTACATTATTTTTCTTGTGTGCCTGATTTCAGGTATGTTTGGCCACAAGTGCCTTAGAAGTAACCTTTGGGGGTTCACTTTGCACTAAGTCACTATGCCCCGTTCTATTCACGAACGTCAACCTTAAGTGCGATGCGCTGATTAAAGCCACTTGTATAGGTGGCGATTACAATAACTGCAACCCCTACGCAACTCCCTGTGGAAGTGCTGGTAAAATATGTATTAAAACTACATCAAAATGTGTCTAGGAGGGGTCTTATATGAGTAAAATGGCCAGGCTGCAACCCTATGGTCAGGTACAAGTGCGGTCTTCAACTGTTGAGCCTTTTCCGTGCTCTGACTTGGCGACTTGGAGGTTTTTGATGATGGGCGCACACTGCAATTTCTTGCTGTCACGTTGTCAACTACATTGTATTCCCCAGCTGGGGGGGGCTGGGGCTGGGCAAGCCAAGCACATATGAGTTAATTTAATTCTTTCAAACATCTCATCCCTTGCCAGTGAGGTAGTTAAACCTGTCTGGTGCTGCTGGATTGGTAAGAGATTGTTTTTAATCTGTAGACCTTTCACGGACGCTGATGAATGTCTGTGTAGCTGTTGCCGTACTGGAACTGGAAATGGTACTGCAGCGTATGGCTCAGACATTGTTTGTCCTGCCTCCCTCCCCCCTCTTCCCCCCTCCCTCCCCCCTCCCTCCGTCCCCCTCTTGGCTAGAATTGGTAAAGCAAATTCAGTCTTTTGAATACAAGGCTAATCTTGTGTTGGTAATCCAGAGCTCAACGCCTGGATCCGAAACACCAGTACCGGTAGAGGGCAACGCTCTGCCGCTCTGCTCTCTCACTTTTCCCCAAAGAACTACAGCCCTTAACTTACGGAGATCGAAACCATGGAAATTGTTTCTGTGACACGCGTCTTTGACCAGGTCCTGCTCTTCTCGTGCAACCGCGCATCGTGAAAATGAAATGAAATTGCCACGGAAATTTTAACTCCAACTAAATCTTCAACTGGACGGACTTTGAAACTGGATCTGAAACTAGGACTGAAACTGAAAATTGCCCATTATGATCGTTTTTGCCCTTCCGTACACGTCTCCTGCCTGCCTGCCTTCCTTCCCCTTGTGCATTCACAAGTCATTCCTCGAACGCGTAGCAACCTTTTAGAACGCGAACTCCATAAAACGTTTCTTCCTATTCACGCTATAGGGGGTGTCAGACTTAACAAAATCTTACGAAAAGCGTTACGAAAAAAAAGGTTACGAAAGTACTCCGCCGCAGGAGGATCGCGATTATACTGGAGTACTCGTTCTGATGTCAAACTTACGAACACGCGTACTGAAATTGTTTAAGTCTGACACCCCCTATTAGGGGGTGTCAGACTTAAAAATTGTTCGTAAGTTTGAGACCAGAACGAGTACTTCGGTGACATCGCAATCCTGGTGCGGCGGAGTACTTACAAAACCTTTTTGTTCGTAAGATTTCGTTAAGTCTGACACCCCCTAATGGTTACAGTTTCTTCCAATTCACCCGATTGGTTGGTACAGCTTCTACATTCATGTGATTGGTTCGTACAGTTTCTTCCAATTCACCCTACAGTATTAGGTGGAGTCAGACCTTGACCATCGCTTACGAAATTCCCGAATTCCTTATACAGTACTAAAAGTCACTTCTTTCGTGTACAAATTCCGTGTCGGGATCCGTGGCTCTGCCGTACCCAGCCGTACGGAACTGCCTACCTAGACAATGCTTAGTTTGCACGATAGGCTTACGAAATTGATTTGGGGAGAATTCTACTGCACCCCCACGGTTTGGCTTTCGCACCCCCCTTTTGAAAAAAATTTCCTGCCCGTTTTGGTTACCTCCCCCTGTTTTGAATCTTTTGGAAGGGAATCTTTTTGGTAACCAAAACGGGCAGGCAAATTTTTCAAAAGGGGGGTGCGAAAGCCAAAACGCGGGGGTGCAGTAGAAATATCCTTGATTTGGCGATGGTCAAGGTCTGACTCCCCCTATTGGTTACAGTTTCTTCCAATTCACCCGATTGGTTCGTACAGTTACTTCAATGAACCCGATTGGTTTGTACAGTTTCTTCAATTCATGCTATTGATTCGTACAGTTTCTTCAATTCAAACTACAGTGGGGGGTCCTCATATTTTCGCCATGGTATTGGCCAAAAAGGGGCGAAAATATTGATTTTGCAAATATAAGGTTCGTGTTACCAATAGGCTTTCAGTACCATGTTAGAGTTCATGTTTGTCCGTACGTATCGTATCGTCCAATATCGTACCGTACCGTATCGTATCGTTCAGTATCTATCGTACCGTGCCGTATCGTATCGCATACACGTAGTTTTCCGCTCTTCGCGTTGTTCGTCTCATTGATGATGCTATAATTATCAATAGTGGAAGAGCACACCCATGATGAAATAAATGAGTGAGTTAATATTAGGCTGGGGGTTGACGGGCTTCCACGGCATTGAAACAAAACGGGTGCCTTGTGCGACTTGGAAGACGCTCAATATCAAAACACCTCTTGAAGTCAATATGCTTGCCATGTAGATGGTTGATGTGGATGGTATATGGAGCAGACGAGGAGAGGAGCGAGCGCCCCTTACGGCGGCACCTGTGGGAAGATTCTACAGATAGTACGGATAGTACGGATAGTACGAATAGTACGGATACTACGGATAGCACGGATAGTACGAATAGTACGAATAGTACGGTTAACATTGAGTTACCGTACAAAAAGGTGGTTTCGGCAAAATCGGGGCGAATTTCTTGGGAGCGCACTGTACAGGGTGGAAAACATGAGGACCCCCCACTGTATTGGTTCTCTCCGCTAACGTCTTTGCCCCTCTCTCTCCCTCTCTCCGTCCCTCCCTTCCACTCCAGCTGCCATGTCCTGCCTCTCCCTCTCCCTCCTCGCCCCGGCCCTCCTCGTCTCCCTCCTCCCCTTCCATGCAATCCTGGATCCCGCCTCTCCCCCTTCCCCCCCTGCGACCTGCACGCGGCCGAGCCGTTCCTCCCACGTGCTCGCCTCGCAAATGGACCGCGAACAGCCAAGCGGTGATACGCTAGACAAGGTGACTCTTGTTTCCGAGTAATTTCAGCGCATGTTCGGGGCATTATTTGAATTTTACTAGGGTTTGCTGCTGCTTCTAACCTGTTGGACGTAGTCCACATCTGTACATACTTCTTGTCCCCAGACGCGCCTTTGTTCAATTTTTAAAAATATGTGTCATACGTAATGAGAATGCATAAGGGAGGTCGGGTGAGGAAGGCGGGGGTTGGCTAGCTAGCTAGCTAGCTCCCTTCCTCCCTCCCTCCCTCTCAAAAATCCGCCTCCCTCTCCCTTTCTCACCCCCCCTGAGTCTTTCCACCCCCCTCTTCCCCCCTACCCTTCTCTTCTCTCTTTCTCTTAATCACCGGCCACTCTTCCACTTCTAACAACGAGCTTCACTTAACAAAACAATAAATTGCATTTTTTAATAATTGAGTTCACCAATTTTTTTGTATTTAGATGGAAAGCACAACCATCAGGTCATGAAGCTCAGGACAATCAATCCAGAATCAATAGATTCTGCATCAATGAAAACAAGATTTTCGGCGATTCTGATGCAATTGATTTTTACTTGAGTATCAGTCACTGTAAGCGAGTAGAAGAACTTCCTACCGTCCCATCATAAGGCTATCTTTAGGAACTCGAGCAAGTACGTCATCCATTGCACTTTTCTGGTTGGATATTCTCGACATTTCTGATCCGTCATCAACATTGATCGGAATGGGAACGTTTGAGATTTTCATGTTCACCTGTTCTTCGTTTCTCTCGTCGTCCATAGCCCTCAACTTTGCCTGAAGCAACCGCAGTTCACTTGCCACATCCGCCATGTCCGGACGGTACTTGGAGACCCTCTGAAGGCAGGATGCGGCGATGCTGGCGAAGGACTGCATGGCCTCAAGGGGGTACTCTCCCTCAAGATTGGGGTCTACAAGGGCAGAGAGGCCCAGCGAAGTTGCCATCTTTGGTAGAGCCTGCAAGAGAAGAAAGTCGATTCTTCAATCAGTGACATTCAATATTCAATTCAAATTCTCAACAAAGTCCATAATTGTCAAAATATGCTAAGCACAACGACTCACCTGATAGCCAACAAGCTTTTTTTTGGATGAAGGTAAGCATATGGACTGAAATAAGGCGCATCTCCAAGCTATTTGTAAGTTGACTAAGGGAAGCTCGACTCTGATCCTAATCGCAACGTAACGCAATGTAACATTGTGGAATTCATAGGCATGACCATGCGCAAGCTTAATGAGCAGAGGATATCAAACACTATCACCTCTTCACACATCTCGTTGAGCGGAACACTATGCTCTTGATAAAGTTAACATAAACATAAGATGCAGTTTCGAAAGACGAGCACTTTCTCCACATTTTTCCAAGGCGACAGTGCATTGCCAAGAGCTATAGCTAAGTCCTTATGATACGAGAATGTTGGACTCAATGGCCTGCCAACATCCTTGCAAGTGACACAAGGTAAGGGCAGTCGATTCCGGTGCAACAGTGAGCTGCTTACAGGACGAACATGCTCCACCCAAAATTGCTTATGTCACTAACTTGTTAGGCTTTTTCCACGAATGCGATTAAGCTAGAGAAAGCCGCATTGTACAGATTCGTTTGTGGCTTGGCTCAACGACTTTTATTACAAGTGAAGTGCTTTTCAAGCGCTAGAACCGGAACAGGGCATAGGTTGACACGCCCTACCCAGCTTGCCAAAGAAGTCAAAATCTCCTCCTCTTCTTCGTCCGTGTCCCTGATGAGGGCGGGCTGGCCAGTGATGAGCTCGAGGAGCACAACACCAAAGCTGCACAAGTCACAAGGAAGGGCATTCATTCCAGTGAAGCTAGTGAAGCTATCCTTGGTTGAATACAAACTGTCCTGAGGTAGTAAGGATACATCATATAAAGCAAACACATAAGATAGAACATAGTGATGCCAATCGGTCGTGAGGCAACCCCAGAATTGAAGAGATGCGAAGTTAATGGAAGACATTGAAGAGGATAAGCAACTGAAAAGTGTTATTGAAAACTTATGGCGCGTTCAAAAAGCCAGTGGAAGGTCAAACATAGTGCCTAAGCGCTATATATTCCTGTAAGGTGAAGCCATGCAATCGGATAAGGATTTTATGGGGTGCATCCAATGACTTATCGAGATCGATAACATTTTAACAAATTGATCCAGAAGGCTGTTACGGCACGATGAAGTGAAACTGACATTACTCTTGTTCAACGAGATGTTTGTGCAAGGTGTACTCGTTATTCAAAATCTGCGGCGCATAGTCCTTCATGCGCAGAAGTATTCAATCCCATGCTAATCACTCGTGTGCAACCAATCAGCATGCCCAGAAAAATCTACAACCTTTCCAGTCCGTTTTTCAGTTCCTCCTTTCATAACTGCCCCTGAATTACAAAATCACAAAGTGGTTTGCATTGGCCTCGACTCACCTGTACACGTCACTCTTTGTCGTCACTCTGTAGGTGGTATAGTATTCGGGGTCCATGTAGCCATGCGTTCCAGCAACGCGTGTCGTTGAAGACTCTGCTCCATCATCCTCATTGCCTTTCAAGAGGCCAAAGTCGGACACCTTTGCCTGTAGAGGGATTGATAAACTACTTTCGGAAATCGGCAATTTGCAGGTTTATTTACAATGAAAGCAGACGAGACGTCATCTTAGGAAAACTTAGAAAGCTCGGAGCAATCACTCCGGAGAAATAGTGCGTCTTGGCAAAAACTCTAATCTTGGTGGGACCATCAAAACTCCGACGACTGAAACGAGCAGTGTACAACTCTCCTGAGTGATGTACCTGCATTTTGCCATCCAGGAGGATGTTCTCAGACTTGACATCCCGATGAATGATGGCCGGTTTGGCTTGTGTGTGAAGATATTGGAGGCCCTCAGCAGCACCCGCAGCGATGTCCAGGCGTTGCTCAAAGGTTAGGGGGGGGGTTTCACCTGTTCACAAGATGGCAACGCAGTATGATGTTGCAACCTATATTCTTTTACTTGTCATGTTTACTTTCAATAAACTAAAGGAGCACTACGCAGATGGTGAAGGTGGCTGGGGAAATTTGATGATCATCTCTCCCCGAAACATTAGAGCAGAGTCAGATACTGGAACCAACGTAAAAACCTGTTGTCAACAAATGAAAATTAAATCAACCAATCTTTTGAACGCGAGACCCAATTCAATACGCCAATGCGAGGCAACCCATCCTGAGAAACTCTTCGAGGATGACGAGTACCTTTGGGGTTGAGCGCCGCCTTAAGCGTGCCATTCTCTACAAACTCGTAGATAAGCAGCTGCTCATTGTCCTCGTCACAGAAGCCGAGCAGCTTGACGAGGTTCCTGTGGTTCATGCGGGAGATGATGTCCACCTGCGGTTGCAGATTGGGCAGAGCGATGGCTTTGTCGAAGCATCGTGGGACGACGCATGCATGAGGAATACAGGAACTTGCACACCATCCAGCATGAACTTCCAGGTTCCCCAATAACTTCACACGAAAGCATGCGATTCTCAAAAAAATAATCTATTTATAGTGTAGACAATAGGTGGAGTTCGGAATATACCTCATTCTGAAAAAATTCCAATCCTTGAATGGACACAGTTTTGGCCCTTTTAACCGCCCAGACTTTTCCATTCTTTGTGACTCCTCTATAGACATTCCCATAGCCGCCACTTCCGAGCAGGTTCTCGTCATTGAAGTCCCTGGTTGCATCACGGATGGTCTGAAGGCGAATCGCCTTCACAAAATGCCCTTCAACCTTCACTGCAAGTTTTGATTTTTCTGTATAAACATTGCCCATCGCCCAAATCCGCCACAAAAACTCCAAGAGGATACTGAGATAGCTAGATTGCTATTTTACGTGCCTTTGTGCGACAGCTAGTGCTGCCAAGGTCACCTGCAAAGAGCTTTGAAGAAGGGATGCAGAAATGATTGCAAGGAAGCAAGAGCCATACTTGGACGGGTATATACGTAAGCGAAAATGATAACGAAAGCAATAATGATGACGCCCAGAATTGTCACAAGGATGATCACGTAAGTGGGAACTCCTGTCCCAGATGTCAAATCCCAAGCTGCCAACAAAATCAGGAGTGTCCAGAGAACTCATAGTTGTTAAGGCTGGTCACTTCGTACACAACTACATATCTACTTCACGAACGACTCAACGCAAGACTGGGTGCAATGGTACTAGGAATTCCGCGAACCTTTGGAAGTACGCGAGGAAATTGGTGGTGGGGAAGGTGGTGGAGGCGAAGCAAAATTCACGACATGGCCTGCATGGAAGAAAGGTATCAACATCTGCTAAGAAGATGTACATGAGTAATGATGAATGAGGAATGAGCGGGAATTTTCTGGATTATGCCAACGGAAACCTAGATATCAGATTGGTAGAAAATTAGATATACTATCTCTTCTAACGTACTGACGGTCGTCCGCTGGAAAGGAAGAATAGAGAAGCCAATGCTCGAGCCAACAATCATTCTCATACTTTCACTCTTTGGTGGGTCTAATACTCTCAAGTCAAATGTCCTCTTTCTTAGTATTACATCTTGCATACTAGATCCAATCCTGCCGGATAAATTATCTAGCGGACCCTCAGATCACATTCTCGGGCTGTTCACTGTTCTGAAGAGTTAAATAGCTGGCTGCCTAAGAAGAGAAGTTCCAACTTGTCAGGTCTGTTGGCGTCACCATTGTTGCAACCTGTGAGAAGTCCGGGATTCCCCTGGTAGCTGCAACCCTCAGCCGGAAGCAGTTGCTGTCAAATTGCAGACACTAACAAAACGAATCTTCACGTTTACAGATAAAATTTCGCGTATGAAAATAGTGCGGGTTCAGAAAAGAGGGGTGTACCTTTCACATTTTGTTAGGTTAGAGTTGGAGAATATCTCAGAAGGAAGGTAGCCAGAGAGACTGTTGTAACTTAAGTTGCTGCAAACGCAGCAGCATTGAGAGAATTGATAAGATCAGATCAGACAAGTCAACAAATGCACTCTCTTTTCCAAGCTTATCTGTGCACTCTCATTTTGATCCTTAGCCCTGCTTCTTGAGTAGTTCTGTATGCATCCTGTTGAGAAGGTAGAAGTCCGAGCTTACAACTGAACAAGAGAGAGGTTGCCCAGTGACGATGGCACGGGTCCAGTCAGAAGATTGTTGGACAGGTCCCTGCCATTGTAGTGCATATTAGTGCGCTTAAATTAAACAGGCTAGGTTAAGGGCAGAATTTCAGAGAAAACAGTCTGAACTGCGTGTTGAATAAAAATATGTCTTTTCTCTCAATTACAAAACAAAAAAACTATTTGAAACCAGGATGGTAGTCTAAGGGTTGTACAATCTATTTTTACTTACTTTCAAAGCATGAATTGCTAAAGTTAGAGTAGCTACTATGTTAAAGAGTAGCTACTATGCTTATGCGGGCTAAATCCGCTTAAACGCGGATTCGCATGCTACAGCTAGTGCTGATAATGAAGAGATGTGTAGGGCAGGTACTGAATGAGTGACGTTGTGAAAAGATTGTGCAATTCATGTCCGCGATATTGCAAAGATATTTCAAGTTACCGAGTCTATACACCTTATCTTATCTATACATCAGTTAAGTTCGCAGCCACATGAATAGTAAAAATAACAGTGTTCAATAATTGAATATCTTGGATCCTGAGGGGACAAAGTGATTGAAGAAATGATCTGATTCTGAGTCAATGAAGTTGTTAACAAGTGTACGATTCGAGAATTGTTAACTATCATGCTGCTAGGAGTCAAATAGACAAAGGCAGGTCCGAATGGAAATGGTCGTTGAAGAAACAGGTTCCTTCAGACTTACAATGAAGTAAGGCAGGTGTCTTCAAAATCGGGAATCGATCCATTTAAGAAATTATTGGACAAGTCTCTGAAACAAGGAATATACAAGGACACAATCATGGACCTTTCATATACAAAAGTTCTAGACTGCTTTATACTGTTTCAGCACCACCACTTAAATCCTTCTTTGCCTAGCAAGTTCATGTATGGAAAAATACATCCAAAATTGCGTCCGTGTAGTTCAGAGGCTTCACGTGCAGAGTGAGAGGGAGGGAAAGGAGCTAACAGGGATCCGAGGCGTTGCAGTGTGCTGAGAGTGGAGGGGATTTCACCACTGAGGTTGCAGTTTCTCAGGTTCCTGCAGGCGGAGCAGCCCAGTAGACCATTTCAAAACTTTGCCTGAACAGCATGCGACAGACAAAAGAACGTTCTGCAAGAACAGAAGGCAGATCATGACAAAGACCTCGAAAAATCTTGCTTGTAGAGTCTGAGCCTAAGCAGTTTAGTGTACGAGAAAAGCAGGCAAATCCTCGCGTTTCGATGAACCAATCTTTTCGAAGTCCTAACAACAGAACCTCAAAACATTGCGGAATTCAACGCTCCATGCAAATGCAGCAAAGATGTGAATGTCTTTCACTCCCTTATGTTGCATTTTGATTTCAATTATTACACGTGAACGGAATTATTACACTTTCTGCCAACCCACTCGCCGGTCACACACTTTCCTGTATAGATTTTACAGCTTACATTGTTTTTTCACTTATTTCTTGGTCAGGATGCTTTTGGCATTACAGTAATTGTTTTTGCAGACTTAAATTCGGAAAATCGAAAAGGTGGCAAGATTGCATGAGCGATTTCAACCGCCTGAATACTTGTGAGATGTCATATCACAAATGAGCCAGTGATATCGGCAAATTAACCCACATGTGTTTAAGAGCGATAAAACTTATGAACTTGTAAAGCGCCAATGAGACATCATATGTGACCCCCCCAGCTCCAAATGTTTCCGGGATGCTTGAAGTGAACGGATTGTTGGACAGGTCACTGGAATTTGAATACATGAACAACTTCATTAGTAACAAGATATAGCACACTGAGTTGTATGTAGGACAAATACACTCAAACCTATAATGGTATACATTGTAACAAAAGCACCACCTTTAAACGTGTCACATCACATGCAAAACTCAAGATAGGGGTGAGGACAGGATCTAGAGCTGCTCCCACGCAGTTTGTTTGTTTCACCCTTCAGTCGCGTTATCTTCAAAAGTGGATGAGACACTTCCAAGCGAACAGCGAGAGCGGCTTGGGTTCTCACAGAACTTGAAGGAAAGACATGTTTCCCAAGAAGGCTGGAATGGCGCCGGTGATGTTATTGTTTTCCAAATACCTGCAGCGAACAATACGAGGTCCAAGCCGGCCGTTCTTATCAGCTTATACCATCAACGACTTCGGAAATATTGTCAGTCATTGTAAATCCAACTAAGGCGCTGTCCTTCTGTGTTAAAACAAAAAGTGAAAACCTTGGAGGTCTGAGAAACTCTTGAAAATAGAAGACTGCTAAAATCAGTATGCAGTCGCGCAGGGTAGTAAATTGTTCCTGTGCCTTCCACATGCATTATCCAGACACTGCAGGACAACTGCACAATGTTTGGCAGCAACGTTGGGATTAGCATTAGCATTAGGCGCTTCCTTGGATTTCACTTCGTAATTCAAAGAGAAGGCATCCGTAAGCTCTACAGCAGCTGTAAACATATAAGAAAAACTACATCCAGATGTATGGACATAGACGAATAGATAAATATACAGGCAGGCAGCAGTGAAGTAGAAAAATTACTGTAGCCGCAACAGAGGTCTAGTGAAGAAAGGACAACTCTAATCATTTTCGAATTGTTCGCAACTGAAGGAATTCAGCATGGGTGCCTGCGCTCACAGTTCCTGAAGCCAAGACAGCCGCTTGATTACAAGTGGCACGTTGCTAAATCGGTTCTCTGCGAGATCTCTGCAAGACAATCACATTGGATATCAGCCCTAGTTTTCACTTCAATTGCTCATAGTGTCACCTCTTAAGAGTGAGGAGAAAAATTCACTCATGCTCACAAACTAACTACGTGCCTAGGGGCTTACAAGATCTGAAGACGACTCAATTTCTGAAGGCTCTCACGTAAAGTCTTTAGCCGATTATTGCGCAGCTTCCTGCTACATGAAAAACACGCGATTATCAGCAACTCTCAAAAGTGCACACTTTCTCATTAAGCTTATTATAACAGATAGAAATTCCAATTCTTGGCACTTGATCCAGACAAGGTTATGACAACAATTTTTGCAAGCAGGTGCCTGTCTTTGTGTCAGGACCAGCGTTTGGAAAGATCGCGCGTGACTCACAGCACTAGAAGGTTCGACGAAACTTCAGAAACGTCAGGCAGACTGATGAGAGCATTATTATTGAGGTTTCTGCAACCAGGCAAGTTGCAATGGGATGCAAGCATGACTCCACATTTGAAATGCGTTGAGTTTCATTGAGCATTGACTATTACTATATGAAAAAAACAAGTGATCCTCTGACGATTTAGGAGTAGTCGAAATAGCCATGCAATGACCACCCTCGTCCTTCACTTATAGCATTTGCGACGAGTATCACAATGTCTAGTATATGTGTCTACTTTATCACATCTTCTCGGATGGAATACTTAGATAAGGTTTAGGTGTTCACAAATTCTTGCTCTGTAAGGTGTTGCTTTCATTATTGTCGAGCAAAAGAACATCCCATCCCGTAAATAACCGAAAATAAGTTCGCAACAAAAAGTGCAAAGGAAGATTTCGCAAACGAAGTTCAAATTAGCACTCTCCTTGTTCTTTAGCTGATTTGCTTGTTGTGAGTTAAGTTGTGACGGGCATTCACTTGACTCACACTTCTTCCAATCGTGGCGATCTGAAAGCCGAAAATGATGTTATAGTTAGCGCATTGCTGCTAAGATTCCTGCAAGTAGCAACCAAAGGGGCTGTCAAAAGGCATGAACGCTCATGACTTGAGAGTTGACATTCGCAAATGTGCCATAACTGGTATGCATTGTAGGTCTTTGACTATCTTGCAAATCCTTTCCAATTTGAGGTGTGTCTGGCCAAGGTTCGTCTAGAAACTGATTCGTCTAGACACTCACAAGGATTCCAATGCCAAGCTGTAGAAAGGTTCGAGTTTCGTGAAATAATTTTTGCTCAGATCCCTACAACAAAAGCCGAGAGAACGAAATCGTCAAGAGTCATCGGATTTCATAACACGGCTGAGCAATATATTAATCAGTTGAAAGTGCTCTGGGTCGCAGTTCCTCCACTAGAATGGCTATACAAAACGAGGCCCCCAAATAGTAAGTTGGAGTATAACTACGCAGAGAACGAAATAATCAGTTTAGATTTCTAAAGCGAAGAATAGGAGTGGTGAAAATTGTGCGGCCTTGAAAAGGAGTTCTTCTGAACCGACAGGAGATGCTTTTGATTTTCAGTAGAGTCCAAAAGAGAAAGAGAATAAGAGTGAGGAGCGAGTGGGAGAGAGGGAGAGGGGATGAATTCATCATCACTGCCGGGTTAGAAATCGACACACTTACAACACTTTAAGTTTGGTTGAGTCCAATAACGAAGTAGGAATACTTCCGCTAAGTGCATTTGACGACAAATTCCTGCGATAGAAGAATAGCGAAACATATATTAAACAGGAATAAAATTATAGGCAAGCTAAAAAGAATTTATTAAAGATAAACAGATGCAGAACTTACACTGTTGTCAAAGTCGTCGATGGAGCATTGATCAAGAGGCTGCCATTGAACTGATTGTTCTCCAGGTTTCTGTACGGGCACCACCATACTTCAGAATGCAACCTCCACCTTCATATCATCCTCAGAAGGTGCTGATCATGATGAAAGCGTCGAAATACTATCATGAGGAAGCATATTTGACGTTAGTATCGTTAGGACTTGGTTAGGATGGCAGCTACTCACAGGATACTTAACCCTGCCCCGTAAATTGTCGAGTTCCAGATACTGCTGGGTATGGTTCCTGTAAAGCTGTTGAATGAAAGGTCTCTGAAAGCCGCCCCTCAATCGCATCAAAAAATGTTTATTTCAGTCATTCGCATCTTCTTTTGTTCAACGTTGTCTGTTTCCAACATGTTATGAGCCTCAGACGTCATAGAAATGGATGAGATTTTACGAGTAGAATCAGTCGACGAGACAGTTGTTATTGGTCCTTGTCTCTCTAGCTATGAGGTACGTTGATGCGACTTCATCATAAACGTAAAGAGAGAAGGAAATTGAACGTCCACACGCCATTGCACAATCAAAATAGAAACTTTTGAGGAGGAAAAAACTCCAGATTTTAATGAAGTCAAAGAATGTACTTCCAGTCACAGCCATAAAATTGAACATATGGTAAAGGAGAAGGCATTTGGAGACCAGAATGATAGCCCATGCACCTTGTTGTACCTTCCCACTTAGGCTAACATCCAATATGATCGCAGGCAGCACCAGTGACATTCAGTAAAAGCTTGTTTTATTATTTTACGGTTTATTGGCCAAACTCCCATGAGTAGAAAAAGTGATGGAAATATAGTGATAGTAAAAAATACTCACGCAATTTAAGCCTTGAGTGTCTACGCCCCTTAAGTGTACAATAAGCCAGGCAAACTTCAAGCAGAGGCAGGCAGGCAGGCAGGCAAACTTTAGTATTGACAATTGGGCACAGATGAAGAATGATTCCCCAATCCCTCGGACTCACAAAAAGCGCAAGGAAGATAGCCACACAGGTGGAAGAACACCACTAAGCTGATTATTCCCCAGATACCTGCATAACCAAGGAACAGGTATACAATGTTAGGTCGTGCGGGTAAGCTCTCCAAACGAGAATCGGATACAGAACCAAAACGATGAGAATCGTAGAGTATTACGAATGAAGGGTGCACATTTCGAGAGACTGCCACAGTTAATCATGTTTTCAACTTAAAATCTTTCTAAAGTCTATGTGTACCTCAGGCAATCCAGGAACACAGAAACGGGCTGAAATCCACCAAAACTGCTTACATCCATCCTCATCACTATAATTTCGGAGCTCATCCATTGGAAAACAAAAAATATATGCGTATTAATACTTCTGTGACATTCGTTTTCTCATGTCGCAATTTACTCCTATTTTTAACGAACTTCGCCGCAGGTCCTGGCAGCAAAATAGTAGATCACATCATTCTCAGACAATAATGGCAGCATTCAAGACATCATTTAGCTGCATTTCTGTGAATGCAAATTTGCAGTTTCTGCAACATAAATAAGGTTGGTAGAAATAATGCTGGGCATGCAGCCACTCACAGTTCCGTTAGGGTTTGCTTGTTCCAAAGGCTGGCAGGTATGGATCCGTTGAGCTTGTTGGAAGTAAAATATCTAAAACCTCCACGCCAACAAGAAAAGCCATAAGATTAATTGTAGAAAATCTGAAACAGAAGTCACTGAATCAAACTGACAGTTTCTTAAAATAGCAAGACTATGTTTGAATTCACGTCAAACAAGCTACCTACGTACACTACTCTCTTTTTTCCAATGATCCTACCAGTATTCTGCCAAATGGTGCAGTATTCGATCTTGATCGCAGGTAACTGTGTCGAGTTAGAGAGCTTACAGAAATTGAAGACTGAGCGAGCCAATCGAGTCAGGAATCGGCCCAGTCAAATTGTTGAAACTCAAATCCCTGAAGTGTGAGTACTCAACTTTAGAATGATGTGCTTCAAATTAAGAATCGCTTATTCAAGAAAAAAATATAAAAACATGAATATATTACGCACATAGATCTATCCTAGTTGCGACTTTCAACAAACAAGCTGTTGGTAAACAGTACAAGTAGGCAAGACTGTGCAACCAGCACTTCCTGCAACTTTCGTTCAGTGAATTCCTTAAATCACCTTAACCTTAGAAGAATTTGGTAACTAACTGGCTGGTTTGGAAACGGCGTGATTTTTCAAATAGTATTCATGCATGCACAAGACAACGGTTGCAGATTGGATTATTTTTTAGTATCATACAACAGCACTAAGCTCGTCATGGACCCAATCGTTGCAGGAAGCGTCCCCACCAAACCGCATTTGCTGCAAGACCTGTTGCAAACGTCGATTGAGAAGTATGGTGAGAAAGCAAGGGGAGAATTGTCCGTATCTTGTGACAGGAGTCGAGAAATTCATCGCTTTGTTCTGAACCTAATAACATGCACTGTTCCCAACTATTCAGCGAGCTTACAACTGCTTCTCTTGATCAGGGGGCGCTTTCCTCCCTTCTGTCATCTCCACGCTCGACTACGTTCAACGTGCAGTCAACATGACCTTCAGTCACTCAACTAATCAATCACATCCACTATGACCTATTACTGTACACTGAAGCTCAAACATAGAATAGCGAACTTAAACTTGCTCCAAAGAGCCATCTATCCACTTTATCTGCTCTATTCTAGATATAAGATCTTAAATGTGATGCCACCAGGCACGGATAGATTTCCACTGTCTAACTGGTTTGTGGGAGGATGCAAGGCCGACTTACAAAGTCCTCAACTTGAGGCTCGTGAGAAATTCAGGGAATTTGCCAGTGAAGTTATTCTCGTTCAGGCTTCTGCAAGTTTAACAGTTGTTCAGAGCTTGTCCAGAATGCGGACACTTGTTACAACGAGCTGAATTAAGTTTGACAGGTTGCAAAACTTCATGACACAGAATATGCTAACATGTAAACTGCATACTAAATTTTGGAAGTCCTAACAGAAGTGTCAATATTACGGAGTCCATGCTGGCGACCATTAGGTTATTCGGATTCAGAAACTGATCACGACACGTTAGGTACATCATGAAAGTGCGAAAGTGCATGATCAGACATGCGACGTATAACCGCTTTGATGCAATCGCGACAAGTCTACATCTACGTAAACGACTTGAGAGTTATTTGTAGGTGCTGAGCCTTTTAAGGAAGCAAAGCCTACACATTGAGAGTGAACAACCCATACTTATAATGTTTATTGATAGGAACTCAAACTGGAATTTCAAGCACTAAGGCTGAGAGGGCCAAGTTGAAACACTCACAGATCCTCCAAGTCTTTAAATTTAGCAAAATAGGAAGGAATGCCATTTGAAGATAGGGAATTGCCACTGATATCTCTGCAAAACAATTGGCACATCTGCAGAGTTAGTGCTGAGTGCTCACACTGAGCCCTTAAGATTTATTGGACTTAAAGAATGCGGAGCAACACAATCTGATCTGACGTCAGACGTAGAAGGCAAAGGCTGGCGAGGATCTCAGTATTTAAGCCAATCCACGCAATAAAAAGAAAATTAAGAAAGAAAAATCGTTCATATTTCAAGGTGGATGTCGCGTACATGTCACCATAGCTATGAAACATTCGTTCGAATAGAGAAAATTCTACACACTATCACCATATCGTACTACAATTGTCATAACCTCATCCAGACAGTATTGTGACGAAGGGCTGCTGGTATCACCATAAAAATCTGTTACTTGTCAATCTTTTCCCTTTAACGAGCTAATGCAGACAACTATGAGATGTTCGCTCTCAGACTTTTCCCGGTTACAAAAAGAGCCATGACCAAACGATACAGATAAATCACCAATATCCAAGGAAAGTGCTTGAGTAAACGCTCGCATCACGTAGTGAAATGGAGTTGGAAAGGCTTACAGCTCCTTGAGGTTCAAAAAATTGGAAAAGTCAGGAAAAACGCCGCTTAAAGAGTTAGACGCAATTCTTCTGCGACAGCAGAAACGAGCGATTATCATTCCCAGCTTCAAACCCTGAGACAGAGTTCATAGGCTTCAGCTGATTTCGCACATAGAATTACAATCTTGAGCCAAAAAAGAAACTAGCTTCCTCATGACATAGCCAATATGTGCAACTCGACAAGGGTAAATATGCTGGAACCTCCTAAATACAAGTCAAACACAGCCATCTTTGATTTAGATAGAGTATAGGGGATTACTCTTCTAGCCCACTTACAGAATTGTGAGGCTAGGCAGCACACTGAGAGGATCAATGATTGAAAGGGCATTGTTTGTCAAAATCCTGCAAGGGAAAAGGATGAAGAAAAATTATAAACAAACCTCACGCTTTCTGTCTCTAAATCACCATGCGGGCTCTCGTCAATAAAAATTCTCTGAGTGAAATGAAAGGCACGCTAAAAAAACAATTGTTTCGGTGCGGTTTTAACATATTCTTAGGTGCAGTTATAATCTGATGTAAAGATCAAGAGGGCGTGAATACGCAAAGCTGCTCCAAAAAACGAAGTCATGCAAGAGTGGGTTTACAAATGCAGAACTATCCCTACTGTGAATGTATGACTGGTTTGATAACTTACAGTGTTTCCAGTTTCACGAGGCGGGCGAGATTGGAAGGAAGTTTTGTTATTCTATTATCTTCAACGTTCCTGGAAAACAGCAGGCATAATTGAGGTTGTTTAATAATTACATACGAACTACCCGCATTCCTCTTTACTGTTTGTTGTTTTTTAGGGTTTTTGATCCAGAGGAAAAATTAGTCTCTCTTCATCCACTCACAGATAGTTCAGGCTGGAGAGATTGCCAAAAGATTCAGGCATGGCTCCAACCAGTCCACACGATCCCACATCCCTGCATCAGCGCGCACCACAGGCAAGTGCGAGGATTGATTCGAATCTCATCAAAACCCCGCGTTCAAATTCCTTCTACGATCGTTCGATGCAGATTTCTGAAGAAAAAATCATGCAAAGCTCCATCAAGTCTTGCAGCTAAGAGTCACGTGCAAAAAAACCGGTCCTCATAGTTCTTCAGCATCGGCGCGAATTCCAGTGCAGAGTTCAGAGTGCAAAATTCGTAAATGAGTTTTGTATGGAGTCTTAAACGGATTTTCATCTGAAGTCCTATGCGGAGGTCGATGCGAAATTCTGTGCGACAACTGGAATGTGTACGTACATTTCTGTCAGCTGTAAATAGTCCCCCAGGACTGCAGGGAAGCTCCCGTCACTGAACTCGTTTCCAGACAATTTCCTAAGGGAGGCACCAATACGCCCTATCAGGACTTGACTGCCTCAAACACGTCGCGGACTCACACGACCTTCTCACAGCAGCCCAGTTCAACTGTGAACTGGAGTCTAAACTTGTAATTGAACAGTAAAGTGGACTGCACCGAGCTGTGATGAATTTTTTTTTATTCAGAACATGACTTGTCATAATCATAACTGTCTACGCCCAAACACACAAAAAGACTCGCATTGCACATCCTCTCTATGTGATTTGGTCAACGGTTAGCAGGAATGAGAAAGAAGAAATCGAACGGCAGCTTTGCATCTCACAGCACTTGAAGCTCTTTGAACTCTCCAAGAAAAGAGTCAACTGATCCAGTGAGTTTATTCGTTGACAAATTCCTGCAAGAAAGACCGCTTGTTATGTCGTAAAGAGCTCAGTCTCAAGCGACAACAGATAAACATGCACTTTTTGCAGACACGTAATTGGAAATTCTGCACTGGGTCACTGCTTAACCTACGTGTAAAAGCGCTAAGACTGCTTGCTTCCATCGAAGTAGTAAATTTCAATCAAGCGTTTTCAAAATTTTGCTGGGTAGACTATTTTCACTTTTCTCAGTCTGTCCTTTTTGCAGCCCTTTCAGCGCAGTATTGAAACGACTGCCTTTGAGTGCATAGGGTTGCTCTCGAGGCAATAAGGGGGGCAATCAATCAGACAAAAGGATTCCTTCTGTTAATTATGTGAAAGTGCCTGTTTAGTTCTCACAAAACCGGCGTGGTGCTTACAAGGAGCGTAAATTGGTCAATTTCTTGAGCGAGGGCGGTACAAAGCCTGAAAAATTGCTAGAAGAAAGATCTCTGCAATCAATTAGAGCGCGCGTAAACAGAACGAAGGATCTCCAATTCCACTGTACCGAGAAAACAAAAATGATCTGCTTGAATATTCGAACACCTTCGCCGAAAAGCTGCATAATCTGCTGTAGACCCTGAAAATCCGCTCCAAAATCTCCTCCCTTATATGCACAGCAGTATGTGGAGAATGTGCTTACAGTGACTGCAGGTTGACAAGATTGCCGACTGTTGATGGTATTGTGCCACCCAAAGCGACCAAGATATCTCCTTGGGAAGTATCCAAAAAGATTCCACCCAAATTCCTGCACACGAAATTCCGAACCACTTTGCCACACGATGCTAAGCCAATATTGCTGCAGCATTTCTATAATTTCAAGCAACATTGGAGAGCCAGAAGAGCAGAGCTCCTACTTTCTGCAGACCCTAGAATGTGCAGGTTTTTAGGATTTGGAATTTTTGAAGTTTACATTCTTCAAGAAAAAAGAAATGAGAAAGAAAAAAAGTAAAAGAAACGAGAAATGTAAGGGGCTGAAGCGTCATGTGTGGTCAAAACTCACAAACTCTCTAGGAGAGTCAAGTTTCCAATGCTCTCCGGAATTCCGCCTTCCAGTATGTTACTCCCCAGATCACTGAAGAGTTGGTCCAGCATAAAGAAACGGCAAAAAGTGAAAAAGAACAAACTTGTAATCTGTCAGGGCCTGCATTACAAGCATTCTGAAGCCCAGAAATAATGCTGGTTGGAATGATGTCATGAATTTACGACATGAACCCAATATTTGATTCACTTCTAGACCAACATTCCTAACAGCACATTCTACAGAATTTATGTTTGACCACAACGGGTAAGCTTTTGTAGGCAGATTTTCTGAGAGGTATATGATATGCGAAGGGGCTTGTCAATGACTGGAAGGAAAGAGAAATGCTTGCAATTATAACTCCTACAGAGCGATTTAGGGCAATCTTTCCTGCAAAAAGGGAAAAAACTGAAGGGGAAGCTGTACACGTACAGAATTCTTAAGTTAGATAATTTGCCAATATTCGTTGGAATTGTGCCTGAAAGAAAATTTTGATAGAAATATCTGCAATAGAAGCGAAAATGACACGCAATGAAGGTTCACGTTTACGTTTTCGTCCGTATCCCTTCAGAACAGATTATACAAAATTTCCAGGGCTTTGATAGTAGAAAAAATAAAATGACTGCCTCTAACCAGGCACGATCCTTACAGTACATATACAATCAGCTAATGATTCACAATTCAGATATGTATATTTCCCTTTTTTTTCCTTCACAATGTTTGTATGTTGGCGTATAGTGGATTTCAGCATGGCATGGCATGGTGTGGGATGTGTATGGCGTGGTCATTTGGCCACCCTAAGGCTGGTCTAGGTTTAGGTTTTTGTTTATTTCTTTTTTAATTCTCAACCTCTTTGTATTCTCCCTTGTCCCTTTCGTTCACCGTTACCCCCTCCCTCCTCTCCCCTTCTTCTATTGATACTAGTATCTTGACACGGGCGAAGGAGAGGGAGAGGAAGATGGAGGGGAGAAGGCAGCTGGGAGAGGAAAGGGGGAAATTGCGAAGGAGTGGCACCCTTACAAGATCTGCAGACTTGTGAGCAAGGTGATGTTTGGAGAAATTGTTCCGTTCAGTAAATTTGCATAGACACCAGTCTGGTTGTAATTAAATGTGCTCGAAAACAGCACCGTCCCGTTTGGATGAGTGACATTTTGGATAGAGAGAGCCCTGAAAGTAGAAGCAATACGCAGCAATCATAAGTGATACTCAATCAATTCCTTAAGGCAATGTTAACAACTAAAAGAGATTGCAAACTTGCGACAAAGACCACGGCGATGGCAACATGGTGCTTGTTGCGGCTAAAGTAGTCGATTACACAATGGAGGAAAGCATGATCTGAATCATCATCCATGCACTTATGTGCAAATGGTGGCAAATGCGTGACAAGGACCCGTATGTCTCAGTCAGTTGGATCGCGATTCCAAGTTCGTGAAATGGACTAATGTGATAGCTCGACCTACGCAAGGATAAGCATAAAAGTGATAAGCAAAAATCACTTCTAAAATGAACAGGTGAAAGCTGGCGCCCTTTCCATCGATGTGACCGTCCGAGACATTCCCTATGAGGGGGTGTATATCCTATCAGGAGCTGCAGGGGAGTAGTGTGCGCTCTTTGGAACTCGCGCAGCAATAAAATAGGTGTGAGAATCATCGAGAATTCCACATTCATGGAGATCCTCGCAGCGTTTGACTGAATTTTTGTGCCTTCTCCAGCAAGTAGAAGCATGTAGGGGTAGTGATGCACCCGCTACTTCTATTGCCACACTACACATAAAAAAGAATCGTGCTGCCACATGTGGTCGATCGACGAACCTTCTTAGATATGACACGTGCTGCCACAACGTAATACCACAGACCCTAAGTGTGGTGAGGAATCACATATCTGGAAGATAATGGGCTTATTTCCAGTGACACTCTTCATAGCTGAGGCCTAGAGGTAAGCGAGAGTCACAATGTGATGACATTTCCGTCGTTGTCGCATTCCACTCCCGCCCAGTTGCTGCAGTCGTTGTTGACAGTCCATGACTCGAAGAGAGCGCCGTCGACAGGCTGCAGCTGCTCTCCCACCCCCCGCAGAATTTCTGCACCTCCTCGGCCCCCTCTCTGCTAGTGAGTACATTCTGAGGTCGCGGCAGAGTAGGCCGACGGCATTGCAGGTAAATGCGCACCCGCTTGCTCCCGTCGCATCGTGACAGCGCTCCCCGCCATGCACATGCATGCCACGACGGCTGCCGTCAGCAGCGCTCTGCACACCCCGCTCGCTTTCCCACGGACCCTCCGTTTTAAGCGCGGCCGGACCATATGGTCCGCGCTATGGGGGACCATAGCGCGCGCGCGCTATGGTCCCCCATTCCCCCCATGGCCCCACCGTGCCCCCCATAGCCCTCCATGGCCCCTATGCCTCCCATGGCCACCATTGCCCCCATAGCCCAAGCTTCTTGTCACAACCAGGGTCTACGATTGATCAAATAGAAGTGACTTTAAGTGATAATCGTAAAAGTAAAAAGTCCTAGCTCCTTCCCTAACTTCTGATGATTTCTTTTTTTTTGCCTCTTCTAAGAGGGCAAGGGCTTTAAGCTCGCTAAGTTTAAGCAACGCTTCCACGGGTGAAGTGATATTGACATCGAGGCCATTGAGAAGCAACTTGATTTGGGTAAAAGAAGGATCAGCTTCAAAGAAAGATAACATAAGCCAGGAAAAGCGGCGGCATTCTAAAAATGTTCCAAGCTAACAATCTCCCCCCATAGCCCCCCCATGGCCCCACCATGACCCCCATGCCCCCCACTTCCCCCAAGCCCCCAATACCCCCCACGTCTCACATGCCCCACATGCCCCCCATTCCCCCCATAGCCTTCAAATCCCCCATGGACCCCAAACGGGCCCATGGCCCTCATGGTACACCCTCCGATGCCTGCATGGCCCCATGGGCGCATGCATGGGATACCCCCCATAGCCTTCAAATCCCCCATGGACCCCATAGCCTCCCCAAGGCCCCCACAGTTAACCCTCCGATGCCTGCATGGCATGCATGCATGCATGCGGCCCAACCCTCACCTGCCCGCCATGGCTCCTCGCGCCCTCGCGACCCTTCACCCTAATTCCACAAACCACGAGAGGAGCAGTCCCCCGTGCGCAGGCCCAGGACCAGGCCGTACAGCTGGGCGAAAGATACTGATTGTTCGTACAGTGGTCGGTTTGGACGTACTGTATCGTGGGGTGGTTCCTGCCTAGACGCGCCGACGGAAGCAACCGTTTTAACGGAATTTTACGGACAATCAGAATGACGGTGACTCCAATTTTTGGCTTTTCTAAGTACGGATCTAAGTACAGTAGGACCCCGTCATATTTTCCACCTACATTTGGCAAAAATCGGGCGAAAATATTGTATTTGGCAAATATAAGGTCCGTGTTACCAATAGGCGAGCGAAATTATGTTAGAGTTCATGTAGGTCCGTACGTATCGTATCGCACCATATCGTATCGTTTGCTGTCGTATCGCACCGCATCGTACCGTAGCGTATCGTGGCTAACAGCATACAGTACATGAAGCACGCCTTAGCGTTTACTGAGGCAGCAAACCAAAAAGCTTCGAGCCCGTAACGGCTACTACAGCTCGTACGGCTAGTACGGCTAGTACCGTATCGGGGTGTATCGTATCGTATCGAAACCAAGAAGAAGTGGAGAAGAGCGAGCGCCTCTTACGGCGGCACGTGCGGGGAGAATAGGTGAGTTTTGCGTAAGCCCGTGACGGCTAGTACAGCTAGTACGAGAAGTACGGTTAGTACGGTTAGTACGGTTAGTACGAATAGTACGAATAGTACGGCTAACACAAGTTACCGTACAAAAAGGTGGTTTCGGCAAAATCGGGGCGAATTTCTTGGGGACGCACTTTTGATGGTGGAAAATATGACGGGGTCCTACTGTACGGGCCAATTCCGCATTGTACGGCAGCCCTTTTTCGCCAAAAGTGGACGTTCGACAGGCTCGGGCGCCGAGCCTGCATCTCATTTTTGTAACCTATTTCGAAGTACGGACGGGACAGACAGGTTCGGGGGGAGCCGCGGTTTCCGAACCGAATTCTGCAATCGAAATCAATACCTTTCCTCCGGCGGAATCTTTCAATTCCGCGGGCGATGGTCAAGGTCTGACTCCCCCTAATTGGAAGAAACCGTACGAACTAATCGGGTGAATTGGTTAAGGAACTGTACAAACCAATCGCATGAATTGAAGGAGATGTAGAACCAATGATATTTTGCAAAGTAGACCGGATCAACTATGGCCTAAGATATTCAGAATCAGGACCTTTCGAATACCGTACGCTGTTGTTATTGTCACTTGGCAATACATGATTGGCCTTCCTGCCGCCACGGCTGCAAATTTGACACGTGTCAGTCCCTGAATGGTGCTTCGAACTCGCTGAATCAGCAAAAAGAACACGACAAAAATGATGCTGTTTCGGCCGTACACTAATACGACATGGAAAATTCTATTCTCACACCTTTTTTGTCTACACACAGGCCTCTTTTCGCCGGGCAGATTTTAAAATAGCACAAAAAAAGAACACACCTTTCACACCTTCTCACCTTTTTTTTTTCACCTTTTTTTTCCCACCTTTTTGAAATCGATACACACCTTTCTCCATCGGGCAGATTTTACCCCTTCTTGTTTTTTTCAAAGAAAAAAATATCGGCCTGCCCGAATCCACTCGGAG
>CM074812.1:2199404-2214578 GCA_037447605.1 Zygnema circumcarinatum | reverse complement strand
AAGGGAGGGAGGGAGGGAAGGAGAGAGGGAAGGAGAGAGGGAGGTGGGGGGGAGAGAGGAGGACAGGGGGGAGGAAAGAAAGGGAGAGAGGGAGGGAGGAAGGGAGGGAGGGAGGGAGAGAGGGAGGTGGGGGGGGGAGAGAAGGACAGGGGGGAGGAGAGAAAGGGAGAGAGGGAGGAAAACGGAAACAGGAAGAAGGGAAGGGATCGAGTGAGAGAGGGGGCGTGAAAGAGATGGAGACGGAGACGGACGAGAGAGAAGTGACGGGAGAGAGAGTTGGGGAAAGAGAGAGGAGAGAGGAAGGGGGGGGAGGGGAGTGAAGGAGAGAGAAAGAAGAAAAAGGGAACAGGGAAATGGGAAGGAAGGTTTGAGTAAGAGAGGTGGGTTCAAAAAAGAGAGGGAGAGATGGAGAGAGAGAGCGAGAGAAAGGGGAGAAAGCGCGAGGGGGAGAAGTAGAGAGGGAGAGAGAAAACGGAAACAGAAAGAAAGAGGTAGTGAGAAGTGAAGGGAGAGGGAGTGATGGAAGAGAAAGGTGAGGCGGGAGAGACAGAGAGAGAAAGAGAAAAAGATAGAGAGAGAGAGAGAGAGAGAAGTAATGCCTGAAAAAAAGGAAGTAGCGCCTCAGCCTCCTCTGCTGCTTCAAGTTCGAGGGCTGTGAGAAGTCCTAAAGGGGAATTTCCGGAAGTGGAATTCTCAGAATTTTCACTTCCGGAGCTTTTTCCACTCTTCGAAACTGGAGGTGAAAAAAATTGGGTGAAAAAATCCACGTGGCGATGATCGAGGTGGAGACGAATGGGGAAGAGGGCGAGAGTCAACCTGAAAAATTTATGGAAATTGTGAACGGAAATTGCAATAAGGGGAATTTTTTTTGAAATTTTTAAACTGAAAATTTGAAAAGGAGGGGAGGAGGAGGAGGGGGAGAGATAGAAGGAGAGAGTGGGAGGAGAAACCCACCTGTACTCTTCAAATATAGCCGTTGGGTCGGGCCGTACAGCATCCATAAGGACTCGAACTGCTCTAGAATAGGCTTCCCTTGGCATCCCCTTAGAGCGGTGGTAGCCCATAATAAGCTGCCACGTGGCATCTCTACTGCAGTCATACACTCCCACCTCTCTCACTCCCACTGCCAATCGGGAAGCGTAGGAAACTCCCTCTCCAAAAATGTCATGTTGGACTTCCACTCCCTCAAGGACTACCTCTACACATACATCGGTATCACGGTGACTCTCTCTCTCCGGTCTCTCTCCCTCCCTCCCCCTCTCTCTCTCTCTACTCCTCGCCCTTCCTCTCCCACTGTCATTCCGACTCTCTCCCGCCCCTCCTTCCAAATCTGGAGACCAATCCGTACCTCCATATAGCCTCCATCTCACACTCACTCCCTTTAGGTGGACTCTCCCAACAGAGGGAGGATACCGTCTAGGAAGGAGAGACTTACTTTCTTCAACCCCACCACTCCCACCTCCTCCTCTCCCACCTCCTACCTCTCCCTTCATCGGTTCCGGAATATGATTCTCCCTCAGGGTTGCTCCACTCCCATCATACCATGCTGCTTGAGGTTGACCTCCATTCAAAGGCAGATTTCTCCCACCTCCCTCTCCCTTCCCCTCAACATTGCCCCCTCCCTTCCCCTCTCCCTTCCCCTCTCCCTTCCCATCTCCCTTAACCTCTCCATTACCCTCTCCCTCTACACTTCTCCTGCTTTCTCCCTCCTCTCCTCCCTCTCCCTCCCCCCTCTCACTCCCTGCCGTGTTCCGGCATCCATTCCTAAAGAAGTCTTCTATCAACAAAGGGAGTCCAACTGTACCAAAAGAGGGAGATTCAATGCTATACACCATGGCTCCCTCCCTCCCCTCTCCCACACCTCTCATGTCTCTCCCACCTCTCTCATCGCTTCCGTCTCCCACCTCTCTCCCATCTCCCTCCACTCTCCCCTCTCTCCCTTCTTGCCCGTCTCCCCCATCTCTACCAACCCTCTCACTGGAAGGGTGGCTAAACTCCCATGAATTTTTGCCTCCCCTATTATCTCCTCCTACCCTTTGCACAGAAAATGCATTCTCCTCCAACCCTGCAAGTAAAGTCTGACCATTACTTTTACTATCTCCTAAATTCGAATTTCTCAAATAAACTCCATTTCCACTTTCCACTCTCCCAACCCCCCTGCTGTTCCTTTCCGCAATTCCGCCAACAACAGAATGCTCCAGCCAATGAGGAGACGCCACGTGGCCATCTCGGCACGTCTGATTCGCCGAAACCCTGCCCAGATTTGACACGTGGCGAGGTCCCGGAGGGCGTGTGGGGACCACATCGGAGGCCAGCAATTGCGACAGCTGTCCCGCCAGCCTGGCAGCAGCCGCTGCAGAATCGCGACACGTGTCGAGCCGTAATAGGAAGTTGGAGCAGAGGATCTGCCACGCTGGCGCTGTGTCCTCATTGGTCCGTACGCTCGCTCCGAGCACAGCGCAGCGCGCCACCTGGCACTCTCTCCCCGCCTCAAAAAGTTTAGTTTGGGGGTATATAAGTGGGGGTAGGAGGGGGGGAGGGGGTGGGGAGGGAGGGAGTGGGAGTGAAAGGGAGAGAGAGTGAGAGGAGAGGGAGAGAGAGAGAGGGAGAGGAAAGGGAGAAAGAGAGAGAGAGGAAAGGGAGAGAGAGAGAGAGGAAAGGGAGAGCGAGAAGAGAAGAGAGAGAAGAGAGACAAGGAGAAAGGGAGAGAGTGCAAGAGAATGGAGAAGATCCAACAGAAGGAGGGTGTGGAAAACAACGAGAGAAGGAAGGGGTTTTGAGAGAAGAAGAAGAGGAGAGGGAAGGGGGGACAGTGAGAGAGGGGGAAGAAAAGGAAGGCGGAATGAGGGAGGGGGCGAGAGAGAGGGAGAGACAGACAGAGAGACAGAGAGTGGGAAAGATAGAGCGGGGGACAGTGAGAGAGGGGGAAGAAAAGGAGGGCGAAATGAGGGAGGGGGCGAGAGAGAGGGAGAGACAGACAGAGAGACAGAGAGTGGGAAAGATAGAGCGGGGGACAGTGAGAGAGGGGGAAGAAAAGGAGGGCGAAATGAGGGAGGGGGCGAGAGAGAGGGAGAGACAGACAGAGAGACAGAGAGTGGGAAAGATAGAGCGGGGGACAGTGAGAGAGGGGGAAGAAAAGGAGGGCGAAATGAGGGAGGGGGCGAGAGAGAGGGAGAGACAGACAGACAGACAGACAGACAGAGAGAGAGATAGAGAGAGGGCGAAAGAGAGAGCGGAGGGAGCAAAAAGCGAAAGAGAAAGAGAGAGAGAGAGAGAGGAGACAGAGAAGGAAGGAGAGGAATATTGCCATACCTGGACGAATCCTGCTTTTTGCAATTGAGATCTTGAGTAGTCCTGCTCTATACAACCTCCCAAAGGGAGAAGACCTCCCGCTGTGTCTCTAACCCAGAGGGAGAGGAGAGGGAGACGACCCGCCACACGCAGGGCTGCGGCAGCCACTACCCCTGCAACGGGAGGGAGGAGGGAGGACCGGGCTGGGGGAGAGAGAGGGAGAGGGAGGGAGTGGGAGGGAGGGTGAGAGAGCAGGGAGGCGGGGAGGGAGAAGGGGAGGGAGAAGGGGAGGGAAAATGGAAGGAGAGGGAGGCAAACGAGGGAGAGAGATAGAGGTGGGGAAGAGAGTGGAATAAGGGGGAGAGAGAGAAAGGGGGGGATAGAGAGAGAGGGAGGCAAGAGAGGGAGAGAGATAGAGGTGGGGAAGAGAGTGGAATAAGGGGGAGAGAGAGAAAGGGGGGGATAGAGAGAGAGGGAGGCAAGAGAGGGAGAGAGATAGAGGTGGGGAAGAGAGTGGAATAAGGGGGAGAGGGAGAAAGGGAGGGATAGAGAGAGAGAGAGAGAGAGAGAGAGACAGAGAGAGTCAGTCAAAATACAATGCAAATATGACTCCTTCCAGAACCCTTCGACAGGAAAAAGACCGCAGGCTATGTGAGAGTGGGAAAGAGAGTAGAGAGAGAGTGTGAGAGAGAGAGTGAGAGAGAGAGAGAGAGAGGAGGTGGCAGGCCTACCTGACCCTCCTCCTTGCCCCTCCATCCCCGTCGAACTGGGCTCATAAGCAACAGCAGAATCGTAAATATCGAGCAACAAATACATTGAAGATTTTCTTCTCGAAATCTTTTCCTTGTCTTCCCCTCCCTCCCTCCTTTCCTCTCCCTCCTCTCCCTCCTCTCCCTCTCTCCTTCCGTACTTCTCGACATTCTCTATAAACATGTTTTTCAAAGCCATCATCCAGTCCACCCGCCCTCCTTTTGCAATGAGTGTTGCTCCTCTCACACTCACAGCGATCACACTCTCACTACCTCTACCTCTTCCTGGCCAGCTAACATATGTAATTGCTGCTCCTACTACCCCACCCGCTAACGCATTTCCCTCTCCCACTCCTCCGTCTCCTCTCCCTATTGCAGTTTCTTTACACTCGAACACCTTGAACTCTTCCCCAAGAGAAGGATATCCAGAAGAGGAGGCAGAGGGAGTGGGAGAGCTACTTCCATGGCTACTTTGCGTTCTATGTACAGTTTTTACATCAGTTCGAGCAGCATATATATTACATTCTCGATGCTGAACCCACATATATTTCCCTCCTACCACTCCTCCTACTCCTTCTGCATAGAAAAGGGCCACATTCTCCACTATTACTCGTACATGCTTCCATCCTTGGCCCCATATAGGCTTCTCCCACACTCCTTCCCCTCTCCTCTCTCCTCTCTCTTCTCCGTTCTCCTCCACCTTCTCTCCCTCCCTCTCACCTCTCCTCTCTCCTCCCAACACCTCCTCTCCGGCTTGTAGGCGAAGTAAAACCTCCACAGAATCAAAGGAAGTCTGCAAAGCAAATTGCCTACTCCTCTCCTCTTTCCTACCACTCTCCCTCCCTCTATTCCTCTCACTTGAAGAAGAGGTTTGGGCCACAATCTTCCTTATCTCGAAGTCTTCCTCTACATGCTTTAACATCTTCAAAAGGACCTCAATCTGAGATTCAGAGCTTTCAATATTTACTCTTTGGAATTTTCCAACCACTGTAACTTTAGAGGTAGCTAATATCTGCTCTCTCACATCAGATGCATAGACATCCTCTACACCTGCCTCTCCCACTGCTGCCGCTGCAAAGTCCATTCCATGGCTCCCTCCCACTCCACTACCACCATCCGCTCTCTTCCTCTGAGCCATAGTTGCTTCCCAAGCTTCCTTCATAAGGGAGTTTCCTGTTCCCTCTCTCTCCGAAAAGCAAACCTCTACCACTGCAGCACTCCCAACGGCTAAATCTCCATTCCCACTCCCTCTTCTCCCCTCTCCTTCTCCTCCTGTATTACTCTCTCTTGCTACTAAGCTTATAAAACCGAAGCACTTTCTTTCAAATCTTTGTCCGGTTGCGGAATAGATTTCTCCAAGAAAAGCAGCAGCTCTTGTTACACACACACTGAGAGAGTCTCCCTCTCCCTCTCCCTCTCCCTCTCCTCTCCCTCGTCCTCCTTTCTCTCCTTTCCGCGGTGTATTTTCAAATGTCAAAAGAGCTTGTCGAGCCTCTCCATTGGCTGCGTCTCTCCACCCATTTCCTCTCCCACTGTTTAACGGATATCCAGTAAAATCAAGTACAAAGAACATCATTTTCTCCGTCTTACAAAGGGGGGGTTCTTCAATTCCGTACATACGCTCTCCGTTCCGTTGGGGGAAACAGCAAAATCCGATACGGAGAACAGGGCAACGGAAACGGACACGGAACTTGGTGATATCTGATCTTGATTCCTCTTCTCCTCTATTAAACCCGTACTCGTCCAAATTGGGTCTAACTGGAGAACTTTTTTCCTTAACATTATTGCATTTCTGAACCTCCTCCTTCCATTTTAAAACCAGTTTTGCCATCCGATGTATGGACTCGAGTTCGAGCCATAAAGAAGCAGGGAGAAGGAATGCTGCTATATCCAAACTTCTCTCTCTCTCTCTCTCCTCTCTCCCTCCATTCAATCCCCAAGTAACGGTGAACCTTAGGGCGGAAGCTTCCTGAGTGCCTCCTATTACTAGCGGACTATTGAGTTTATTAAGTGAAGATGGAGCTGCTTGAGAGAAACTAAGGTAGAGTCTTCTCTCTAAACCTTCAAGAGAGAGAGCTTCTCTCCCACTCTTACTATCAATGTGAGGTGAAGGGAGAGATTTATTAGCTTCTTTAATCCAATCGTTGAATGAGCATGAAGAAGATTTTTCGTTCAGAGGAAGCTGCTCCGCTAATTCAAAGACAGAAATTGAAGCTTCAATTGCAGTTTGATGATCAGAGACCTGTGAGAGAAAAGGGAGAGGGAGAGTGAGAGGGAGAAGAGAGGAAAATGGGATGTGGAGGGAGGAATGAGGAGAAATGGGGAGAAGAGAGTCGAAAAGAGGAAGGGAGGAAAGACAAAGAGGAGGAGAGGAACAAAGGAGGGAGGAAACAGAAAGGAAGTGGTGGGTGAGAGGGACGAGGGAGGGAGTGCGGGAGATGGTGAGAGAGAGAGTGGGGGCACATATTCTTTCCAAATCTAAACTGCAATATGCCCTTCATGTATGAAGAAGGTTAGGGTTTCGTTTCCATACCGAGACGGAAATAACTGCCTGCTCCGCAAATATCTCGATACATCGTGAAAAACCCTCACTATGTTCTGAGGGGCCTTTGGGTCCACTCCTCTCTTTAGAAATCGGCTCAAAAATTTCCAAATTTCCACATTTCTCCAAATTTTCGTCGTAAAAGAGGTAGACAGAGAGGGAGGCCAGTCGGGCAGTTGCAGAAATATGGGCTGGAAAGGAAGAAACTGGATGGAAAAAAAAAAAGTGTTCAGAAGAAAGAGAAAAACACTATGCGATTAGCAGGCAAATAAGAAAAACCGTTCCTTTGAAGTTTTTGGGACTCTCCCAAATTACTCTCTCCCCTCCCCCTCCTCCCTCCTCCCTCCCCCTCCCTCTCCCTCTCCTATCCTTGACGAGTCATAGTTCATATTTCCTCATGAACTATGTTTGTGTCTCTGATGTTGTATATAAATATATAGAAATATCGATATACATGTGTATTTTTTAAAAAGTTTACACCCATTGAACCACTGTTTTACATAGTATATTTGCTGGCTATATGATGGTATAGTTGATGGTTTTATGATAGGACATTTTTTTATTTTTTCGTCAATAAGGTTACACGCATTCCACCCTTTTGACTCTCGTTCTGTTGTTCAAAAAGAGACATCCCAACCTTCTGTGTTCTCACTCTGTCCTTCCCACTCTCTCTCTCTTCCCCCCACTCCTCTCTGCCCTCAATCCCTCCCTCCCTTTCACCCTATCTCGATCTCGCCCCACTTCCCCTAACTCTTTTCTCTTATCTCAGAGAACTGAAGCCTAACCGTTCGGTTAATCATCATAGACACCAATACACAATGTCTATATATCTATATATCTATACATCGTCTCCCTTCTCCCTTTCCCCCTTCTCCCTTCTGCCTTCTGCCTTCTGCAATCTCCCTTCTCCCTTCTGCCTTCTCCCTTCTCCCTTCTCCCTTCTCCCTTCTCCCTTCTCCCTACTCCCTTCTCCCTTCTCCCTTCTCCCTTCTCCCTTCTCCCTTCTCCTTCTCCTTCTCCTTCTCCCTTCTCCTTCTCCCTTCTCCCTTCTCCTTCTCCCTTCTCCTTCTCCCTTCTCCCTTCTCCCTTCTCCCTTCTCCCTTCTCCCTTCTCCCTTCTCCCTTCTCCCTTCTCCCTTCTCCCTTCTCCCTTCTCCCTTCTCCCTTCTCCCTTCTCCCTTCTCCCTTCTCCCTTCTCCCTTCTCCCTTCTCTCTTCTCCCTCCTCCCTTCTCCCTTCTCCCTTCTCCCTTCTCCCTCCTCCCTTCTCCCTTCTCCCTTCTCCCTTCTCCCTTCTCCCTCTCTATATGTCTCTATTTTTTATATTTCTATTTACATATGTATACCTGGCAAGATTAGCGCTGATCCGGCGGCGATGCTCGAGGCGGCGGAGAGAGCAGTGAGGGCGGAGCAGGTCCACGTCCAAAGGCCGCTTCCGCACACGCTCGAGGGGGACCCAAGGGAGCTGTCCAGGCAGTCAAAGAACTCGTCCACACTGCGAGGGAGAGAGGGAGGGAGGGAGGGAAGGAGGGAGGGAGGGGAGGGGGAGGGGGGAGAGGTAAAGGGGGAGGGGGAGAGGGAGAGGAGCGAGAGGTAGAGGGGAGGAGGGGAAGAGAGAGAGGGGGGAGAGAAAGAGGGGGAGAGGGGAGGAGGGGGAGAGAGAGTGGGAGGGGAGAGAAAGAGGGGGAGAGGGGAGGAGGGAGACAGGGAGAGAGGGAGAGGGGGAGAGAGAAAGAGAAGGGGGGAAAAGAGAGAGTGGGAAGGGAGAAGACAGAGGGGAAGAGAGAAAACCCACAAAGGTGGAATTTTAGAGAATAGAATACATATGCTTTGAAAGGAGGAGTGTGACGGACTTAGCAAGAGAGTGGAAATCCATTGAGGGTACCCGTAGGCATGCTCCAATCAGAGCCCTCCACGTAGGAAAAAAAGTGCTAACGTGGCAAACCCGGATTGGCCCATGCCATCGAATGTACCCTTAATGAATCCCCGGAACTATAGATTGAATTGAAGACAGTGCAAGAAAACAAAAGGTTCTCGATGAAATGATGTGAAGGGCTTTTTTGCAGGTTGTGCTTGTGAAAAGGGTATGGGGAAGGACAGAGAGAGTGGAGACAGTATGGACGCGAGGAGTAGAAGGAGAGCGTGGAAGTACGGAGGAGGCAAAGGGGGGGGGGTTATAGAGAAGAGAGGAAAAAGCGAGAGAAGCGGAAGGGCAACGTAGTGGTGAAGGGGAGAGCAACGGAGAGAGGCAAAACTGGAGAAACGGAAGAGAGATGAGGAGAGAAAAGGGAGGGGGGAGAGGACAGGTTGGGAGAGACGAGAGAGAATAAAAAAGGGGAGAGATAGGGAGGGAGGGGGAGAGAGAGCGACCTTGCTGCCAAGTCTGCCTCTGCACCTTCTGCAGCTTCATCCTCTCCTTCTCCATCACTTCCAGCCCAATACATCCAATTAGGCATAAAGTGGGTAACTGGAAAAGCCCGAGGACTATCACTTGCACCTTCCTCCCCACATTCAATATGAACAAAGCTTCGAGTCTCTCCCTCTCTCTCTGCAGAGAGAGAGGGAGAGCCTTCCTTCCGACCGAACATCATCCCTTGTGCCTCCTTTTGAACAGCCCTCTCACTCCTCCTCCAATCTCCCACCCAGCTTTGGCTCCCTCCCTTCACCTTATTTACTAGAAATGAGCTTCCTGTACCCTCAAAATTACTCAAATTCTCTGAATCCAAACATTCCTTTCTGAAAGCTACTCCCTCTCTACTATTGTACAAAGACTGAACCCCTCCTCCCTTCTTGACAGCACCTAAGAGAAGGAGAAGAGACTCAATATTTTGGGGATATAGATGAATACTGATTCCACTTAAAGTAGATTCCATTGAAATTTTCGACATCTGCATTCCTCTTCCTTCACGCCAAGGAATGTTGATGAGCAGACTTCCCCTAATAGACTCGTCTGTACTCCTTAGCAGACTACTCCTGCTTGCAGGAATCTCTACATTCGGAAACTCATCCTCTCTTTCCTCCTCTCCCACACTCTCTCCCACCATGGCGGCATCGTGAACGTGTTTCATGTGGGTTTTACTCCCTCCGTCAACAAGCTCCAAATGGACTCCGTTGAACGTAACGGTTTTCGCCACCATGTATTCCCCTCGGGGGCCCTCTCCGTTGAGAAATCCTTTCAATCCAGACCCATTTTCATATCCTCTATTTCCGCTCTCTCCCACCGGACTACTGCCACTTCCTCCATACTCTAAACTCTCTATTCTCAAAATCAGCATGACCGGCTTTCTGTTGCTCTCCCTCTCCTTCTCCCTCTCCCTCTCCCTCTCACTCTCACACTCTCTCTCCATGCCCAACGGATCCTCCGTCGCAGGCGACGGAGAAGGCGATTCCGCTTCCAACTGAACTACCAGGTTTACCACCGTTACCTTCAAACCCAATAAGATTTTCTCGACCAATTTCGCGATTCCCCTTACTCCATCCTCAACTCCTAAGTAACCGGCAGCTCCTCCTCCCCCACTCCCTCTCTCCGTCCCACTCCCAAACACAGATTCTCTCCCTCCCTCTCCCACCACCCTCCCATAGCTCCTCCCTTCTCCCTCCATCCCTCCAAAACCTTCCGCTTCTTCTCCTTCCATGCTTGAGCTCGAACCTTTCGGCTTCTGCGAAACAAAGGACGAAGCGTTCTCCGAGGTTCTATGTTGAGGGCTCAGTACAATCTTAACATCGTGTAGTTCTACGGAACAGGACTGAGACGTAATGTTTTTCCATGGAATTTTGGCTCGAACCAGTCCAATGTAGCCAGATGTCACTACGAAATTGGAGCTTTTCAACTGTAGAGAAGAATAAAGGGGAAAACAAACAATACAACATGCAGACAGTCAGAACAGTAGAACACGGATAGTGTCAGACTCAGCGAGTAGGAGTCTCCTTCTGCCCCACCCCCTCTCCCTCTCCCTCTCCCTCCGTTCCCCTCTTCCTCTCCCCCCCTCCCTCCCCCACACCCTCTCCCTCTCCCCCCCTCCCCTCTCCCTCGTCCCCCTCCCTCCCCTCTCCCTCCCCCTCCCCTCTCTCTCTGCCCCCCCTTCCCTCTCTCCCTCTCCCTCCCTCTCCCTCCCCTCTCCCTCTCCCTCCCCTCTCTTTCTCCCCCTCTCCCTCTCCCCACCCCCTCCCCCTTTCCCTCCCTCCCCCCCCCTCCCCCTCCCTCCCCCTTTCACTCCCTTCCCCTTCCCCCTTTCCCTTCCCCTTTCCCTTTCCCTACCCCTCTCCCCCCCTTCCCCCTCTCCCTCTCCCTCCCCTCCCCCTCTCTCTCTGCCCCCCCCCCCTTCCCTCTCTCCCTCTCTCTCCCCCTCACCTGGTCGTTGAGGAAGGCCTCGCTGAGCGGCAGCCCCCTGAGTTCGAGCGCGCCTCCCCCCAGCGAGAGCTGCACCTCCAACTGCCGCAGCGCCGCCGCCTCGCTCCGCAGAGCGCGCCCGAGCACGCGCCGCAGCACGAACCGCGACACGCGCCGAAGCGCCCACTGAGAGAACATCGCACCAAGCCCTCAACCCTGAACCCTGAGTCCTGAACCCTGAGCCCTGAGCCCTGAGCCCTGAGCCCTGAGCCCTGAGCCCTGAGCCCTGAGCCCTGAGCCCTGAGCCCTGAACCCTGAGCCCTGAGCCCTGAGCCCTGAGCCCTGAGCCCTGAGCCCTGAGCCCTGAGCCCTGAGCCCTGAGCCCTGAGCCTCAGCTCTGAGCCCTGAGCCCTGAACCTCGAGCCCTGAGCCCTGAGCCCTAACCACTGGCGCTGCCCGAAAGCCCTTGAAGCACGGGACCCTGAACCCTGACCACTGGCGCTTCTTGAAAGCCTGAAGTCCTGAACCCTCCAGCCCTCCAACCCTGACCCTAACCCTAAATTCTGAACCCTAAATTCTTCATCTCTGAAGCCTGCACGACAATCCCACCACGAACCTTCCCGAAACAGACAGCCGACATAACCTTTTTCCCTTAATCTAACCTGTCAGTCGCAGTCCATGGCGGCCGCTAAACCCTAATTCCTAACCCTACTTCAAGCCCGCCCTCGTCCCCTTCAAAGCCCGGCATGGCCTCATAGACAGGAGGCTTTCAATGGCTCTAAAAGGGAGGATTATCCCCCAAGGGGAGAGGTTCCATGGTGGCTCAGTTCGGGCCCAGTTCCGTGACATTTATACTGTCACTGAGCTCAATTTTTTTGCGGGCAGTTTCAACAAGCGCGGAAAACAAAGCGGAAAAAGAGAGGCATCATCCAATGGGAATGCGCCACGAGTACACATATCCACGTGGAGGTTTGATGATGGAGATTTTGAGTTTGCAATGGAGACACAAACCAATTTTTTTGGGCAGACGTCAAAATTTTAAATCAGCCAGTCACAGGACGTCTTTTGACATTTTTGTCCACGTGGCAGAATACCAATGGAGTTTAATGATACGAAAAAAAAACGGAAACCATATTTTTTTTTGGGGCGCTAGCCAGGTTGCCCGCTGCGCCGACCAAAAGCCCAAAAAGCCGCCGAATACGACAAACACTGTTGCGTTCTCAGCCCGCGGTAGATGAATCTACGTCTTTTGATTGGTGCCGTAAGATTTGTGGTGTGTCACTAAGTATTTGAATCGTGTTCACTTCAATTTTGAAATCTATAATTTACACATCCTTTGTGCTAACCACACACCTTTTTAGTAGGATTATTATAACCGTAAAATCTGACCGGCGAAAAACGGGTTGTATCTAGCCAAAAAAAATGTGTTTATCTAGCCCAAAGTGGTGTGTAAATAGACCCCAGGAAATTTTGGGTGTCTTGAACCATTTGTGGTGTGTCCCTTATAGGTCGAACGACACGTCTTTTTGCTATTAGCACAAAAGTTGGGAAAAAAGGATGGTATGTGCACCCCGATCGCATGCGCTGTGCGGGAAGGCGAACGAGACTGGATAAGGACACAGCGTTATATTCAAAGCCAAGTGGTAAGGAAAATTTTATCTCTTTATTCCTCTGTGACAGAAAGGTGTGTTGAACCACTACACTACGGCCGGAAAAAAAAAAAAAAAAATCATTTTTTTATGTTGTTCCCATTTTTAGGGCTACAAGATTTGCTGCAAGTCCGTGTCTTGGCGCGCCAACTCGAGAAGCATTGGGTCGTCGAAGAACTTGTTGATGCTCACATCCTCGCTCATGCCCTGCACCACATATGGCATGAAATGACATGTCAGATTCTGGGAAGGAGAACAGCATGTGAGGGAGAGGGAGACGAGAAAGAGAGAGAGAGAGGGGAGAGGGAGAGAGTGAGAGAGACGGAGGGAAGTGGGAGAGAGAGAGAGGGAGACGGAGGGAAATGGGAGAGAGCGAAGTGGGCGAGGAGAGGGAGGAAAGGGAGGAGAGGCAAAGGGGAGGGAGAGGACAGGGAGAGGGGGGGAGAGGGAGCGCAAGAACACGACACGGAGGAAGAGAGAGAGGGAGAGAAAGGAAAAAAGGGACTCTCAATCCCCCCCACCCACCCATACCCTCTCCCACCCACCCACCCAACGCCTCTCCCACGCACCCCCTCTCCCTCCCCCCACCCACCTCCCTCTCCCTCCCTCCCCAACACCCACCCTTCGCAACCCCCACCCACCCACCCCCTCCCCCCCACCTCCCCTCCCTTCCCCCACCCACCCACCCCTTCCCCCCCTCCCCTCCCTCCCTCCACCCACCCACCCCTCCCTCTCCCACCCACCCACCCCTCTCCCCCCACCTCCCTCCCTCCCTCCCTCCCCCACCCACCCCTTCCCTCTCCCACCCACCCACCCCTCTCCCCCCCTCCACCTCCCTCCCTCCCCCCACCCACCCACCCCTCCCTCTTCCACCCACCCACCCTTCTCCCCCCACCTCCCCTCCCTTCCCCCCACCCACCCCTCCCCCCCACCTCCCCTCCCTTCCCCCACCCACCCACCCCTCCCTCTCCACCCACCCACCCCTCCCTCTTCCACCCACCCACCCCTCCCTCTCCCACCCACCCACCCTTCTCCCCCCACCTCCCCTCCCTTCCCCCACCCACCCCTCCCTCTCCCACCCACCCACCCCTCCCTCCCCCACCCACCCCTCTCCCCCCACCTCCCCTCCCTTCCCCCCACCCACCCCTCCCTCTCCACCCACCCACCCCTCCCTCCCCCACCCACCTTCCTCCTCCTCGTCTTGACCATGAACTCCCTTGCGAGGTGCTGCACCGGCGCGGGCTCAAGCGGGCGCAGAGTGGCGCCCTTGTCGAGGGGGTCCCCGGGGGCGACCGCCCAGTGGTCGAAGGCGCTCTGGGCGAAGGCCTGCCCCTGAGTGTGGTAGCGGAGGTCGGTCTCGAAACCGAAGGACTCGATGGCGGGGAGGAAAGCCTGGGAGGGAGGGAGGGGAGGGAGGGGAGGGAGGGAGGGAGGGAGGGAGGGAGGGAGGGAGGGAGGGTGGGGTTTAAGGTTTAGGGTTTAGGGAGGAGGGGGGAAGGGTCAAGGGTTTAGGATTTAGGGTTTAACGTTTAAGGTTAAGGAGTTAAGGGGCTTAGGGGTTAAGGGTGAGGGTTTAGGGGGGAGGGGGGAAGGGGGGAGGGGTCAAGGGTTTAGGATTTAGGGTTTAACGTTTAAGGTTAAGGAGTTAAGGGGCTTAGGGGTTAAGGGGTGAGGGTTTAGGGGGGAGGGGAAGGGGGGAGGGGTCAAGGGTTTAGGATTTAGGGTTTAACGTTTAAGGTTAAGGAGTTAAGGGGCTTAGGGGTCAAGGGGTGAGGATTTAGGGTTTAGGGTTTAGGGTTTAGGGAGGAGGGGGGAGGGGTCAAGGGTTTAGGATTTAGAGTTTAACGTTTAAGGTTAAGGAGTTAAGGGGCTTAGGGGTTAAGGGGTGAGGGTTTAGGGGGGAGGGGGAAGGGGGGAGGGGTCAAGGGTTTAGGATTTAGGGTTTAACGTTTAAGGTTAAGGAGTTAAGGGGCTTAGGGGTTACGGGGTGAGGGTTTAGGGTTCAGGGTTCAGGGGGGAGGGTGTAGGGTAGTGATATCGTAGGTACTAAGACCTAGCGTGTACGGTCTGACATATAGAATCTAGGTTGTAGGGTGTAGGGTATAGGACCTAGGATCTACCGTCTAGGGTGTAGAATATTGGATTTAGGGTCTTGGTATCAAAGAACTAAGTTTAAATTAGGGCACAGAGATGAGGGTTCAGGGTTTAGGAATAATTTCTATAATTTTGAACTCACCTTCACTATGTAAGCGGGAGTTCCGGGCTTAGGTACATCAGCTGTGACGTGACCGCGTCTACGTGACAGCACTGTGTAAATTGCAGACATGCAATCCGCCGGCGTTTGGATCTGCACCCGCGAAAAAAAGCTAAATAAATAACGATAGTAATATGATAGTGCCAAATGCTCCTATTTTGAAACATCCAGGTTTCAATCTTATCTCAATATTCCAGCTGAAACCGAGAAAAGGGAACTTCCCCTCTCTCGTCCCTCCCCTCTCTCTCCTCCCCCTCTTTCCCTCCTTTCTCTCCTCCATTCTCTTCTTCCCCGCCCTACCCCCTCCCCCCACCCCTCTCCCCTCCCCTTACCCCTCTCCCCTCCCCCCTTTCCAACCCTCC
>CM074812.1:2181308-2191427 GCA_037447605.1 Zygnema circumcarinatum | reverse complement strand
GGGAGGGCGTGATTAGCCAAAATGAAAGTATAGTACAAATTTTCCCGAAAGGGGGCGTGGATATCCAAAAAGTGGGGCGGCTGTATCATTTTCCAGAAAGAAATGAACGACGTCTTGGTGCTTAGTTACAAGTGTACGGCTGCGAGGAACTTGGTCCACCACCTCCAAGCCCTCCAAATTTCAGCTCCATAGCTTTTCCCTTTTGTCTTTAGATCCTTTGCGATCAGCTAGTTACTCGTTGTTCCCCATGATGACAATGTCGATATGTGATGGCATCATGGCCATTGTGAGATCAATGAATGCCACATGGCCCACATCCCCCTGTGCTTCTAGCTCACTTAATCGATTGAATAAAATCATCATTCATCTATTTTTTGTTCAATTTCAGTTTACAACCCGCTTTGTCTGTCACAGTTCTACGGCGAACTCAACTGCAAAAACATTGTTTCTATGTGTTGCCGTTGCATTCCGTCTAGTTTCGTGAAACTTCACAGAGTTTAGTTACCGTTGAGTTCTCTCCCTCCCCTCCAATCTCAGAATCTCTTATTCCCCTCCTCCATCTCCCTATTAGAGCAGGCCGCCCTGCAAAAACCCCAACAACCCTAGAAATCCTAGAAACTCTAGAAACCCACTCCAATCTGTTGCCAATAATATGAACAACAGTGTTGTCCATATTAGGGGGAGTTAGACCTGTTGACCTGTTTGTTGTCACAACACCAAACCCTCCTCCTCGAGCCTCACTCTGACTACAAGCTTGAAGGAGACCATTCCACGCCGTTCGATCTGCCACGTGGCCTCCCGATCCCCCTCCCTCAGGCAGTACTCGGCCAGCTGCTCTCAAACTCCCAACTCAGAATCTCGTGCTGTCCCGTCACGCCCCCGGTCGCGCTTGTTGAAGCAGGGGTTTGCTCCCCACTTCCGGCGCCACCTCGGGTGTCGCCCTCCATTGGAACTTGAGTTCCCACGGATGAAGACATTCAAACACTCAAAGCTCTATCTTACTTCACTCATCGCCCATAACAACAGAATGAAGCTACAAGACAAGCACAGCGGAAATCACAATGAGAGAGTGTTAGGAGAAAGCTCACGGCTCTAAAACTCCTTATAATAAAACTGTCTTCCCACAATGAAGTTCTCCCACTACTTCAAGGTCCCTCTCACTCACTACCTCACGACACAAGTGTAGGCAGCCTAGCAGCACGAGCAGGCACAGAATAAGACCGAGACTATGACAAAGTAGTGTGGGTGGGTTACTTCCCATAATAAAACTATGCACTATATAATATGGCGTCCGTGGCTATTGTTACCTCGCGTCGGCGTCACTCGATGGCACCATACCTTTGAGTGCACGGTAGGCGCACTTTCGAATAGCGGCCGGCTAGGCGCCTCGTAAACCTCTGGCGGCGCCGACCCTGGATTCTTGTAAAACCGTACTGTCCCGTCTGCGGTTTAGTTTCGCTGGCGCTCCTTCAGTCTTCGCCGCCTGACACCTCGGCCGCGTACACTCGAACTTCGCGGACCCACGTGCGAGTGGTCCGCGTGGCGCATTCGGTTAAGCCAAATATCTTAATAATAGTTTCGCGCGCAACTTTAGCTCAGCGTTTAGCTGCGTAGCCGCCCGTGCGCCAATCAAAGTTAGCGGCGTCCGTGCTTCGAATCCGGGGCAGCGCCTCGGCAATCAAAGTGTAGCGTCAGTTCTCCGGCGCACGTAATGTCGGCGCCAGCGTCAATGGCCACGGCTACGTTAGTACTCAGCGCACTTTCGCTGGCGCTTGCTCACACGAGTCGAGCACCGACATTCCTAAATCTAAGAGCACTACGCCTAGCAGATCTCATGTTCTACAAACTGAGTACCACAACAAGTTAGTGTGTGCCATACAATGTCTAACTATCATACACTAACACTAACAATCCCCCTCTTGGGACTCAGTTCCTCATGGGCCCTAGCCCAATCAATCTGCTGTTCACTAGTAGTGTCTCCCCACTGACCCCCTTGGTCAACATGTCTGCAGCCTGCTCTTTTGTTCCTACAAACTTCACCACTATCATCCCTTCCTCTACCAACTCTCGCACATAATGATATTGCACCCTAATGTGCTTGGTTCTCTTATGAAACACAGGGTTCTCCATGAGGGCTATAGATGACTGGTTGTCCGTAAAAAGAGTCAATGGTGTTTGTGGTTGCTTACATTCATCAAAGAAATGTTGGAACCACATCCCCTCCTTGCGCTGCATGGCACGCTCCCATGTACTCTCCTTCGGTGCTCGACAGCGCCACCGAATCTTGTAACTTCGAGCTCCATGAGATCGCGCCTCCTCCGTTCAGGAACACAAATCCTGACGTCGATCGTGACGTGTCCACATCACCTCCCAATGCAGTCGGTGTGTGCCGATCACTCACGGGTTGCTTCTGGTAGTGCGAGGGGACTCACCTTGCTTCTTCCGCCAGCTTCTCCACTCGCATCACCTTCCGCCGGGTTCGCGTTCCAATGCGATGATGACATTTCCCAAACTCTCACATTCACTCATAGCCCATTTTACTCCACCAGTGAACCTCTCGAGAATATGCAGTAGGAATATGAGAGAGGGATAGGAGAAAGCTCTCGGCTCTAAAACTCCTTAATAATAATCTTATCAACTAAAATGAGACCCTCTCAAATAGCCCGATAAACTCAAAAACCCGGCTACCTACAGCGGCTTACGAAGCAAGTGTAATGTTGACAACGAGCATCGAGGCACCGAGAGTCTACAATATTTCGTTGTGTGTGAAGTTAAAGATTAACAACCTGACTAAACAGCACGCATGCTATGTCACAACCTCCGAGTGACACTACCATACAACAGAAGCTCACAACGGCTGAGTAAGCGCAGAATATAATCCGTCCTCATCCTCTTGGCAAGTGGATCTCTAATTAGGCTCCTGCGGGATCCGTCGCGGACGTTTCTCCGTCGGTCAGGCTCGGCCTGAAAGCTAATCGCGTCTTTATGGCGGAAATTGCAGGATCGACCCCTTCTCCAAGATTCGTGTGGCGTCGAACTCCGCTTCGTCGCCGCCTGTTGTCAGCGCGCTCGTCTGATATTGATGAATTAGCCCCGACATTTTGGCCAGCCTTATCGCGTCAAATCCGAATCGTTCAATCAAAAGGTTGACGGCGCCAGCGCCCAGCGTCACTGCCGGGTCAGCCTTGGCGGTGCAGCGTCGGCGCCACATCTTCAATTGGTGCGCGGCGGCGTAAGCGCCAGCGTCACTTTTTCGATTTATTTAGCGTCGGCGCTGCTTGTCGCCGACTCCGTCGGCGCGCTCCTCTTCACCGACCAAATAATGGAGTACCGCCGCGCTACTAACTTGGCGCACACTTCCTCCAAGGAAACACTATACAAACACACAAAACTAATGTTCCAACAAAACATACTAACTATCATACTACCAATCCCCCCTCTTTGGAACTTCTAATGATTTTTCGCGCGGTATTGTCTGACCTCAGTTGACTAATAGTGTTTCCCCAACTCCCTTTGTTGGCACTGCTCTGTGACTGCTCCTTGGTGCTACAGGCTTCACCTCGATCAAGCCCTCCTCGACCAACTCCCGTACATAATGGTACTGCACCCGAATGTGCTTGGTCCTCTTGTGGAACACAGGGTTTCCCACCAGGGCAATCGACGATTGATTGTCGGTAAACAAGGTATCGGTCGTTGGTCCCTGCGCTAAAAGAAGCTGCGCAGACGCTCCTTCCTTGACATAATGAGAAGCACCCATGTACTTTCGCCCCCTCAGGTGCTCGTCGCCACGATACCCGCAGCTTGGAACTCCACGAAATGGCTCCTCCTCATTCGAAGATACAAACAGAAACCCCGAAGTCGGCGTGGCGTGCCGCCGACATCTCCTCCCCAATCACCAGTGCATTATAGCCAATCCTGCAGTTTGGCCCCTACTCTCATAATACGATTCCATAATCGGCGTCCCCTTCACATGCTGAAAAATCCTCTTGACACTCCCAATGCTTTCGGGAACCCGGATTCTCCATGGTCGGTGGTAGAGCCTCACCGCTTTCGCCAAGTCGGACGGCGTTAGATCATCAAAATTACATTAGACTCGATCCTTGTGGTCGTATGGCACTCGAACATCTTTGTGCCTCATCCAGGCCAATTGACATCTCCTTGAGAAGCCTAGTCTTAGATCTCCATGGGGGTACGGAACCGCGGCTGGCATCCTCCATTCATCGGGCAAGCACATGCGAGCATACTTCGCTGACATAGAAACAAGCACAAATCCACGCCCTCTTGTTGCATTCAATGGAATCTGCGCTCGAATCGTATTTTGAAATTTGCCTGACAATTCCTTGAATCTGATTCTTTCAGGAGAGGCGTCACCATGGCAATGAATCGTCGACATAGATCCCAAGCGAACGTGTACACTTCTCTCGCCAGCCGGTACCTTGAATGATGCTGTCTCAAGCAGAGCAAAGAGAATCATTCCTCCTCAAAGATGATCAATCTTTTAGGTACCTACCACACTTTCACCGGCGCTTGCCGAGCCGTCTGGGCTCTTCACACGATAAACGAGGCCCAGGTGCTCCTTCGGGGGCGACCTTCCCTCGGCTGCTCATGTAAATCTGCGGTTCATACAATGCGTCTTGATGTCCAATTGATGGGCGTCGTTCCTTCGGCGGTATTTCATGATAAATCAAGGCTCTCGGGGTGGAACTTTACCCTTTGGGCTGACGTCTCCATGTAGTCAATCCCATCACTGGCGGCGTATCCTTTGCGCCTAACCGCGCCCCTTGTACTTTTTATCAGCTTGATGCCTTCCTCTTGACTTTGAAGACCCGTTTCGCGTGAATGGCTTTCGCCTCCCTTACTGACTCCTCGATCCTCCACGTCTTGGATTCTCGATCAGAGGCTGTCCCGTTATCCCGTGCCAACCCGCCGCTATCGCCATCAACTCGATGCGTTTTCTCAAAGATGCATTGAACGGTAATCATGAAGCGATGGGCAACTCAGCGGGTCGGTGAATCGATGGCACTCTCTCTTGGATCGGATTGGTACCCGGTAGAAACCGATCACGGGTAAGCCTCGTATCTCGACGGCTCCTCCAGTTTGTCTTAGCGCCTGTCCTCGGGTGAAGTAGGTCGAACAAAACCCCTGAGGGGCATGTTTCTTTAACATTCGCATCCCCTACCGGCAGCTTGAGATCCTCTCTGAGATCCCTAGCAGCGTGAAGCGGGGCCGAGTCTCCCAAGTTCTCCTCTTCACCCCTTTGGGTAGGTGTGAAGGGGAGATAAGTCTCCATTGGTATGCTGGCTCCTCAGCATCCGCGCCTCAGCGGGCGTCTCTGCATCATCAGTAAGGCAAAACTGTCGGCTTTCTTCTTGGCTCGGCTCCCTTCATTTCAAGCGTCTTTGAGCGCTCTACTGCAGCACCACCCTTCTCTCAATTGTTTCTCCCTCGTTACCCGATCGAGGTCGGTCTTATTGGAGGTAAAGATCGAGTCTGCCAACCCAGCTCTCGCCGTCCGTGTAATGTCTCGTCCCAGAGCTTCCTTGGAGTCGAGGTTCCAAACTCCCCAGCAGGTCGCGGCTCGCTGGGTGTTATGTAGAACCGTAGCCCTCCAGCGGCTCGGTCAATTTCTTCTTCTGTCGCGCCTTGGGCAGTCTCGTGTGACATGTGGCGCCAAAGGTCTCGGAGGTGGGAAGCTGTGGGCTCACTCCCCGCTCCCACATGCTGCTTTCGGGACACGGTCTTTCAAAGACGAAGGCGGACATCTGTTCCTAATGTAAGCAGCCGTAGAAACTGCTTCTCCCCAAAAGGAAGCCAGAAAGGGGGAATCAATCAACATGGTCCTGGCCATGTCCCCCAATGTCCTATTCACACGTTCAGCTGCTCCATTACTCTGTGGGGAATAGGGGGCTGAGAATTCATGCCTTATACCACGGTTCTTCAGAAACGCTGCGAATTCCTTCGATTTGAACTTCGCCACCATTGTCAGGCGGAAAAGCCTTCCAGCGCCGGTCAGGTCTACATCTCCGCCTGGATTTGGAAGCCAGTCTCGAGCTCGAAAGCCTCGACTTGTTCTTGAGTGTGATCGGAAATCTTCTGAATAGTCGTCGAGGAAGGTGTGAAGTACCTAAAAGCTCTCCGCCCGGTACAGTGTAGGTGTAACCGGAGCCACCTGGTCGGGGAATGTACCAATTCCAACTTTTCTCGCTTGATGGGACTCGTCCTCCACTCTTCGGGAATGGTCTCACAATGCTGCCACCCTCAGCGTTGGCCAGACCTAACTCGCTCTCCCATTTACCCGCAGGGTCCTAGCCTCCACGGACTAGCCCCTCTCGATACTTGACTTCATGCCTCACGGTGATTGCTGGTGACCAGGTCACGATGCCATGCATCACGGCATTCTCTGAAACTGCATTCCTCCTCGCGGTTATCTCTTACCGTCAAGATATCACAGGCCTCCTCTCATAACCCACGAGCAGTACGTCTCCCGGTTTAAGTGGATAGCCCATATGACTTCTCCTCAAAAGCGAACCTTTGTATCCCTTCTTGCCTTGGCTCCGGACATGAAAGTGCACGCCTGGCCCGAGGAGATGAAGAACTTATCATGTAATGTCTGATTTCTCACTAGCGTCTTCTTCATTGATGGCGGCGGTCTCAGGGACGTATACGGCTCCGCCTCTAAATCCGCGACGCTCCTTCACCTGGTTCTGCCAGATGAGCGGTAGCGTCTTCTCCAGACGTCAAGCTTGGAAGAACATTGATATGATACCGCACATATCGCGTCAGAGCGTAGTCAATATTGACGCCGGTCCTCTGCGCAGTCCTTCCCACAAAAATGGGTGCTCATTATTCTGCCAGCGTAGAGTTTGCTCTCAGCTGCCGCTTGCGGTCACGAACTCTCTGTAGCCTCTCTTCTTGCACTTGAAACAAGTGCCGTTGAACACCTTCTTCTCTTTCTTGCCGGATGAAGTCGCGTTTCCTCCCTTCTCAAGACTGCCTTTGTTTTTGAAACAGTCGCTAGAATAGTGGCCGGTCTTGCCACATGTGTAGCATGTCACATTCGAGCGCTCTCCTCGGGCAGACTTTGGGGCGCCTCCTCCTCTTCGATTCAGAATTCTGAGGTGTGTGACAGCCTGAGCACCTTCTCTTCTTAGCAGTGGCAGAGCATCACGAGATCAGATCCTCCTCCTTTTATCCTCACCTTACTTGTTCCAGCGTCCTTAGTATTAGTCAGAGCTGTCCTCCAAGGCGCCCTTTGAAACTTAAGTCTCCGGGCAAACCCTAGAAACTGAAACATCTTATGGTGCATCTAACGGTTTCCACTAAGGCTATGAACCTCTCCATGATGCATGAAATCGACCATATAAGCTTCTAGTTTCTCTCTGAAGTCATCTTCATCTTACTGAAGTGGTGCCAAAGGCCGACTATAGTCACATTGTCTTTCACATATTAGATCTCCTCTAGTCAGTTCCTCTTAGCCTGAGATGTTTTCAGATCATTCATCATAGAGGATGGACTTCCTCTTACGCTCATAACAATCTGCGTCAGGGCTTTGTTGTCCTTGGCCTTCCATCGTGCGAGCGCCACGTCGTGCTCCGACTGCTGCTCCGCTGAGGCTCCAACCGGTAACTCCGGCGCCTTGATGCTGCCATCAACGTACCCAAGCAACCCTTTGCCCACAAGCAAAGGCACCATCCTCCATCTCCACGCTTTGTAATCCTGCCCATCGAACGCCGGTATGCTGAACTTGACGTGGTCCTCCGAGTCTCCATGAGCTCTGATACCACTTGTTGGTGCAGGGACTCCTCCACTGTACCCGTCCGTTCCTCCGTTCGGGTCACCCTCCATCGGAGTTCGCGTTCCAATCGATGATGACATATCCCAAACTCTCACATTAACTCATAGCCCAATTTACTCACAGAGAGAACCTCTCAGAATATGCACAGCGGAATATGAGAAAAGGATAGGAAAGCTCTACGGCTCCTGAAGCTCATAATAATAATCACTTATCAACACAAAATAGAGACCCTCTCAAATGGCCCAATAAACTCAAAAGCCTACCTCGCGGCACAAGCAAGTGTAATGTTAGGCAACACGGCATCGGCTTCTCGAGTCTGTGCTTCACGTTGATGTGTCGGGAAGTTAAAGATTAACAACAAACTAAACAACACACTATCGCATGTCACAACATGGTGACACTACCATACAGAAGCTCACAACATGGGCTAGTGGCGCGAACTATATCCCGATCCTCATCCTCAAGCGCGGATCTGTCGGCTCACCACGGATCGTGCGTTTCCTCGCGTCGAGATCCATTTCGGCCTCTAAGCTAATCCGTCTTTAGCCGTAGGATCGACCGCCTCGAAGATTGATGGCCCAGCGTCGAACTCGCGTCGTCGCCGCGCCACCGACATCGGCCAGCTCCGTCTGATGATGAATTAGCGGCGCCCGACATTTTGGCGTCGGCGTCAAGTCGATCGTTCAATCCAAAGGTTGGCCCTTGTAAGCGTCACCTTCCCGATACATGTATGATTCAGCGTCATCTTCAATTCGCTCCTTGTGTCAGCGCCCGTCTTTTCGATTTGTTGGCATTAAGTTCTCGTCATGACTCCGTGGCGGCGCGCCTCTTCCACCGACCAAATGTCCGTACCGCCGCCTACTAACTTAGGCGCGCACCGCCGCCAAGGAAACACACAACACAAACACACAAAACTAATGTTCCAACAAAACATGCTAACTATCATACACTAACACTTTCAAATCTGAGACCGTAATCCAAGGTCCCTTTCACGAATCTGAAAATCCGCCCGCGGCCTCCCGATGTTGGGGCCGGAATTCTCCATGAACCGACTGCTGACTCGCGGCTTTTTGCCAAGAGTCGGGTGATACTATCCATCGGATGCATTAAACTCCGTTGCCGATTTATGCGGCACTCCGTTACATTCTCGCTCGCGCTCATGCGTAGGCATCATATCTCGACGTGGCATTCAGATCTCCATCGGACTCGAGAACGAGGCGGCACTCCTCCATTTTGAACTTTAGCCCAGTATATCTGCGGCGTGCTTCGCCGACAAAGAAATAAACTACCGTCCGCCCCCTCTTCAAGCTGCATTCTAGGAATCCGCGCCTCCCACTAGATCAGAGCATTTTGAAGTTAGCTTCCAAAACTTCAAATCATTGATTCTCTCAGTAGAGCTCTCACCCGTTATAAATTAGATCCCGTAGATCCCAACGTACGCAGAGATCCGCCTCTCTTCTCGCGCCCAACCGATTTTCTGAATAGTCAGCGTCTCGAATCAGCGCAAATCGCGTTACTCGCGGTCATCAATTTTCGTACCAAATCACGAAGCTTGTTTTGATCCGTCTGAGGGCTAACCGCAAGACGACAAACGAGATGCTCCTGCCCCGGGACAACTTTCCCTTCGGGCTGTACCATGTAGATCTCCTCAGCGAGATCTCCGTACAGAAACGCGGTCTTGATATCGAGTTGATGTGCGTGCATCCCTCATTTGCTTCCCGATCGATATTAGAACGCGGAGGGAGTTGAACCATACGGGCGGAGTCTCCGTGTAGTGGGTCCGATACGCACTTTGGTGAAGCCCTTAAGCCACCAGCAGCGCCTTGTAGCGGTCGCGACCTCCGAGTAAGCCTTTGGCTTCACCTTGAACACCCACTTCAAATCCAGTGGCCCTCCTTCCTTTCAGCGGCTCCTCAAGTCGCCACGTGCCGTTCTCTAGCAAACTGTCCCACTCGCTGTCAGATCGCTGCTCGCCACTTCTCTCCATCGACCCCGTCGTGCGCCTCCTCAAAGGTTTGCGGTTCGGTGATCATGAAACAGTGGGCAGCTCCCGCGAGGTCCGCTGAGTCTGTAGGCACTCTTTCCTGTACTAGATTAGTCTGTGAAGGCCTGTAGTGATCAGGCCTCCTCACCACACGGGTGCTCCTCCGAGGTCCTTGCGCTCTCCGGCTCCTCGTGTTGAAGAAAATCCCCGGGACAAACCCGGGAGGCATGCTCGACAACATAGCCTCTCTCTCAGCCGTCTCCAAATCCTCATACTCCTGCCCATGCAAAGGTACAGTTTCGGCCGAGTTCTCCTCGTCGGACAGGTGAGTGTGTAGTGG
>CM074812.1:2132844-2143213 GCA_037447605.1 Zygnema circumcarinatum | reverse complement strand
CCTGCCACCTTTCACACATAGTTTCCAAGCCTTCCCACCCCCAGCTGCCTCCCTCCCTTACCCCCTACCCCTTCTCGTCTCTCCCTTCCTCCCGCTTATCCTAAAGGCCTAAAAGACCTAAAACCCTAAAAGATCTAAAACCCTACAAGACCTAAAACCTGAAAAGTCCTAAAACCCGAAAAGACCTAAAACCCTAAAAGACCTAATACCCTATAAGACCTAAAACCCTAAATACCTAATACCCTATAAGACCTAATACCCTAAAAGACCTAAAACCCCAAAAGACCTAAAACCCTAAACCCCTGAGCGGTTTGTTTGTTTGTTCCGACCACATCGACGGGGGAGCCGACGCAGACGGCGACAAAACCGGCGCCGAGACCGGACAGGAGATGGGTCGCCACGTTGTCCTGGAAGCCGGGGAGGGAGAGGAGAGACTGCGGGAGAGAGAGAGAGAAGAAAGAAAGAAGAAAAGAAGAAAGAATTGAGAAGGAAACGCTAAATCAGATAGGAAGGGAGAGGGAGAGAGGAAAGAAAGAAAAGGAAGAGAAGGAAGAAGAGAGAAAGGGAGTGGGGGAGAAAGGAGTAGGGAGAAGAGGAGAGAAGAGGGGGGAGAGAGGTGATGAGGAGAAAGGGAGAAGAAGGGAAGGGAGGAAAAGAGGAGAAGAGAGGGAGAAGGGGAGAGGGGAGAGGGAGGAGAAGGGGAGAAAGGGGAGAGAAGGGAGGAGAGGAGAAAGGGGAGAGAGAGGGGAGAGAGGGAGAGTGCACGAGAGAGAGGTTCTTAGTTGGAGGGTGAGAGGGAGGGAGAGGTGGAGGGGGCAGTGCGAGAGAGGGAGGTTCATAGTTAGGAAGGTGGGAGGGAGGGGGAGAGGGGGAGAGTGAGAGAGAGAGAGGGAGAGGTTTGTGGTTAGGAGGGAGAGAGGGAGGGGGAGAGGGAGAGAGTGAGAGAGAGAGAGAGGGAGAGGTTTGTGGTTAGGAGGGAGAGAGGGAGGGGGAGAGGGGGAGAGGGCGAGAGTGCGAGAGAGAAAGGGAGAGGTTTTTGTTAGGAGGGAGAGAGGGAGGGAGAGAGGGAGAGAGAGGGACACAGAGAGGGGGAAGGGGGGAGTGAGGGAGTGGGGAAGGGAGAGAAAGGGTGAGAGAGAAGGAGAGGCGCTCAGTTAGGAGGGAGAGAGGGTTGGGGAGAGGGAGAGAGAGAGACACACAAAGAGAGAGGGAAGGAGGTCGGAAGGGGAAGAGGAAGAGGGAGAGACGGAGAGAGTGCGAGCCAGAGAGAGAGAGAGAGAGAGAGAGAGAGAGTTGGGAGAGACTGCCAGCTCACCTCCTTGATCTGATCGTAACTGGCCAGTTCCGCTGCATTAATGATTGCATTTCGAGCGATATTTGGCCCCACTCCGGTCCAAAGGGCAGCCAGGCCTTCCTGCCCGAACCCACGGGCAGGAGAAAAAAAACATGAGGAAAGGAAAAATTTCAGGATCTAAGTCAACAGATGGATATGGTGTTGATCGTTTTCAAACTACCCCAAAAAGAAAAAATAAAAGTTTTCCATTGCCACCAAAAAAAAAAAAAAAAAAAAAAAAACGACTTCCTTTTGCCAAATCTGTGTCTCTATAGACCCACAAGTGATAATACAAAAAATTAAGAAAAGAAAAAAAATGATGCGTTTTTTGAAGTCATGCTGTAAACTTCCACACGTAGTACTATTATTCACCTCATGTACTATCATTCACTTTCAAATTCCCCAAATTTCCCCCAACTTCCAAACGTAGTGATATTCACTTTCAAAATTTCCCCAAATTCAAAATAGTTTAATCGTAACTTTTTTTTTCCAATTCTGCCCCCTGCCCGCCCCCCCTGCCCGCCCTGCCTGCCCGCGTACCTACCTGCCTATAGATCCTGGCGTAGGCCTGCATAGCCCCTCCCCCGGTCCCGCCTCCCCCGGTCCCCGCCGCCGCCTGGAGGCGCACTTTAACGAGGTCCGTCGGATTCGCGATCGCGATGCCGATGGCGCCTGCGGACACATGCCACGTGGCTCTCAGTTTCAGTTTCAGTGGCAGTTCCAGTTCCAGTTCCAGTTCCAGTTCCAGTTCCAGTTCCAGTTCCAGTTCCAGATCCAGTTTTGGGACAGTTTCGGTTCTAGTTTCAGTTGCAGTTGCAGTTCCAGTTTGAGTTTGAGTTTCAGGACAGTTTCAGGACAGTTTCGGTTTCGGTTTCAGCTTAAGTTTGAGTTTGAGTTTGAGGTTGAGTTTGAGTTTGAGTTTGAGTTTGAGTTTGAGTTTGAGTTTGAGTTTGAGTTTGAGTTTAAGTTTCAGTTTCAGGTTAGTTTCAGTTTCAGTTTCAGTTTTAGTTTTTGTTTCAGTTTCAATTTCAGTTTTCTTAGTTTCCAGTTTTCAGCCCAAGTCACCAGTTTCAAATCACACGTTCCAGTCAGTTCCAAACCAAGAAAGTCAATCTGAGTCAAGAAAACCAAGCCGAGTCAAGGAAGTCAATCAGAGTCAAGGAAGACAATCTGAGTTAAGTCAATCCGAGTCAATAAAGTCAATCAGGGTCAAGGAATTCAATTTGGGACAAGGAAGGCAATCTGAGTCAAGGAAGTCAACCTAGAGAGTCAATCTGGGCCAAGAAAGGCAATCTAGGAAGTCAATCTGAGTCAAGAAAGTCAGACCGGGTCAAAAAAGTCAATCTGGGTCAAGAAAATCAATCTGAGTGAAGGAAGTCAAGCCGAGTCAAGAAAGTCAACGCCTTCCTGTGCGGATGCCTACCAGTGGTCATCGCGGCGGCAATCTTTTTCAGAAGCGGTACTTCGCCCTCGTGGTCTTTGCCCACATAGAAGCTCTTCACCTGCAAGCGAAAAAAACTAAAATAATTGGAATTAACAACACTAAAATTGGCGCAAATTAATCCGAATCAAATCAAGTTTGGATCTAAAACCCTCAAAATCCTAAAACCGCTAAAGACCTTACAAGCCCTCTCCCTCTCTCTACCCCTCTCCTTTGTATTCCCTCTCTCTACCCTCCACACCTCCCTCCCTCTTCCTTTCCCTCTCCTAATAACAAACCCTCCCCTTCACCCCCCCACCGCTGAGTAGCGAGCTTTCAGCGAAATTTTACTTTATTTTTCTATGGTTTAATGTTTTCAGACTTCCATTGCAGATGTTTCAACCTTGTTCCAGCAGTTAGTGTTCTTAGGGTTTTTAAGGGTTTTAGGGTTATTAGGGTTTTTAGGGTTTTTTTAGGTTTGCCGTGTCTTTAGGGTTTTAGGGTTTTAGGGTTTTAGAGTTTTTCAGGTTTGCCGTGTTTTTAGGGTCTTAGGGTTTTCTAGATGTTCCGTGTTTTTAGGGTTTTAGGGTGTTTTAGGGTTTTGCCCCTCTGACCGGGTCGTAGAGTCCTATCCTGAGTCCCCCGAAGAGGCACTGTCGGTGGTTTCCAAGGTTTTAGGGTTTTAGAGTTTCTAGGGTTTTTAGGGTTTTGCCCCTCTGACCGGGTCGTAGAGTCCTATCCTCAGTCCCCCGAAGAGGCACTGTCGGTGGTTTCCAAGGTTTTAGGGTTTTAGAGTTTCTAGGGTTTTTAGGGTTTTGCCCCTCTGACCGGGTCGTAGAGTCCTATCCTCAGTCCCCCGAAGAGGCACTGTCGGTGGTTTCTAGGGTTTTAGGGTTTTAGAGTTTCTAGGGTTTTTAGGGTTTTGCCCCTCTGACCGGGTCGTAGAGTCCTATCCTCAGTCCCCCGAAGAGGCACTGTCGGTGGTTTCTAGGGTTTTAGGGTTTTAGAGTTTCAAAGGGTTTTGGGGGTTTGCCCTGTCGGCCGGGTCGTAGAGCCCGATCGCCGGTCCCCCGAGGGGGCCCGGTGGGTGGTTTCTGGGGTTTTGGGGTTTTAGGGTTTGTTAGGGTTTTGCCCCTCTGACCGGGTCGTAGAGTCCTATCCTCAGTCCCCCGAAGAGGCACTGTCGGTGGTTTCTAGGGTTTTAGGGTTTTAGGGTTTTAAAGGTTTTAGGGTTTTGCCCCTCTGACCGGGTCGTAGAGTCCTATCCTCAGTCCCCCGAAGAGGCACTGCCGGTGGTTTCTAGGGCTTTTAGGGTTTAGGGTTTTAGGGTTTTAGGGTTTTGCCCCTCTGACCGGGTCGTAGAGTCCTATCCTGAGTCCCCCGAAGAGGCACTGTCGGTGGTTTCTAGGGTTTTAGGGTTTTAGGGTTTTAAAGGTTTTAGGGTTTTGCCCCTCTGACCGGGTCATAGAGTCCTATCCTCAGTCCCCCGAAGAGGCACTGTCGGTGGTTTCTAGGGTTTTAGGGTTTTAGAGTTTCTAGGGTTTTTAGGGTTTTGCCCCTCTGACCGGGTCGTAGAGTCCTATCCTCAGTCCCCCGAAGAGGCACTGTCGGTGGTTTCTAGGGTTTTAGGGTTTTAGAGTTTCTAGGGTTTTAGGGTTTTGCCCCTCTGACCGGGTCATAGAGTCCTATCCTCAGTCCCCCGAAGAGGCACTGTCGGTGGTTTCTAGGGTTTTAGGGTTTTAGAGTTTCTAGGGTTTTTAGGGTTTTGCCCCTCTGACCGGGTCATAGAGTCCTATCCTCAGTCCCCCGAAGAGGCACTGTTCGGTGGTTTCTAGGGTTTTAGGGTTTTAGAGTTTCTAGGGTTTTAGGGTTTTGCCCCTCTGACCGGGTCTTAGAGTCCTATCCTCAGTCCCCCGAAGAGGCACTGTCGGTGGTTTCTAGGGTTTTAGGGTTTTAGGGTTTTAAAGGTTTTAGGGTTTTGCCCCTCTGACCGGGTCGTAGAGTCCGATCCTCAGTCCCCCAAAGAGGCACTGCCGGTGGTTTCTAGGGATTTAGGGTTTAGGGTTTTAGGGTTTGTTAGGGTTTTGCCCCTCTGACCGGGTCGTAGAGTCCTATCCTGAGTCCCCCGAAGAGGCACTGTCGGTGGTTTCTAGGGTTTTAGGGTTTTAGGGTTTTAAAGGTTTTAGGGTTTTGCCCCTCTGACCGGGTCATAGAGTCCTATCCTGAGTCCCCCGAAGAGGCACTGTCGGTGGTTTCTAGGGCTTTAGGGTTTTAGAGTTTCTAGGGTTTTTAGGGTTTTGCCCCTCTGACCGGGTCGTAGAGTCCTATCCTGAGTCCCCCGAAGAGGCACTGTCGGTGGTTTCTAGGGTTTTAGGGTTTTAGGGTTTTAAAGGGTTTTAGGGTTTTGCCCCTCTGACCGGGTCATAGAGTCCTATCCTCAGTCCCCCGAAGAGGCACTGTCGGTGGTTTCTAGGGTTTTAGGGTTTTAGAGTTTCTAGGGTTTTTAGGGTTTTGCCCCTCTGACCGGGTCATAGAGTCCTATCCTCAGTCCCCCGAAGAGGCACTGTCGGTGGTTTCTAGGGTTTTAGGGTTTTAGAGTTTCTAGGGTTTTTAGGGTTTTGCCCCTCTGACCGGGTCGTAGAGTCCTATCCTCAGTCCCCCGAAGAGGCACTGTCGGTGGTTTCTAGGGTTTTAGGGTTTTAGAGTTTCTAGGGTTTTTAGGGTTTTGCCCCTCTGACCGGGTCATAGAGTCCTATCCTCAGTCCCCCGAAGAGGCACTGTCGGTGGTTTCTAGGGTTTTAGGGTTTTAGGGTTTCTAAGGTTTTAGGGTTTTGCCCCTCTGACCGGGTCATAGAGTCCTATCCTCAGTCCCCCGAAGAGGCACTGTCGGTGGTTTCTAGGGTTTTAGGGTTTTAGAGTTTCTAGGGTTTTAGGGTTTTGCCCCTCTGACCGGGTCGTAGAGTCCTATCCTCAGTCCCCCGAAGAGGCACTGTCGGTGGTTTCTAGGGTTTTAGGGTTTTAGAGTTTCTAGGGTTTTTAGGGTTTTGCCCCTCTGACCGGGTCATAGAGTCCTATCCTCAGTCCCCCGAAGAGGCACTGTCGGTGGTTTCTAGGGTTTTAGGGTTTTAGAGTTTCTAGGGTTTTTAGGGTTTTGCCCCACTGACCGGGTCATAGAGTCCTATCCTCAGTCCCCCGAAGAGGCACTGTCGGTGGTTTCTAGGGTTTTAGGGTTTTAGAGTTTCTAGGGTTTTTAGGGTTTTGCCCCTCTGACCGGGTCGTAGAGTCCTATCCTCAGTCCCCCGAAGAGGCACTGTCGGTGGTTTCTAGGGTTTTAGGGTTTTAGGGTTTTAAAGGTTTTAGGGTTTTGCCCCTCTGACCGGGTCGTAGAGTCCGATCCTCAGTCCCCCAAAGAGGCACTGCCGGTGGTTTCTAGGGATTTAGGGTTTAGGGTTTTAGGGTTTGTTAGGGTTTTGCCCCTCTGACCGGGTCGTAGAGTCCTATCCTGAGTCCCCCGAAGAGGCACTGTCGGTGGTTTCTAGGGTTTTAGGGTTTTAGGGTTTTAAATGTTTTAGGGTTTTGCCCCTCTGACCGGGTCATAGAGTCCTATCCTGAGTCCCCCGAAGAGGCACTGTCGGTGGTTTCTAGGGCTTTAGGGTTTTAGAGTTTCTAGGGTTTTTAGGGTTTTGCCCCTCTGACCGGGTCGTAGAGTCCTATCCTGAGTCCCCCGAAGAGGCACTGTCGGTGGTTTCTAGGGTTTTAGGGTTTTAGGGTTTTAAAGGTTTTAGGGTTTTGCCCCTCTGACCGGGTCATAGAGTCCTATCCTCAGTCCCCCGAAGAGGCACTGTCGGTGGTTTCTAGGGTTTTAGGGTTTTAGAGTTCTAGGGTTTTTAGGGTTTTGCCCCTCTGACCGGGTCATAGAGTCCTATCCTCAGTCCCCCGAAGAGGCACTGTCGGTGGTTTCTAGGGTTTTAGGGTTTTAGAGTTTCTAGGGTTTTTAGGGTTTTGCCCCTCTGACCGGGTCATAGAGTCCTATCCTCAGTCCCCCGAAGAGGCACTGTCGGTGGTTTCTAGGGTTTTAGGGTTTTAGAGTTTCTAGGGTTTTTAGGGTTTTGCCCCTCTGACCGGGTCATAGAGTCCTATCCTCAGTCCCCCGAAGAGGCACTGTCGGTGGTTTCTAGGGTTTTAGGGTTTTAGAGTTTCTAGGGTTTTTAGGGTTTTGCCCCTCTGACCGGGTCATAGAGTCCTATCCTCAGTCCCCCGAAGAGGCACTGTCGGTGGTTTCTAGGGTTTTAGGGTTTTAGAGTTTCTAGGGTTTTTAGGGTTTTGCCCCTCTGACCGGGTCGTAGAGTCCTATCCTCAGTCCCCCGAAGAGGCACTGTCGGTGGTTTCCAGGGTTTTAGGGGTTTAGAGTTCCTAGGGTTTTTTAGGGTTTTGCCCCTCTGACCGGGTCATAGAGTCCTATCCTCAGTCCCCCGAAGAGGCACTGTCGGTGGTTTCTAGGGTTTTAGGGTTTTAGAGTTTCTAGGGTTTTTAGGGTTTTGCCCCTCTGACCGGGTCGTAGAGTCCTATCCTGAGTCCCCCGAAGAGGCACTGTCGGTGCAGTCCCGCCTCGAGTCCCCTCCAGAGCGCGGTCGGCCCCTCCTCCCTCGCCACCGCCGCGAGGTCCCATCGACGCCCTTACTTGGCCTTGGGCGGGCCCCTTACCCGCGGCCCCTGCAGCGAAGGCGGACATGGCGGTATCGATGGGGAGGTGCAGAACTTTGGGGAGGGAGGGAGGGGAGAGGGAGGTTAGGGGGGAGGAGGAGTGAGGGAGGAGAAGGAAGGAGGGTAAAAGAGGGGGAGAGGGAGGGAGGGGAGAGGAGTGAGGGGAGGCAGGAGAAAAGGAGGATAGGGGTGGGGGGGAGGAGGGGAAGGGGAGAGGGAGAGGGAGAGAGGGTGTGAAAGGGGAAGAAGGAAGGAGGGTGAAGGGGGGGGGAGGGAAAGGGGAGAGAGGGTGAGGGGGAGGGAGAAGGAGGGTAGGGGGGGGGAGGGGGGGGGAAGAAAGAGGGGAGTGGGTAAAGGGGGGGGGAAGAGAGGGTGAGGGGAGGGAGAAGGAAGAAGAGTAGGGCGGGGGGGGAGGGTAATAGGAGGGTGGGGAGAGAGGGTGAGGGAGGGGAGGGGAGGGGGGAGAGGGTGAGGGTGAGGGGGGGAGAAGGAAGAAGGGTAAGGGGGGGGGGGGGGGAAGATAGGTGAAGGGGGGTGGGGGGTGGTGGAGGAAGAAGAAGGTTGAGGGTGGGGGGAGAGGGGAGAAAGGGTGAGAGTGAAGCGGGGAAGAAGGGTAAAGAGGGGAGGGGGCAGAGACGAAGGGTAAGGGGGGGGGGGAATACGACAGCGAGAGAGAGGGCAGCGGGTAATGAAGGAGAGAGGGGGAGAGAGGAAGGAGGGAAGGAGAGGCGGAAGAGGCAGGGTGGGAGAATGGGTCACAGGAAGAGGTAAGGAAGGAAAGAAAGACAGAAAGAAAGAGGAGGTTCAGAGAGACTCGTTCAGTCCCTGAACCCCAGGAAGACTCTGCCCCTCAAAACCCATATAAAAACCTAAAAAGTTGAAACCCTAAAACTCTTAAACCCTTCAAACTCTATAAATTCTGAAAACCCAATACCCCAAAAACTCAAAAACCGAAAAAAAAAAAAGGGGGAACGAACCTCCGCCCAGCACGTGGCGATGGCGCTGCTCGCGAGCGTTCCATACAGAGGGAGGTACTTCTTCTTTGTTCCTTCTTCAGCGGCGGGCGGCGGATGACTCATTCTTCCTTGTGGGGAAAATATAAAAAGAAAGGAGGAAAAAAACAAAATGAAAGGGATAATGAAAATAAAAGTTGCTAAAATTTGAAAGGCAAAAATTGGGGTGTGAAGAAAAGTAAGAAATAAAACAAAAAAAACTATTCTTTTACAAAGAGAAGGGAGGAGTTTAAAAAGTTAATAAAAGGGTCAGTTTTTGGCCTCCGGAAAAGAGCTGCTGATGATGAGGCTGAAATGGAAGCTTCTGTACGGACTCTGTACGGATGACGGACTGTACGAATATTTCGCCGTACAATTGACCGTACAAAATGTATGAATTTCCTGAGCCCTTGGATGTTCCCGATACGCGGAGGGTTCAGAGATCCAGAGTTAGCGCTATTTGCGGTTCCATGCGCGCTCCATGGCCGCAGTTCTGTTCGCCGTTGCGCTCACACATGGAACATAGGGCCAATCCGTTTCATGCTAATTCGGACAGATATGTTAGGAAAATCCTTTCAAAGTTCAATTTTCCCACAAATAGATTGTGGAAAAAAACGCAAACTTTCATTGAACTCGCGATGGCGAGGCCATCAAATTTACGTGGATAAAGGCAAAATGTGGAACCACGAAGGACTGGTCACAAAGGACCGAAACACAATAAAACGAAGCTAGGAGCGGAAAACTGATTGTGGAAACTGCCATGAGGCATCGAAATGGTTTGATATACCCTGTAGTATTTTCAATCGGACGTCAGGTACTGCTGTCGGCGGACGCTTTCTGGCCGGTTCGCCCGTCCGGCGACGTGGCGACGGACTTTTAAAAGGCAGCTTGAAATTTTCATTATCTGCCCGAGGCAATCAATTGCCCAATCAGATCGTCACTTACAATATTTTTTAACTGCCCGCATGCAGCCACGTATGCAGAATTGAAGACGTGGCGTACTGTGATTGGTTTAAAAAAATGAAATTCCAACGAGATATTTTGGTCAATCCCGGTCAAGATCGGCCAAGATCGGTCCCAAAAGTCAATCGACGGTTTCGCGGAGGTTCGAAACCTTTCCTCCGAAAACGAAACGCCCAAAGGAACTTTGCTGAGCATCCACCAATGGCCATCCGCCACGTAAGCACAGTTTACATGTGGCGCTTTTCCATTGGCTGTTTCTCTTCCAAAATGTTGGCTGCCGAGATCCCCCGGAGGCGCGCGTGGTATACGGCGCATGACCCGGCGCCCGAATGTGAAATACCTGTGTCTTATACGTCCTTCAAGAGCGTTTACTATCCTGAAAACAACGTCCAAGCAACCACCGGGTCACAATACCCTTCCCACGCCATCTCCCAACAGTCGTCCTTTGTGTCCCACACGTGCGAGACTTATTCGAGGCGAAACTTCCAAGACGCCTTCGGCTCACCGTACGACGTCCCCAAAGCGTCCTCTGGATATTTGTACCATCCTCCACCAGGATACGGACAGGTCCCAGTGTCCTATACTCGAGCGAACGCCGGCAACCAACTTACAAACCGCAAGCGGTAAAAGTCCACAGCTGAGTAGTACGACAAAGCGTCCCTCAATAGCGAGTATCTGTCCGCGAAAGGCAACTACGTGTCCGTAGAGAGGATACTTTTTGTGGGGTGAGGAGGTGAGGAGAAGGTTCCGATCCGGAGGGAGGTACGGTCGTGCCATCTCCCCTTCGCCTCTACGTCCCCTCTCCCTACAGCCCTATCTCTCTCACCCCTCTTCCACTCACCCCCCCTCTCCCGCTCTACCCTTCTCCCTCCCTCTCTCCCTTCCCTCCCGTCTCAATCCCCCAGTCCCTCCCCCCTCTCCCACCTCACCCCCCTCCCTCCCTTCTCCCTCCCTCCC
>CM074812.1:2113330-2128330 GCA_037447605.1 Zygnema circumcarinatum | reverse complement strand
TCCCTCTCCCTCCCATATCTCTACTCGTAGCCTAACACACTATTCCCGAATGCATAATTTTAGGATGAATTGACCGGAACGCTCGTCGCCCAATGCCGGCAATCTCAGCGAGCAGTGCAACGCATCATAGAGAGAGCTGGAGAGGACGAAACTCTCCTTTTCGAAGCTCTGAGTGTGCATGATGAACTCGAAAAAGTGTTAAAAAAGTACGATTCAATGAGGACAAATGGGGTTTCGGACTTTGGGGAAACCCGGGAAGGGCCGGCTGCTTTGGTGGCAGTTTCTGCGAACGAGGAAGAGGAGGAGGGAGGAGTGGGAGAGGGAGTGGGGTTGGTTCGGAAGAAGGGAGTGAGTCGGGGAGGGGAAGGAAGTGCAGATGAGACAGAAGCGATGGCACATTTGGATGAAGTTATCTTCGGAACGAAGGAGGAAGGAAAGAAGGAGAAGAAGAAAGAGGATGACGACATGATTGTGTTCTAGAGAAGGGAGGGAGGGAGGGAGTGTTACTCCACTCCCTCGTGTCCTCTCCCTCTCTCACTCCCTTCCCCTCTCCCTCTCCGTGATGTTCTTCTACTCTTACCATGTCCGCCCTTCACCAGGATCGTCCCACCTCAGGTCTGTCTGTACTCTTATGTTCCTACGGTCTTCATATGCACACTCGTCTCCTTACCTTTTATCTGCTCTGTGTAAGGCAGGAAATCCATTCCATGTGATAGGGTTTACTGTTTGTCGACTACAAGACTTTGGATTGAGATTGAGAGGCAGATTAGAGCATAGGAAAGGCGAATGGCGCTCATTGTTCCGTTCCTTGTATAGCTATTATTCTCCATGGATGACGCTTTGGAGGCGGTCCGTTGAACATAGAACCTCCATTCACTGTGGGTGACTTCGTATGCTGCAGAGATTCTTAAATCGTTTTCATCTTCTTGTGCGTCGAGTAGTGAAGATGTGTCGGTCGGAAGAGTGGGATTTGAATCCAAAAATTACTTTTATCCTCGCTCTCACCCTTTCTTTCTCTCTCTTGTTCTGTCTCTCTCTCTCTCTCTCTTTCGGCCCCTTTCCCGCCTCCCCCACTTCCTCTGTCTCTCCTCACACATGAACAGCACTGGTAGCTTGAAGTGTAACTCAACGAATGAAATGAATCCACGGCACAGAAATAGAAAACTATGGAAAAACTGTAGTCATTGAGAACTTTCCGTCGCGCAAGAAACTTCAAAAAGTACAACACTTCAACTCACACTGTTACATGGACCGAAAAACAAATGGGGAGACAGGGAAAGATGGAGTGGGGGAGGGGAAGTGGGAGAGGGTGTGAGCGTGACAGGGAGTGTTGGGGAGAAGGGAGAAGATTCAAAACTATGAAAATAATAGTCACTACTTTCAATGATCCAGCTACCTATTACAAAATGCAGCTCTTTAGCCACATAAAATTGTACAAAAAATTTGCCAATTGAAACAAAAACAGAGAGACACACAACGATAGCCTAATTTTAGACCTGAATTCAGCTCCGAACCCTGCGCCACGGGGGGCAAGCAGGGAGTCCTAATTGGGTTCTTCCAAACGTCAGAAATTGCTTCACTGGGAGCCATATCATCAATTTTGGCTCCCTCTATCCAAAAATTTTCCGCTTTCTCCTCCCTCTCCTCTCCGCTTTCCCTCCATCTCTCTCCCTCCCTCCCTCTGTCCATTCTTCCCCTTCCCTCTCTCCTCCCTCCCTCGCCCTCCCTCCCTCGCCCTCCCTCCCTCCTGCCCTACTCCTGCTGCTGCTTCTTCAAGTAGACCTGCACGTGATCTTCCACAAACTTCTTAACACGCTCCGTCAGAGATGCGCGAACAATCGCTTTTCTGATCCCCTGCAGCCAAAACCACCATCGCCGCAAAAAAAAAAGTTTAGTGAAAAGTAAAAAGTGAACCAACGAAACAGGACAAAATGGAGCAGAGCGGAACGGAACAAAATGGAACAGAACGGAACGGAACGAAATGAAACGGAACGGAACAGCATGGAACGGAACAGCATGGAACGGAACAGAACGGGTGGAACGGAACGGAGCCGCATAGAACCAGTTCTTTGAAGCAGACAAGAGGAAAGCATGAATCCCCTCCCACCTGCTTTTTCCTCTCTTCGTGTTTTTTTGTCTCCTTGCTGATAACAAGGGGTCCCAACTTATTGCATATCTTCTCGACCTCTTTCCGGTGCAGCTGTTGAACATACTCCCTCTCCCCCACAATTAGGAATGAACAGTCACTGGTGAGAAGCATGCTGAGTGTAACATGCAATAGTCTTCTCTCTCTCGCTCACTCTCCCTCTCTCCAACTCTCACTCGCTCTCTCTTCATAGCAAATCAGGACTTCAGAGTTTTGCCTCAGAGAGGACTGAAATGAGCGAGCAGGAGGTAGGGGGTGGGAGAGTGAGCTGAGAGAGAGAGAGAGAGAGAAAGAGAGAGGGAAACATGGAAAAGAGCATGTTTGTAGAAATGACAAACCTCTCTGTACTTGCTGACGCGATATCGGACCAAATTCACCACCTGCATACCCAACCACAGCCCCCCCTCTGAACCCTATGAACCAAAACCCTAAAATCCGTGAAAACCCAAATTGCAGCTTTTACAAATGTCCCTTTCCTATCCCACTTTGAAAGACGAGAGCAAGGACAAAGGCAACAAAGGGATGTCGTGTTATGTTAAAAAGAGCATTTCAGTTACTTTTTTTTTGGGGTTTTAGGGTATTCAAAACCCTAAACACCCAAACCCTGAAAACACAAGTTAAAAGCCTTAATGGATTATCTCCCGTTAGTTCACCCTCTCCCGCTCCCGCTCTCCGCTCTCTTTCTCTCCCTCTTCCTCTCCCTCTGCCTGCCTCACCGCATCTTTAAAATCCGCCGATTCCGGTGTGTCCCAAGTCTCATTCGGGTCGACCGCTTTTCGGACTCGTGCCGGTCGAGGGGGACTGTCCCAGTCAGACTTTTTGGTTTCCGGAACTGAAACTGAAACTGAAACTGAAACTGGTTCTACGAGCGTGGAACTGGTGGGACCATAGGCTCCTCCTCCAAGATGAACAGCAGAGAGAGGAGGAGGAGGAGGAGTGCTCTTTCTCTCCAATGCCAAGTCTCTCTCTCCCTCCCTCCCTCCTCCTCCCTCTCCCTCTCCCTCTCCCTCCTTCCTAGCATTGTTGGCTATAGGCATTTCCCCTCCGGCAGCTGTGGTTGTTGCTGTTGCCGGTTGAGGGGGTTTTGGGAGAGGAGGGAGAGGAAGGTGAGGAGTATGATTGGTAGAGGTAGTGGGTAAAGTGTGAGTATGTCCATCTTGCATAACTGAAGGACCTGCTTGTGGGAAAAAATGGGCTCCACTTGACATTACTGGAGAAGGAGAAGGATGAGTAGAGCTGACTAGGGGGAGAGGGAGAGGATGAGGGTAGACTGTAAGAGGGGAGTGGAATGGAGGAACGATTCCTTGCATGGGTGGGAGAGATTCCCCATTGTGGGAGAGGTGAGGGTTAAGAGGTATATGTGAAGACGTATCTACCACACCTGGCGGGAGAGAGAGAGAGGGATCTGACTTGGGAGGGAGTGACAAGTCACTTGGGAACGTATGTCTGCCAGTTGAATCGGTAGTAGCGGACGGATTGAGAGTGGTAGTGGTTGGAGGGAGAGGTCGGGGAGTGGAAGGGAGGGGAGGAAACCAAGTCGGTGCTGAAGGAGGCTGAAGATGAGAGTAAGTGTGAGAGATTTGAGGGGGGAAGGGAGAAACTCCTTGATAAGGGAAAGGGTGGGAGAGGGGAGCTCCGTGGGAGGCGAAGGAAGCGGGAGGAGGAGGGAGAGGCATGTGGGAGGGAGGGGTAACTGCAGGAGCTGTAGGGATAGAAGGAGGGGGAGGAGGAGGGAGAGGAGGAGGAGCAGGGGAGAAGGGAAAGGCAGAGTCATGAGAGGAGGGAGTGATGGATGAGCTTGATGGGGGAGGAGGGTTTGCTCCATTATTAGGGTAAACTGAACCTTCCTTTCTCCCTCCTTGAAAGTTCAAGTCTTCCGAAAGATCCCATTGACTTGGTTGACCTTGTTGACTTGAATGACTTTGCCCCCTCTGTTGCCTCGGCCCCCTCCTATCAACAGAATGGTGTTCTCTCCCACTCTGAGACTCCCTCCCTCCTCCCTCCCACCCTTGCCCTCTTCCAACATTTTTTAGAGTTTCCTCCTTATTCTGAGTTCCCTCCCCCTCCCTCTCCCCCTCCCGCACCTTCTCCCTCTCCCTCTCATATTTCGCAACAAAGGAGGCAGCCAGTTTGAGGGCTGTCCTTTTGGCCTCCTCCACATCGAGACAAGAAGAGAAGCTTTTGATTGGCCCTCCATTCTCATTCACATTGCCCGACCGCTGCGGAATCTTCTCCCTCTCCCTCTCCTTCTCCCTGTCTCTCTCTCTCTCCCTCTCCCTCTCCCGATCCCTTTCCCTCTCCCTCTCCTTCTCCCACTCCCTCACGCTCTCCTTCTCACGATCTCTCTCCCTCTCCCTCTCCCGCTCCGTCTCCCTCTCCTTCACACTCTCCCTATCCCTCTCCCTCTCCCTTTCCCTCTCCCTCTCCCTCTCCCTTTCCTTAACCTCACTATTCATCTCCTTCTCCGTCACCTCCTTGTCAGTGTGCACCCTCTCCTCCCTATCTGCCGCCTTCTCTCTCTCCTTCTCCCTCTCCCTCCCTATCTCTCGCTCCTTGGAAACCACTCCTGGCGGATGAAGCGAAGACTGTAAACCCTCCTTTGCATACTTATGTGAAGTCTCTCCCTTCGGGCTCTCTCTCCCATCAGATGATGTGCCTAAACCCGGGCCAAAAGAAGCCCCTAAACCCTTTCTATGTACTCCGTTCTGTTCTCCGTTAAACGGCCTCCGTAGAAATTCCGGCCCTTTCATGCGAACGCGGCCTTGGAACTTTCCTCCGCTTCTCCCAACTCCATGGCTGCTCCCTCCATAGCCTCTCCCTCCATCTCTCCCTCCATCTCTCCCTCCCTCTCTCCCTCCATGAGCTCCTCCCTCTCTATGTGCAATGTATGGGCGGTCCAAGCCTTCAGATATGCCCCAACAACAGCAGAAGTCGTAAACCATGCGCTGTATCTACAGCCACCAAAAAAAGTATAAAAAAAGAATAAGAATAGAGAAATGGTTCTGTAGTTAAGTTTTTCGGATTTTTAGGGAATGTGGGGTTTTTAAGGTATTTAGGTTTTTGAGGGTTTGTAGGGTTTTCTAGACATGTTTGATGGTAAGTAATGTCAGCCATGTGCTGTGTGACATCATGATGATGACGATAATGAGTTTCTGATGGATGATGATGATGTCGAATGTTGCAATAATGCAAGTTGCTGATTATGTGTTATAAATTACGATAATGTCGACCTTCTGTAATGCATCATGATGTTGAGGGAGGGAGGAAGGGAGGGAGGGAGGGAGGGTTTGACGATGCATTAAGTGATGTACATGAATGGTGATGTTAATAATGTGGTTATTGAGTATGATGAGGGTTCAGCTTATTCTCTATGATGTATGAGATGAAGGGAACAACATACCCATTGATCCTTGTGGCGATGGAGGGAGCGAATAACAGCTGAAAAGCTGATGAAAAAAAAGAAAGCAAAATCAACACAAAAACTTTTTCTCAGCGCATGTCCTTTCCATGAGACCAAAACCTCTCTCACTCCAAAGGTTGAAAAATAAGGGAGAGGTAGAGGGAGAGGGAGAGGGAGAAGGAGAGGGAGAGGGAGGAGGTAGAGGGCGCACTCTTCAGTTCGACCGGATAAAGACGAATTGACCACTTTACTGGTAAGGATATCCTTCTCATTGAAAAGCTCAAGAATCTGCAAAGCAAAAATCTACGTACACTCATCAACTCAAAACTCTCGTCAGCTTCCTCCCCCCTTCTCTCCCTCCTCAGCTCTCCCCCTCCCCCTCATCCTCTCCCTCCCCCTCCCCATCTTCCTCTCCCTCCGCCCCTCCTCCATCCCTCTCTTTCGCGCACACACTCTCTCTCTCTCTCCAGCTCCGCCTTCCAGTAAGAATGCCGGCAGCCAGTATAACTTCTAATGCAATGGAGAAAAGAAAGAAGAAAAAAAAGTGGGGAGAGGGAGAGAGAGAGAGAGAGAGAGAGAAAGAGGGAGACTTACACGCAGCACTTTACGAATGAGCGGTGTCCTTGTCAAATCACAGCCAAGCTGCTCGACAACATCTTGTAGAAGGCCCAAACCTGCAAAACCCGACAGGTTAAAATCATAAAATGAGAGGGAGGGAGGGATGGAAGGAGGGAGGGAGGGAGGGAGGGAGGGAGGGAGGGAGGGAGGGTTCGAGACGAAACCAGCGAGAGGCAAGGAGGAGAGGGTGAAGGGAGAGAAAATGGCGACGAGAGAGTGTGGGGATGAGTGAGAGGAAAGGAGAGGGAGAAGGTTGGAGTATCCCTTATAGACGAACTTAGCAGGAAGCAGGGAAGGAAAGAGAGAAGGTAACGAGAGAACCTGAAAGCGATGAAGCATATGCACATTCAATATAGGGTTTGTGAAAGTTGTGAAGACAAAATAAAGCAAAGTTAGGGTTTTCTGGAAAAAGAAGGAGAAAGCGGGGAGAGACTGAGGGAGAGGACGAGGGAAAGAGAAACCACTCACCGTTCAATTCTATGAATTGTCGGAGAGTGCTCCGAGAGGTGGTTTTTAGCAAAGCATCAAAAAGAACACCGAGATCCGAGCCGCTGTATACCCCATTTATACCCATATAACCATAAAGTGTTCACTAAAGTTAAAAGGTATTGTTGGGAGAAGGTAGAGGACAGTTAGAAAAGCAAGGGTAGCGATTGGGGAGGTGAAGGGAGAGGGAGAGACGGAAGTAGGAGACGAGTGGTGGGGGTAGGAGAGGGATGGGAGAGAGGAGGGAGGAGGAGGGAGAAGCGGGAGAGAGAGGAGGAATGGAGAGGCCGAATGGGAGGAGTGGGGTGGAAGAGGAAAGCAAGTAAGGAAAATACATAAATAAATAAAAGTTGAGATTATCACCTGAGAGGATGAACTCCCTGACTGGAATTTGGAGAATTTGAAATTAATTTCTCAAAAATGCGCAAAAATTCTTGAGCGGTGTCCTGCAGGATAGGAAGCCGTACAAAAAGTGAGAGCCGATTCGTCCGGTGGTATGGGAGAGGGAGAGGGAGAGAGGGAGAGGGAGAGGGAGAGGGAGAGAGGGAGAGGGAGAGAGGGAGAGACAGACAGAGAGCGAAAAATGGGTTTCTTTTAGGCTTTTTTTGGAGTTAATTATTCGAGATCCCTGAGACAACCTCTAAAGCCTCAAACCCATAAAAAAAATTGGTTCGGAAAAATTAGGGTTTTAAAAGTTGGGATTTCCATGCTGACCGGCTGCTTCTTTAACCCTCCGCTGCCGTCGAGAAGTCGCTCGAGCCGGTTCTCCACTGAAATCATCGCAAAAAAGTAAAGATTTAGGATTTCACCAGAAAATGAAGGAAAGAAAAAAATCCCACAACTCCGTGCAATTCAACTCACCATCACTGCGGGGCAAGTTTCCGTTCGATTTCGCTGCACCAACTGAAACTGAAACTGAAACTGCGCCTTTCTGCAGCATGGAATGTCCTGCTTTCTTCTCCCTCTCCCTCCCAACACCCCCTTTCTGTCCTCCCACTCCCTTCTTCCTCCCAAAACTATTCAACTCTCTCTCTAATGCATCCCCTTGTTCAATCTTCCTCCTCACAGGGGAACTCCCCTCCACTCCGTCCTCCCTCTCTCTTTCCCTCTCTCTCTCTCTCTTCTTAGAAGCTCCATTTGCTTCTCCATTCTCTCTCACAGAAGACTTGTGTCTTTTATGGGGCGGCCCCGCCCTCTCCTCTTCGTCACTGCTTCTCTCATCTTCACTCTCTTCCACCAACATAATGGGAAACTCCCTCTCCTCGTCGTCCTCCTCCTCTCTCTCTCTCTTTTCCTCCCCTTTTTCTAACGACCCATTTGGTAGTGACCCTGAAGCTGCACTTCGTATCGAGCCTCTACAGCTAGGAGCACCACAATAGCATCGTTTGGGCACAGCTCCTCCAAATCTCTCATAGTTATAGTCGAAAGTTAGCTCCTCTCCCTGAGGGAGACACACATAGTGGTAGGGGGAGAGAGGGGGGTGAGAGTGAGTGGCTGAAAGACATCGAAATCGACGAATAACAATTACTATGGTTAAAAAATTTCGGTTCAAAGGACTGAGTTTGGTCAGAGGTGGGGGAGAGAGAGAGAGAGAGAGAGAGAGATCAGGGTTAAGCTTTTGAAGGAGGAGGAGGAAACTTACCGCTTGGATTGCTCGAATAGCGAAGAGTCCGAGACAAAGTTCGCCTCCGACTGTCCACTGCTCAAATATAAATATAAAAATAAATACATAAAATGAGTAAGAATTACACCATTAATCACACCATAATTACACCATTAATTACACCATTGATCTCATTTAGTGTGGGTACTCAATTACTGTGAAAATTATCATAGTATGGCCCACACAAGCAACTTTAATTAGTGTGTGTGCGTAGTTAGTGTGGTGGTATTAATGGAGGCAACCGAGTTCCCAAGGGAGGGGTGGATGTGGAGGGAGGGGAGGGAGGAGAGGGAGGAGAGGGAGGAGAGGGAGGAGAGGAAGGAGAGGGAGGAGAAGGAGGAGAGGGAGGGGGAGGGGGGGGGAAGGGAGGAAAGGGAAGGGAGGGGGATGGAAGGAAAGGGAGGAAGGGGAGGGGAGAGAGGGGGAGGGCGGGGGGGGAGGAGGGAAGAAGGGGAAGACGGAGGGAGGGGGAGGGAAGAAAGGGTGCAGAGGGCGGGAAGGGAGGGAAGGGAGGGAATGGAGGGGAGGGAGGGCAGAGAAAGGAGGGAGAGGGGGGAGAGAACGGAGGGGTTGGAGAGGAGGGGAGGGGTAGGAGGGAAGGGAAGGGAGGGGAGGGGAAGGAGGGTGCGGGAAAGGGGAAAAAGGATAAAGGAAAGGGCCGATGAATGGAAACGGAAGCGGAACAGACGGGATAATAGAAGATGATCCTGGAAGGACACGAAGGCTTGTTACCTTCACAAACTTGCAGTTGGGTTCACAGCTGTGATTCAAGAATCGAGAGTAATTGCCTTTGGCACAGGCATCAATGACCTGCAACCATTCCATACATCAGAAAGGGAAGGAGACGGAGGAGGAAAGTTGAGAAATAAGGACAAAAGCATCGCAGTCTTTGAAAAATGAGCTCTCATTCTGTCTTTCTTCCTCTCACCTTCTCCCTCTCGCAACGTCTAAACTCAGTCCCTCGTCCTCTCCTCTCTTCTCTCGCTCTCCCTCTCACACTCACTACACCTCCTCTCCCCACTTCTCTCTCACATCCTCCTTCCTTTCTCACTCTCTTACTCCCCCTCTCCACTCCCGCCTCTCCCTCTCTGTTTCCCCTCTCCCATTCTCTCTATCTCTCTATACCTCTCACATTTCCCTCTCCATAACTTCTGCCTCCCTAAATCTCTCCACTCTCCCGGCCCACCGTTTCGGCTCTCCCTCCCTTCTTTCTACTACCCTCCCTCCCCTCCTTTCAGAAAAGGGGCCATACTTCGCCATTATTTAGAGTCATGAAGTAGTAGTGCTTCTGCCCCCTTCGTCGATACTCTTTTTGTCGAAGAGCAAAAGCAGCTTCATCGAGCACCTGTATACAAGAAAAAATTCTCAAGCCTTCTAGAAGTTTACCGAACACAAACTGACTAAGAGATTGAAGAAAAGAGCGCGAGGGATGACTAAACTTAGCCAAGCCTTAGTTATACTTGAGCCAATAGGCAGAAACAGTAGAGCCCTATGCAACGGTTTAAGAGTCAATCCACCTAAAGGTCAATATCTAAAACAGGAGAGTAGTAACTTAATTTAATGAGACATATCATAGCCCTAAATGAACAAAATAAAGAATTATTTCTCAAAACCCATGCGGAAACAACTCCCAAAAGCCCAAAAATCCATTTCTCTCTCCCAACAAGAACACCCAGAAATTAGAATATTCTTCAGATTATGTGGTTCAAAAAACACTCTTAATTCATCTTTAGAGACGTCCATATTAGGGTCGATAGCTCACCTCTCCCACGTACTCCAAAAGAAAGCTTCCGCCCCCCACACTCTCAAGAATTTTGAGCCCAAAGCCTCTCTTTCCCGCACGAATGATTTCCATCTGTTTGTAAGCCCTCCGTTGAAACTGCAACATCCCAAGAATCCGGTCATCTCACAACAGTCTCTCTCTCTCTCTCTCTCTCCCCCCCCCACTCTCTCTCTGTCTCCCCCTCCTCTCCCTACATAAACTCACAATCTACCCCTTGCTCCTTCAGCAAAAATACATCAAACAATCTGCTGGTTTTGGACAGACAAAACCAGCAGGGGCTTCCCCCCTTCTCACACCTCCCTTTCTTTCCCCCTTCACAGCCACTTCTCCCATCCTCACCCCTCCCCTCCCCCTCTCTCCCTCTCTTACCCTTCCCTTCCCCCCTCTCTCGCCCTCCCTCAACCCTCCATCCCTCCTTCCCTCACCCCTCCCTCCTTCCCTCACCCCTCCCTCCCTCCCTCCCTCCCTCCCTCCCTCCCTTCCTCTCTCCCTCCCTCCTCCGTCCCTCCCTCCCTCCCTCCCTCCCTCCCTCCCTCCCTCTCATCCCCCCACCTGCTGGTTGGTGCAGGCCTCCCCGCAGGGGCAGAGGTCCGGTCGGCACTCGATGTACAGCACGCGGTTCAGACAGTCCTCTCCGCACGCGCTGCCCTCGGGCCAGATCCGACACTGGCACACCATGACCTGCAACCCCAAAAGTTGGGAAAAGAAAGCGAGAGCGAGAGAGGGAGAGAGGCAGACAGAGAGAGAGAGAGAAAGAGAGAGAGAGAGAGAAAGAGAGAGAGAGAGAGAGAGAGAGAGAGACAGAAAGGGAAAATTGAGAAAAAATAACGAAAAGAAAGGCGCCCTACTGCTGCCCTGAACCTTCAAATCTAAGTCCCCAAAGAGGGGGAAGGCTAAGGACCGCTGAGTTTCACCATCACAATTGTGAGCTGTAATGGGTTTTTCGGGTTTGTTAGCAAAGATTACCTCGTTCCTCCTCTGCCGCTTCCGTTCCCGGTGAAGAAAAATGTTGCGTTTGATGAGAGTCCAGGTGTTCTGCCCCCTTCCTGCAATGAGGGAGGGAGGGAGGGAGGGAGGGAGGGAGGGAGGGAGGGAGGCGTCAGATTTACTGCTGAACAGGAGCAGATTTAACCTATGTACCTGTCCAGAGTCCTAGTCAGTGCAAGGGGAGAGGGAGGGGTGGTGGAGAAGCCATCGAGGAGAGAGGGAGGGAGAGTGTGAGGAAGGAGGCTCACCCTTTAGATCTGGAATCTCAGCTTCAAGCTCTTGCCCTTCGAAGGGCTTCTTATTGCCAGCCCCGCCATTGAGATCTCCCACTATCCCTCTCTCCTCCTCCATCTCCTCATCCTCTTCTTCCGACTCACTTTCTGAAATGCCCAGCTCGCGATTGATCTCCTCATTTGACATCTCCTGAGCAATGGAACACTTCGCATAGTTCTTGTCTGGGTTGTCCTTGCAGACCCTGCTCTCCACCCACCCAACCAAATAAAAAAAGTAATGAGAAGGGACGGCAACAACCCATGGAAATGGTAGAGGTCGCCGCCGATATCAGTGACATCACCGAAGAGGCTTATCTATGAAAAACATCTATGATGAGTTATACATTGACATGAGTTGCCTAGAACATTTTTGTAGCTGAAATAGGAGTAAGCTTGCAATCTTCCAGTAAAAGGAGGGGCCTTTACCCTCCCACCGACATGGAGCCCTCATGGTCTGACAACATCATCTCTTGTCTATGGCACTTGCAGATGTATGCTGCATGCTCCTTACGATAATTTAAAAGCCTTCATGTCTGAATGTCGAATGACGGATGATGAATGTTAGTTGTTGGATGCTGGATGTTGCATACTGGATATGGCATGGTGAATGATGCATGATGAGTGATGCATGCTGACGATGTTGAAGTTGGACCATGAATGCGCATGCATAATGATAATAATTTGCACGCCTGGTGCGAGTTTTCCACTCTAATTAACTGTAATATATATATTGTAGAGCTGGATGGAGAGTGGGCAGAGAGGCAGAGAGGAGAGAGGAGCGAGAGAGTGAGAGAGAGAGAGAGGGGGGCCGAGAGGAGAGCGCGGAGAGAGAGAGGCAGTCATGCACCATCTTGTCTGCTCATCCAATTCCTCTGCAATGAGCGCCGGAACGCGTCGCCACTTCCTGCAAAGCGGCCGGTCACACTGCACCCAAATACTGCAGCTCGATAGACCTTCTCCCTCCTCTTTCTCTTCCTCTTTCTCCCCCTCCACTCCCTCCAACTTATCTCCGCCCTCTTTAAAACGCCCCTTTTTTATCTCCCCTCCCTCCCCACCCTGCACCTTCTCTCCCTCCGCTCCCTCTTCCTTAACGTTCTTCCTAGCTCTCTCCCGCTTCACACCCTCCTCTCCCTCCTCTTTAACTTCCTTCTCTAACCTCCCTCCCTCCTCTTTACCCTGCTCCAAGCTCTCTCCCGCCCCTCCGCCCCCCCCTCCTCCCTCCTTCTCCTTCTCCATCCCTCCCTTCAGCTCCTCTTCAGAAGTCCCTCCCTTTCTCTCCGCTGCTTCTGCCGCTTCTGCTCCTTCAAGAACCTCCGCCATGGCTGCCATGACTTTCCTATTTTTCAAATATTCAGTGTTTTTTTTCTGGGTTTTGTTAGCTGTTAAAGTGGTTTGAGGTTGCGGGAACCGCTTGCCGCGTCTACTTGGATGAATCTGTAATTATTTTCAAATTTCATCTTCCGGAAAGGCTTAACTTCAACTCAACTTCTGCTCAAAAGTAGAGGTAACCCTAACTCAAACCCTAAATCCTGAACCCTAACCCTAACCCTAAACCCTAACCCTAATTTCGGAAAGGCGTCTTAACCCTATTTTTTGTGAAGACGGTTGATAGTTCCTCCCATTCCTTGCTCTCAAACATCGGCTGGTCGAAGAATGAAGTCAACCTGAACCTCAATTCCTCCAAGTGAACGACAACATTTTCCGCATAAAAATCGGCAAAAGACACTCCTGTTACACATTCGTCAGCACATGTGGCCCACTCTCTCCCTCCCTCCCTCTCCTCCGTCTCTCTCTCGCCCTCTCACCAATCTCTCTCTCTCATTCTCTCTCCCTCCCTCTCTCTCTCTCTCTCTCTCTCTCTCTCTCTCTCTCTCTCTCTCTCTCTCCCTCTCTCTCTCTCTCTCTCTCTCTCTCTCTCTCTCTCTCTCTCTCTCCCTCTCTATCGCCTCCCACTATTCCCCCACCAAGCAGCCGCCTTTCCAACTCAATAGGTCAAAGCTCCTCGAACCAAATCCTGGGGGTAATGCACGCCCGCCGGCTATACATATATATATTCACATCTGAATGCAGCGAGACAAGAGTACAACTATCTGAAAGGCGCAGTCCTCCTTTTTCTCCGCCTTCGCTATGATGATATCAACATCATCATCATCATCATCATCATCCTCATCATCATCATCGTCATCATCATACCATATCACATCATGATCATATCATCGTGATCACCACCTCACATCATCATATCACCATGATGATCATATATATCACATCACATATCCGCGAGCATACCCATGCGATTGCAGGGCAGGGCAGCTCCTGCAGGCAGGCAGGCAGGCAGGCAGGCATTGAAGCAGGGAGAAACACTTTTGTAATTATTAAGGTGCTGGAAATTGGAGAATTTGGACTTTTAAAAAGGCAACAAATTACTGAACTGTTCCGATACAGTACTGTAACGGTAAAATACTGTACGGGTTTGGAAAAGTACCTACAGTACAGTACAGTACAGTATATGTCCGTACATGTTGGAGAAGTACAGTACGAAAATGTTTTCGGGTACGTTTTTCACAATCAGTATTTTTCAATATCGGTTTGAGTCGAACTTGTATAAGGCAAATATATTAGTTCTGGATATTATGTTTGGAGAATTCAGTCAGTACAGTAGATATGGTTGTACGGACAGCTAGTGGGAATCTGACGACCCTTAACTGAGCTCTGTTTGATGGAACTGCGACTGTCTGCATGTTCCATGTCAAAGCCCTCCAGTCAGGATCGTTAAGGATCCCAATGCTTGGAAAAACATCCGATCGTATCTGATTCGTATCGTGAAGATATTTCGTACAATGTTAAGATTGTGTTCCGGACACGTAGGATCCCAACGCCCGGAAACAGATCCAATCGTATCTGGTTTTTTTTTTCAGATAAACAAAACACTATTCGATTGTGTTCCTTCCGTAAAGGATCCCATGGAAAAAAAATCTGGTTGTATCTGATTCGAATCTTCCTGATATTCCTAAACTTATTTAGATTGTGTTCCGGTCATAAAGGATCCCAACGCTTAGGAAAACATCCGATCGTATTTGATTCGTAAATTTAAGATATGCCATATATTATTCGATTGTGTGCCGGATCTGAATGTTGATTGTGTACGGAAATGTACAACCAATGTGAGACCATGTTCGAGGACCTTTGCTACCAGCCCCAACAACAGCTTCAACACGAAAAATTGATACGGACGCCTACGTGGCGCATTCTCATTGGCCAAGCCTCGGCTTGAGGGAGGACGCGGCTTTGGAGGGCGCCACGTGACGACTGAAAGGGCCACAAGCGACACGTGGGGGGGCACTGCGCCTTTCAGGCTCAAACCCTCTCAGAGGCAGTGCAGGGTTCACGGCGAGAGGGAGGTTGGGAGGGCAGGGAGAGCGAAAGAGAGAGAGTGAGAGTTTTGGGAGGGAGAGAGAGGCGAGAGAAGAGGGAGGGAGAGAGAGGAAGAGAGGGGGAGAGTGAGAGAGAGAAGGGGAGGATGGCTTCAGCTTCAGTGATGTCGTGTCCTGCCGTGAGGCCTGCGGCTGGCAGGTGAGAGGAATGCTATGCCATGCCTTCCCTCCTCCCTCCCTCCCTCCCTCCCTCCCTCCCTCCCTCCCTCCC
>CM074812.1:2081163-2100960 GCA_037447605.1 Zygnema circumcarinatum | reverse complement strand
CCTCCTCCCTCTCCCTCTCCCTCTCCCTCTCCCTCTCCCTCTCCTGCATCATCAACTCTCTATTAATCTCCTTTGTATGCTTTTCCGGAGTCCGAGGTCTCCTTACCGCTTCTATATCCGACCAGAGAGAGTAGCCCGAGTATTCCTCTCCCAGAGGGAGACACTCCTCCAGCGTCCTCCCATTCAGCACTACCATTTCTACAGGCAGAACAGAATTCTCCAGCTTCAATATAACCTCCGGCTCTCTCTCAAAGCTTTTCGCCATGGCTTCCATGGCAAGAAGGTTGGGATGACAGAAAACGGAGATTCTATCTCCACATTTGCAGGTTCGATTCTCTTCCGCTGTAGGAAACATATGGAAAGGGGAAAAAAAGGTGGGTTTGTAAAAGGAAATACAGTTCATGGTCAAAAGTTAAAGTAGGCAGATAGATAGAAAGATATATAGAGAGTAGATAGATAGTAAGATAGATAGTAAATAGAAAGTAAATAGAATGTAAATGGATGTAGTACATGTTTGTCTTATACGTAAAGAAGTTGATCAAGTAGTTGAAGGAGGAGGGAGAGGGGGAAGGAGAGGGGCAGGTGTGACATTATTTGGATGTAATGAGATTTGAGGATGAAGTTCGATAAAGAGTTTTCAAGTTTCGGGAGAAGCAAAAGAAAATGTTGGTAGGACAGGACATGGATGGGAGAAAACTTGGGAGAGGGTGGAGGATAAGAGAGAAAGAAAGATGAGACAGAAGTGAAAGAAAAGTGTGAGGAAAAGTAGGGGGAGACAAAGGGGGGCAGAGAGGGAGGGAGAGAGGCCGTAAACAGGCAAAGAACGAGGACAAAGGAAGGAGAGGGAGAAGGTGAGAAAGGAGGTGAGGGCGAGAGGTTGAGAGGATGAGGGAGTAGCAAAAAATCCCGGGAAAGAGAGGGAGACGGAGAAGGTGAGAAAGGAGGTGAGAGAGAGAGAGGTTGGGAGGATGAGGGAGTAGCAGAAAATCCCGGGAAAGAGAGGGAGAGGGAGCGGGAGAGGGTGACAAGTGAAATGCGAGTGGGAACAGGAGGATAAAGAGAGAGAGTGTATGTCTGACTAACCATGGTTAAGACATCTCGGAGTCGGAAAGCAGTCGCAGTCGACTGCAGCGAGAAAGCAAAGTGCTTTGCAGAGTCCGCACTCATATTGAGCATCGCAAAAAGGAAGGTCCTTTTTTGAAGCCCCACTTTGGGCAAGCAACCATCTCACTCTATGGACGAATCGCAGAAGCCGAACAAAGGCAACTTTGACAGAGAGAAGGGGAGAGGACCCCATGGGAACATCCCCCTCTTCCTCTCCCTCTTCCTCTCCCTCTCCCTCTCCCTCTCCCTCTTTCTCTCCCTCTCCCTCTCCCTCTCCCTCCCCCCCTGCGGCTTGCTTCTGCTGCAGGGGAAAGCTTTCCTGCTCTCCCCCTCTCTCTCCCTCCCTACTCCCACTCCCCTCCGCTCTGAACTGCTCCCTCTCTGCTCCTTTCTGTGGCATAGTTTTGCCGTTCCGTACAACTAAAGCATTGCTTGATATGTTCCCATCAGAGGGAGGTAACAATTTTTGTGTGGAGGATGGGAGATGTTCGAGAAGTAGCTGCTGCTTAGCTGCTATAGAGGAAGCTTCCGTACAAAGAAGCTCTTCATGGGAGATGATGGGAGGTCGTCCTAAAAGAGAATATCTCCGAACGGCGGCAGAGCCATAGTCAAGCCAGTCAGCCATGGCGAAATTTACAGCTTCTCCACAATTAAATCCTATAAAAAAAAAAAAATGCGTTGAAATGGGTCCAATGAGATACTTTACATGTTTGCAAACAGCAGTGCATGTGAAATTGATAGTTGAGTGATGTGAGTTTGAATGAGAGTGAGACTATCTTTACGTTTTTTTGGGCTGAGTAATTTTATTTGGATGCAAAGTAATGTTTAGGTTTTAGTTTTGGTTGATGCAATTCAGTTCGCTTCAGTCAGATTCAGTTTTTGATAAGGGTCTTTGCATGCTAGGTGCAGTTTTCAGTTCAGTAAAGTTCCAAGTAAGGGCAGTTCCATGTGATTCCGTTCTGCTTCCAATTCCCATTCAGTTACGTCAGCTCGCAGGTCTTGACACAGCAGTTCAGTTTCCAGTTGACGTGCTCTCTATGCTTATTCAGTTCAACTCAGTCCAGTTCCGCTCTGTTCTGTTCTGTCCAAATCAGTTCAGTTCAGTTCAGTTCAGTTCCATATTCCTTTCCGTACTGTTCCGTTCTGTTCTGTCTCATCAAGTTCAGTTCAGTTCAGTTCCATTCCTTTCCGTTCCGTTCTGTTCCGCTCTGTTCTGTCCAAATCAGTTCAGTTCAGTTCAGTTCCATTCCTTTCCGTTCTGTTCCGTTCCGTTCCGTTCTGCCCCATCAAGTTCAGTTCAGTTCAGTTCCATTTCTTTCCGTTCTGTTCCATTCTGTTTCTGCCCCATCAAGTTAAGTTAAGTTCAGTTCAGTTCAGTTCAGTTCAGTTCAGTTCAGTTCAGTTCATTTCCATTCCTTTCCGTTCCGTTCCGTTCCGTTCCGTTCTGTTCTGCCCCATCAAGTTCAGTTCAGTTCCGTAACTGACCGTGACTGAATCCGCCATGATACGAACGGGGAAACGTCACAACGAACTCCCCGGGCTGTTGCACAGCACGGTAAACTGGGACTCCATGCGCCGCCAGGATCCCGGGGGAGAACATTGTCGTTTTCCCTATGAGGAGGTTGTAGAGCTCCTCCTCGCTAGAGGAGGTTGTGGTGTGCGCGAAAACGCGCTCCTGCACAACGCGCTCAAAGGCGAGGGCGGCGTTGGAGGGAACTCCGTACCATGTTTTGGGGGCGCCCATGTGATGGTAGTTTATGCTGCGGGAGCAAGGAAAAAAAAAAATGAAAAAAAATAATAATAATAGATAAAATAAGAATAAAAATGAAAATGTAAAGGAAAGCCCAGAGGCCCCTCTTGAGGTTAAAAGGTTTTGTTTGTTGATTCGGAATTTCGGGGACAAGAATTGGATGAAAATTTGGCATCCATAATCGTGGATTTGATAGGGTGGAGAGGAATTTTGGAAGTATGTGAGAACTGGAAGATAAGAAGGGACCCTAAGGATACGAAGGAAACAAGAAGGTTGACCGGAGAACATAAAAAGGATGGAGTTTTTTAGGGTTTTTAGGGTTTTTAGGGTTTAGGGTTTTTAGTTGAAAGACTTCAAAACTAAGATTTCAAGGCTCTGAAGAAAGTCTATGGAATGAGAAGTGAAAAATTTTGTACCTGTAAAGGTAGTGATCTTCCACATGCCATGCAAACATGGAGAACAGCATCCCCACATAGAGCATCGGCTCCGTAACGCCCTACAGTCGAACAGCACAGTTCCATGCGAAGGGAGGTCCGTAAGGACACGGAAAATTCAATTGAATCTCATTTTCTCGTTAGAAAAAAAACCATTCACCAAATTTCTTTCTTTTCCTTTTGCCTCTCCTTCTAGAAAGTATAACTTAACGAGGGAAAAAACGCATTAAGGTAAGTCAGGATGTTGAAGGGTTTTAAGATTCACAAACCATTGAGTGAAATTTAAGTGTACGGACTCACCGGAACATCCATAGGCAGAAGGCGGAGGATTGATTTCTTTACTTTTGGAAGCTTCTGCAATACCCAACACCCAGTTCCATGTGCCATGTTTCCGTTCGCATGAAACAGTCACTACAATGATGATGAAAGCGGGTAGTGGTGGGGAGACGGAGGGGGGGGATGGAAGGAGAGAAAAGGGGGAAAGAAGGGGAGAGAGTGTGATGAGGGGAGGGGGGACAGAGAGAGAGGGGGTCGGCAAGTTGGGAGAGGGAGTAGACAGATCAATGGAAGGAGGGAGAGAGGCCGAGAAAGATGGTAAGGTGGGGAGGATGAGGGAGAAATAGTCTACCCGAGAGAGGAAGGGAGGGGTGAAATGGGAGACGAAAGTAGGGGGGCCGAAGGGAAGGGAAAGAGAAAAGTGGAGGAGGGAGCAAGAGAGGAAGCGTAGGAAAACGGGGGGAGAGAGATGCAGAGAGAGAGAGGCAAACAGGTGAAGAGAGAGGGAAGGGAAAGGGAGAGAGGAAAAGGGAGAAGGAGGGTTTACCTGCAAATTCCAAAAACTTCGTGCGAGAGGGTCTGAAGATGAGGAGGAGAATGCGCTGCCCTCCACATCGCTCCCATATTCGACAGTGGACGGTCTCTCCATCGCCAATTCTTGCCAAAAAAGTTGCTCAACTGTCTCAGGAGGGAGAGCAGCGGAAGTGCAGGTCTTTTTCGTGGCAAATTGATGTGCTGCCTTCTCAAACTCTGATAAAGAATAGCTCCTGGAATGTCACATCCCTTAAGTTAAATCCTAAAGACATGCTTCAAGATATTGGAGATGGGGAACTCTGGCAATAACTCTCTTTCGCTCTCTCTCTCTCTCTCTCTGTCACTTTCTCTCTCTTTCTCACCTCCCCCGTCCCCACTCCCCCAGCCTTCCCCTCCCCCTCCCACTCCCTCTTTCTCTCTCCCTCCCCCTCTCCCATCTCCCGCGCTCCCTCTCCCACTATCCCTCTCCCCCTCCCCCTTCCAAAGACGTTGTGCTTTGGAACAAAGGTGAGGAGGGAGCGACTAGCTTGGCTGATAAAGACAAGCTGAAAGATTTTGCAGAGGGCCATAATATAGGCGTTTTGAAGTCCTTAAGAAATTTAAAAAAATGAGAGTTTTCTCACCTGCTGCTATCCAAGAATTTGAGCTTGTCTTTAGTTTCAGAATTGGCCTGCCTAAGTCGCTGCACGCGCGTTTTGAACCGGAAATTGATCGAAGACAGAACTTTTGCAGGGGGTTCTGTTGCCAACATTGGGGGTTTGATCTTACAAATGCCTGAAAACAGGAGAACAGGAAGACCCACAAAAGAAGAAAAAGTCAAGTCTAAAACCCGCGTAAACTCTTCGAGCAGTGAAACAGCGGATCAACAAGGACATGAATCCACGGTCTGAATACTGGGTCCACCCTTAACATCACAAAGGAGCCCTGATTGTAGCCCTAATCCTAAGGGTGGACTTCCATTAGAGGTATTTGTGCCAAGATTTCCAATTTCGCGCCTTCCTTCGCCTACCCGGCGGAAGTTGGTCGCTACATTTTTCGAGTTTTTAGGGTTTTCACGTGATCTTGAGACAATCCCAATCGACTGTAACGTGGCGAGCTCTCATTGGCTGGGCTCGTCCCGTCAAGCATCGTACTGGAAGGCATAAGTTGTAAATGAGAACTCGAATTATATCTTTTGTAAAGGACCAAAAAATGTACCCCTAATGGAAGTCCACCCTAACTCGATACTAACCATTGCCACTACCGTACTTCTAACCCTAATCCTGACTAACATTCGCAGCCAAGTGGGGTATCCCGCTCCCACTGCATAAAGGCAGCAAGCTTATGACAACTGGCAATGTAGGTAAAGTCTAGAGTTATCATTCAGGTCAGGTGCTCAGGTCAAAACCAAGAGTTAGTGTTGGAATTGGGATAGAGTTCGAGTTTAGGGTTGAGGGATTAAGGGTTATGCTGAGGGTTAACTCGACCTCTACTCTCCTTCCGAACGCATGAGACCATAATCTCTCATCACTGACTCGTACGCCCCGCCTCCCACCCAAAGCCTATCTTACCCTAACCATTCTCTAGCCCTAACCCTAACCCTACTCCTAACCCTACTTCTAACCTACCTCTAACCCTAACCCCAACCATATCCCTACCCTTAACCCTTAACCCTAACCCTAACCCTAACTCTAACTCTAACCCTAACCCTACCCCAATCTCAGCCCGCATTGCTGCTCACCGAACTGTCTGGTTTCTTCCGCGATGGATTCCAAGTACCCCAACGGGTCCTTGAACTCCTCCTCCGTGGGACAGAACGTGGGGCACTGCTTGACTGCGCGCAGCCACCGCGCATCCACCTCCGCCTGCTTCTCCCCTCCCCCCCCGCCCAGACTCATGCCACCCTCAAGCCCTGCAAGGCCTCTCACTTTCGGGGGCCTCCCCCTCCTCTTACTCACTTCCGCCGTCCTCTTCTTCCCCTTATCCATCTTGTAATGCCTGACGACCCCAAGAACCAGCTGGTCAAACTGAACCCTTCAGCATCTGGCGAACCATGGACGTCCTGGCTCCCAAACCCTAACCCTAACTCCTTAGTTTAGCCAGGGCTAACCATGACTCCAAAAACCAGCCGTTCAGACTCCCCTAGCCTGAACCTGACTCAACATTTATGCCTGCCATCCAAATCCAACCCTGTCTCTGCCATCTGCCACTCTTAACTCCGACACCAACCCTCACCTTAACCCTAACTCCTTAGTCAAACCATGAGTAACCATGCCTCCAGCCCAACCTCTAACCCTAAAAACCCAAAATGCGGACGCTCCAGCGAGGTTCAAGTGCATGGATAATATCTCTGCACTCCGGCCCGCCATATCCAGAAGCGGGCCGCGTACGGGAAGGAGACGACCTCGCCGCCATGGCTGCCCTCTCTCCCACCCTCCGCGGAACCCTAAACTGATGAGCCACCCCCTTCCCCTCTAACTGCAAATGTACGGCACTGTACCGTGTAGTACGGTAAGGCATTGTACGGCACACAACCAACACGTGTCAATCGGTAATGGCCGAATATTTATAAGTGCCACGTGTCATCCTGCTATAGGCTAGTAAGTGACTGATGACATGTGTCACCATCTGATAGCTCCAGCTCTGCCAGAGAGGTCCGTCATTTCGATCCGTACACGCCGGAAATTTTCGCACCCGAAACCACGGGGAGGAAAGGCAGGAGGGCGGCGAACGCTGATTGGTGGAGGGGACCCGCGGGACCCACGGGACCCTGCGACGCGGCGAGACGACCCTGCGACAGCCCAAAAGGACCCTATGCCCTCGGACGGCTTGGAAGGCGCCAGATAGGAAGAGTACGCGATCGGACGGCTGCGATGAATCTGGAAAATATTTGACCGGTCGTGGACCGCCATTGGCTGACCGCTGGGAGTTGATGACGTGGCGATTGTAATGATAGAGGGTTGACAAAAAGTCAAGGAGAATCTCATACTTGATCCGTTTTTAAAGGAAAACTGGTTCCATGTTACAGTTCTGGTCTCGTTGCAAAATCTCGAAATTTTTCTCCCCACGGAACTGGTACTTGGCGGTCAGTTTGTAAACGTTCTGCAAACATTTTTTAGGACATTTTGAAGCGTTCCATTGGCCGAGGTCCGCGGCCGACCAATCACATCGCCGGAAAGTAAAAAACCATTTTTTTTTTTAGGGAAAGTTCAGATTTTAACACTGCGAGAAAAATTACAATGCGGATCCCTACATTTTCTCTATGGGTTTATTTGGGTCATGAATGATGTTGATAAGGTATTGGGTGGTTTGGAGGCGACGAACAGGAACCCTAAAAACCCTAGAAACCCTAAAACCCTGAAACCCTAAAACCCTAAAAACCCTAAAAACCCTAAAAACCCACGCGCAACATGACATGAGAAATTGGGCGGGCCGCCTCGATCGCGCCGGCGAGCTGTTCAGAGAAGTACAAGTTCGGCCAAGCCTTCGTCATGGTGACCTTTGGGTGAGCTTCTAGTCTTGCAGAGTCTTCTAGTCTTGTCGTGCTTGAAACAGTCGGATTTTGCTAAACAATTACAACAACGAACCAAACTCATGACATAACTTTTGACTCATGCTTTAGCTCCATTGCTTTTTGAGTGCGGTAGTCGTAAACTACTAGTAGGGTACGTACAAGGACGATAGCACGAACTCTAGTCTTCTAGTCTTTCTAGTCTTGTATTTCAACTCTCGTAGTCGTCGTCGCAATAGAGATGATGATGGGATGCTGGATTTATGCCTTTGATGAAAGGCTTTGATTGCAAAGTCTTTTGTGCGTGTGGACTAGGCTTTGTAAGTGTTCGCTTTTTGGCCTCTTCAGGCTTCACTGTTCGTATGACCCATATAATGCCCAAACCCCCGAAAACTGATGCGTCCTGAGCTGGTTTGCTGCTCCGAGGATGACTATGCATGGCGACTGCGGAAGATGCTGTCCAGAATGGACTTGTCAACAAAAGTGACTAATATTAAAGACACGATTACTTTGGGATGTTTTGAACAGGTTGGGAATGCAGGACTTCTTCGATCAGGAGAAGTGACTATATTTGATCCCGCTGCCTTCATCGGACACACAGAATTTGTTGCACTTCTTCACCAGCAGATGTTCGCTATTGCTCCCTCTTCATCCCCAGCGTTAACTTGCCAGCAACGAAAGATTGATTGAAAAGCAATCTTGCTGCCTTGGGATGATCGCAGTCGGTCGCCAATTTCTGGTTTTGCCATCGCTGCATATATTTCTTGTGCAAAGAAACTTTCCTTTATTTTCTTTTTGGGTTTTTTTTCTTTTTTTACACATTACATTACCTGGACGATTCATCATCAATCCTTTTTACTCTGCAAAGCTTTGCTCGCCTCCTCTAAAAACGCACCCACCTCCTCGTCCAAGCAGCGCTTCTTACCAGAAAGTCCCTCCCTCTCTCCCTCTCTCTCCCTCTCCCTCTCCCTCTCCTCCTCCCTCTCCCTCTCCCTCTCCCCTCCTTGGAGAGGCCCCGGAAGGGTCTTCTTCCCCCCTTCCTTTCGGCGATGTTGGTGTTGCAGGCCCACCTCCTTCACTCGCCTCTTCTGGTCTGTGGGCCGCCAACACACAGAAGAAGAAGTCAGAAACAGAAGTCAAGGGAGGTGAAGGAAGACTTCTTCTCCAACCAAGGAAGGCATCAAAACAATCTCGATGTCCCAAAAATAATGCCTAATCGATATCTCAACTACTTGTATCAAACAAGGAAGAAAAATTTTCCACTGGCGTGCCGTGTCTGAATAGAAATTAAACTCTGCTAAAACTACAGAAAACACCCTAAAACCCTCTAGAATCTGCTAAAACTACATAAAACACCCATAAACCCTGTAAACGCCAAAAAAACTACAGAAAACACCCTAAAACCCTGTAAACTCTAAAAAAACTACAGAAAACACTCTAAAACCCTGTAAACTCTGCAAAAACTACAGAAACTGATTCTGAGCCATCGTCTGGTGGTTTTCAAACATCAAAGGATGCATACATGGGTGGGTGTGTGCATAGGTGAGTGGTTGAGAAGGGATGGGAGGAAAGGAGAGAGACATAGAGAAGAAGGGGTTTGGAGTTCACTGACCAGCGGTGAGGTCAGGAATGGCGTGCCCTATGAAGCGACTTGCCGCTTGAACATCGAGAAATGTCGGACGGTGAACTGAGCCTGCATAAAATGAAGTCATAACTCATAAACTCAGTAATTTACAACGAATCAATTGCTTTGGTCACATATGAGGGCATACAGAGAGAGAAGGATAAAGCGGAAAGGAGAAGATCGCCAACAGCTGTCAGTACTTCCTCCTCTGAAATACGATAACTGTGCGGAAGAAACATAACATAACAATATGACAACAAACAAACAACAACATAACAACAACAACATAACATAACAAAGTAACAACATAACATTGCATGTCAATTTGCAAAACAAAGTACATGCCTTTATACAATCGCATTCGCTGTATTTGTACCTCCGCTTCGATCAATTGCTCGCTGCACCTTTGCTGAGTAAAGTTCGGCTCGCTCCTGAAAGACCGCCCAAGAAGTTTATGATCAGCTCACTCACATTCTCTCTGTTCCCCCCCCTCCCCCCCACGCTCCCCACTCTCTCTCCCTCTCCCTCCCCACTCTCTCTTCCTCTCTTTCCCCACTCTCTCTCCCTCTCCCTCCCCACTCTCTCTGCCTCTCCCTCCCCACTCTCTCTCCCTCTCCCTCCCCACTCCCTCTCACCCTCTCTTCCCCTCCCTCCCCTCCTTCGCCTCTCCCACTCCCTCTCTCTTTCACTCTCCCTCCCCCTCACCCTCATCGATCCCATTGCCTCTCCTTCATCTTCGCTCATTTTCACCCAGTTAAGTTTCTTTCTTTCCCTTTTATACACTCAGTTGTTCTAACGCCCTCTCGGTTACTCGTTTTGCAAGGAAAAGGAGGGGGGCAAGAGAACAGAGAAAGAAACGGAACGAGCAGAGGGAGAGGTAGAGAGAAGCAGAAGGAAGAAGAGAGGGAAACGAGAGGAATGTAAAGAAAGGGGCACCATAAAGGAAAGAGAACACCTACAAGCTCTTGATTCGCTACATGGTCCTCCAATGGAATGCCCCCAGCAGTCAAATACGCTGCCTCCAGAAAACAGACCAATCCATGTCAGCAACAAAAAAAAGATACAATGTGCCAAACATAGTATCAAGAAGAGAGAGACAGGAAAGAAGTGAGTGAGGAAGGAGGCAGAGAAATAGGAGCAACTTCTTGAAAGAGTCAAAGTAAGGCCCGGAGAGAGAGAGAGACAGAGACAGAGCAAAGTAAAGTTAAGGGGAGAAGAGTGAGGAGGGAGTTCCTCGCAAAAGGTTAATCGTCTGATAGACCATGCAATCAAGGGCTTTACTCACAAGAGAAAGAGAGGGAGAAGGAACGTGCGCGAGAGGGAGGAGAGAGTGAGGGAGAGGGAGGGGGTAAGAGGGAGAGAGGGAGAGAGGGAGGGAGAGGGAGGGAGGAGTGGAAGTCGTGGAGAGGGAGAAGCAGAGGAGAGGAAGAGGGAGACTGTCAGAGAGAGAGGGAGGACGGTGACGTTTTCATACCACAGAAGAGAGCATTGACAGTCTTCGCCACCGTCACGTGCAGCCTCGCTCTCTCCAGAGGCTCAAGGTTCGCCTCCAAATCTTTGCGCTTCGTCGACAGAAAGGCCTCACAACTTCGCTCCACGACATCTAGAGCTTCGTCCACATCACAGAGAGCTTCAGTGACTTCTGCAGGAAGCTTAAGCTCAGCCATGGAGGCAGCTGGCAAGCACCCCTGCAGTTGGTCGTAGCCTGTTCACTTGGAGCTAACCCTAATTTGTTCTCTTGCAGCTAACCCTAATATGCTCTCTTGCAGCTAACCCTAATATGTTCCCTTGGAGTTAACCTTAATATGTTCCCTTGGAGTTAACCCTAATATGTTCCCTTGGAGTTAACACTAATATGTTCCCTTGGAGTTTAAAACCCACATCAGTAGCCTTAAAGATTTTAACTCTAATCTGCTTCCCTAGAGTTTACCCTTAATCTGTTTACTTGCAGCTAACCCTAATATGTACCCTTGGAGTTAACCCTAATATGCCCTCTTGCAGCTAACCCTAATATGCTCTCTTGCAGCTAACCCTAAAACCCACATCAGTAGCCTTAGAGATTTTGTCCCTACTGTATTCCGTAATCTGCTTCCCTGCAGTTAACCCTAAACCTGTTCTCTCGGCGTTAACCCTAGCCTGTTCCGGTGGACCCATCCAACCCGTGTGCTGCCAAAGCAACCCTCTCCGACTGACCGATCTACTCGAGGATCCACTCGGAGGTCCATTGCACGCCCAAAAAACGAAGTTGGCCGCGTCCTCAAACTGCGCGTACTCGGTTTGCAAACCTGGCCTGGATTGTGACGTCATGCAAACGTCATATGAAAACCAAATCCCTTGGCAAACTGTGTAGCGGTTCGTATTGCTGACGACATCTATTTTTATGATAAAAATACGAAAGCAAAAATACTTTACTTAACTGCGACCAGAACTATTTGACACGGAACAGCAAATTTTATGTGAAATTTTAGTAAAACTGGCTTTGTGCACAAAGAACCGTCACTTGCAACGCTGATCTTGAGACCGTCCGATCTGGAGAGTGGACGGCCAGGATCGCCTGAGGGCGCCGTAGGAGGCGGCCCGCCAGCAGCAGTACAAGGGGGGGCGCGCCCTCACTAGGGCTCTCTTTTCGGCTTCAGCGGCGGCCTCCCCACACAGCGTTCCGCCATGGGTAGGCCCTCCGCCGCCATGGCCGACTGTGGGGACTGATGGGTTTAGGGCTCAGGGTTCCGGTCCCTCTCTCTGACCTCCTCCCTCTCTCTTTCCCCTCTTCTTTCCCTTCCTTTCTCTCTCTCTCTCTCACTCGCTCGCTCGCTCTGTCTCCAGTTCTCTTTCTCATGGATGAATTTAGGGTTAAGTGTGTGATTCTGCATGTTTTCGAGATGGGTTTTGCTCGTTAAGTTTTAACTTGTTTAGGGTTTGCGGTTTTTTGGGTTTGAATGGAATTAGGGTTTGGGGGGGGGGGGCTGATCGCTGGGCGGTGGTGTTGGGTTTGTTTCGAGATGTAATGTTGCGGATGTGTGATGATGTGTGCAGGTATCACCCGCGACTCCCTGCACAAGAGGCGCGCCACGGGAGGGAAGAAGAAAGTATGGCACAAGAAGAGGAAGTACGTCACATGGGGGCCCTTCAATGTGTTCCCAAGGCATATTAGCGCAATTGGTTTCATGTTGCATTGAGTAATCCGTTGGTCATTAGTCAGAAAGGAGGTGGGGTATGCTGCGTTCTTAAGGGAGGAAAAGGGGGAGAGTGAAGGAGGGCGTTGAGCTGAGCCGTGGGAGGAGGATGAAATTAGAGATGAGTGGGAGAGCGCGCGCGAGAGAGGGAGAGAAGAGAGAGATGAGAGAGATGGGTAGAGAGTGAGAAAAGAGAGGAATAGTGATGGAGATGTGAGAGAGAATTAGAGAGGAGAGGGAGAGAGAGAGTGTGTGGGAGAGAATTGCATGTGGAAGTCGGCGAAGGAGTGCGATGGACCATAGAGAGGGAAGGGAGGAGATGTGGGAGAGTGTGGAAGAGAGAGAGAGAGAGAGAGAGAAAAAAAATAAACGGGAGAGGCAGTGGGGGAGCTGCCTGACGTTGCGTTAACAGAGTGGCAGAGGGCGAAAGGACGAGTTATGCTAGAGAGTACGGGAGTAGTAGGGAGGGAGATAGAAGCCGTCGTACATAACTCTTTTACTCCTTCTATCGCTCTTCTGCCGTGGTTTAGGTTTCAGCCGTCCTTAGTCTTTGCATGATTTGGGGTTTCGGATTCGTTCGCATGCCTGCTCTCGAGAGGGAGAGGGAAAGGGAGACCCATTTGCTCTGTTTAAGGCCCCTCCTCCGAGTCCTCTCCTTCTCTTTCCCTCTCTTTGCAGCTCTCGCTCACTGTTTTGTCCTTTCAACCCTTATTCACTCTCTCTCCCGGACACTCTGGTTCTCCTTCCCCCTCTCTCTCTCTCTCGCCTGCCCACTCTCTCACCCTCCCTCAATGTTTTCATCGCCACTGCCTCACCCTGCCTCCCCTTACTCGCCTCACACCCTCCCCGCCTTCGCACACTCTCCCTCTCTCACCACCACCTCCTCTCATTCCCCTCTCCCTCGATCCCCCCTCCCTCACCTCCCTACCACTCCCTGAACCCCCCCTTTCCCAAACTACCTTCTTCGCAATCACCCGCCTCTATAAAACTCCCCACTATAACCCCCCCCCAACTCTCCCCTCTTCCCCACCTATGAAGCGCCCCCTTTATCCATCCCCCCTCGCTCTTCCTCCCCTCGCCTTCCCCCTCCTTACTCCCCCTTCCCTCCCCTTATCTAATCTCACCCCCCATCTTCAGGTACGAGATGGGCCGACAGGCCGCCATGACAAAGCTGTCCAGCAACAAGACAGTGCGGCGGTTGCGTGTGCGCGGAGGAAACTTCAAGTTCCGTGCGCTCCGTTTGGACACGGGCAACTACTCGTGGGGGTCGGAGAGCGTGACTCGCAAGGCGCGTATTCTGGACGTTGCGTACAACGCCTCCAACAACGAGCTCGTGCGAACGCAGACGCTCGTGAAGAACGCCATTGTGCAGGTCGACGCGGCGCCCTTCAGGCAGTGGTACAACCAGCACTACGGAGTGGATGTGGGAAAGAAGAAGGTCAAGACCGGGGGCAAGAAGGACGATGTAAGTGGCTGGGTGGGAGGGAGAGAGGTGGGGGGGGAGGGGGGGTTACTCTCTCACACTCGCTGTAGCTTTGTAGCATTATGGGATAGGGAAGAGTGTAAGCGCAGACTCTTCAAGCCTCTCCCACTCTCTATGCAAAGCTTATGGGGATGGAAAAATGTATGTCTGTATGCAATACCTTCCTCCATGTACACGCTCGCCCGGTCATCGCCTGGACCTCTTATGGCTTCGTCCTTTGTCTTTTATTCCTTTCGTGTATCTCCTTCACCCCCCTTCACTTTGCCTTGCCTCGTTTAATCCCAATATTCATAATTCTCCACCTTCATTTATTTCCAGTTAACCCCTACCATCTACCCCCATTTGTCTCACCCACACGCGTCATCCCTTCCGCCTGTATCTATTTTGTCGTCATCACCTCTCATGTCACCTACCACACATCACTGTGATGTTACAAGTCCCTTTGTCCTATGTTCTCCCCATGTCTGGCAATCACAGGTTTCCCACCTTGTCCCTGCTACCTGCTCAACTTCTCTCTCCCTCTCTCATTTGCATCCCGCTTCAAGCCCTACGACTGCCTCTTTCATGCCCACCTCTCCCTGACCCCTCCTCCCTCCCTCGACTCCTTGCTCACCTCTCCTCCCTCTCCCATCGATGATGACCTTGTCTCTCTCGCGCCTCCTCGCATCTCCTCCCTCTCTCGGCGATGATGACCCCTTCTCTCTCCCTCTACCCTTCCCTCACCTCGCCTCTCCTCCCTCTGCCGGTGATGATGACCCCTTCTCTCTCCCTCTACCCCTCCCTCACCTCTCCTCTCCTCCCTTCCCCGGCGATGATGACCCCTTCTCTCTCCCTCTACCCCTCCCTCACCTCTCCTCTCCTCCCTCTGCCGGTGATGATGACCCTTTCTCCCCCCCTCTACCCCTCCCTCACCTCTCCTCTCCTCCCTCTGACGGTGATGATGACCCCTTCTCTCTCCCTCTACCCTTCCCTCACCTCTCCTCTCCTCCCTCTGCCTGTGATGATGACCCCTTCTCCCTCCCTCTACCCTTCCCTCACCTCTCCACTCCTCCCTCTGCCGGTGATTATGACCCGTTCCCTCTCCCTCTACCCCTCCCTCACCTCTCCTCTCCTCCCTCTCCCGGCGACGATGACCCCTTCTCCCGCCCTCTACCCCTCCCTCACCTCTCCTCTCCTCCCTCTGCCGGCGACGATGACCCTTTCTCCCGCCCTCTACCCCTCCCTCACCTCTCCTCTCCTCCCTCTGCCGGTGATGATGACCCCCTCTCTCTTCCTCTCTCTCCCTCTCTCTCCCTCTCTCTTCCTCTCCCCCGCCCTCACCCTTTTCCTCTCCTCCCTGACCGCTGCGTGTGCAGGAGGAGAAGGAGGAGGAGGAGAAGAAGAGCGACCACGTGCAGAGGAAGCTGACGAAGCGGCAGGAGGGCCACAAGCTCGAGTCGCACTTGGAGGAGCAGTTCGCCTCCGGCCGCCTCTACGCCTGCATCGCCTCCCGCCCGGGCCAGTGCGGACGAGCCGACGGGTGGGCATTCCTCCTCTTCTTGCATCATGCATTCGTCTTCAAGGACTCTTTTGTCTCTTCATTCTCTTTTACTTTCCAGGGTTTTTCTAAAGTGAATGGAGAAACGATGCATGAACAGATCGTTCAGTGCTGTGGCTCGTGTGCGGGTGGTGTGTGTTGGTGAGAGAGAGAGGGCGAGGAAGGGGGGGAGGGAGCGGGCGAGAGAGGGAGAGAGAGAGAGGAAGAGAAGGAGAGGAGAGAGGGGATGGGGAGAGAGAGAGGGATGAGGAAGGGGGGAGGGTGGGGGTGGGGGTAGGAGAGGGGTGGCGGAGATAGAGAGAAAGAGAGAGCCCTCTTTTTAATTTTTTAGCTGAAGCGGTGCATTCGACCTGTGTACTGCAGATACATATTGGAGGGCAAGGAGCTGGAGTTCTACTTGAGGAAGATGCAGAAGAAGAAGGGCAAGACCGCAGGCGCTGCATAAGGGGAGCTCTATGTGAGAGAAGGACTGGGAGGGAGAGGGAGAGAGAAGAGAGAAGGGCTGCAAATGTGCATCTTTTTGTCCATAAGAAAGGACGTGAGCTTCACTTTCTAATAGCGCTGTGCTTCCCTGTGTTCCCCCCCCCCCTTGGCTCCCTCCCTCTCTCTGCTTCCGTCGCCGTTCAGTTATGAAGTGACCCCCTCCCTCCCTCCCCTCCCTGAGGCGGGCAGGGGATCGCTCCTCCCCCTGGCTCCGTAAAGAGGAGTCTCCGCCCACTGCCACTCCTCTCTCTCTCTCTCTTTCTCACTCTCTCATTTGAGGTCTGCTCTCAGGCTGGCCATTTGTTCCAGGCTTTTGCGGTTGTCATCTTAAACAAAAAACTTCAACAAAAAACTTCAACAAAAAACTTCAGCAGAAAACTTGAGCTAAAAACTTCAGCAAAAATTAGGTTTTTTGAGGGAAACCTGAAGGGTGCCGGAGAGGACTCTGTCTGCGTTCAAAGGCGATGACGAATTCCGGTGAATGCATCATACAATGTTAAGAAGGGCTTCATTTTTTTTTTTTTTTTTTTTTTTTTTCCAAAAGGAAAAGGAACTTTCGGCAATGTGGGTATGTGTTGATATCAAGTCTCAACATTTACTTTTTTTTTTTTTTTTTTAACTTACGGTCTATTTACACACCTTTTGTGGTTAGATATATACCTTTTTTCGCTAGTCAGATTTTGTTTTAGGTCCAAGGGTGTTGGTTTTTCAGGTGTATTAAGGGGAGTCAGACCTTGACTATCGCCAAATCAATTTCGTAAGCCTGTCGGGCGAATTAAGCATTGGCTAGGTACGCATTTCGGTACAGCTGTGTACGGTGGAGTCGCGGATCCCGACCCGGAATTCGTACACGAAAGAAGTAACTTTTAGTATTAGGAATCCGAGAATTTGAATTAAGCATTGGCTAAGTACGCATTTCGGTACAACTGTGTACGGTGGAGCCGCGGATCCCGACCCGGAATTCGTACACGAAAGAAGTAACTTTTAGTATAAGGAATCCGAGAATTTCGTAAGCGATGGTCAACAGGCAAGAGAAAATGGCATTGACCTCACGATGGCGAGGCCATCAAACAAAAGCAACAAAACAAAACAAAAGCAACATGTGGAACCGCAAAGGATTGGTCGCAAAGGACCTAAGCGCAAAAGATAAAAGCTAAGAGCAGAAATCTACGCCTAGGCGCAACAACGCAGCCCTTAGAAGCATCCGCGAAGGTCACCAATGTGAGGCACATCGCAATGAGGGAGCGGCGGAAGTCCACCAACACGGTCGCCAACAATTGTAGCACGCCGAAGGAGCATAGAAGCGAGGCAATGCTGAAGGGCAACAAAAATGCGCTGACGATAAAAGGTAACCAGGATCACCGGAGGAGGGCTTCCGGGCTTTATGGTCGAGCTTATGGTTGATGGTCAAGGTCTGACCCCCCCTATTAAGCCAAAAAAAGTGTGTAAATAACAAATTCCAAAAAAAAAGAGCGATTCAAGTGCCAGAAATCTCGATACCCTTATCTCGGGATATATGGCGATAGGTATCGGGATATATTGGCCTGTCACAGTCCCCTCCCCAACGTGTCACGATCGCTTTCGCCGATTCGCCGGCCTCTCATAATTCCGCCTCTTCCGGATATCCTGAAAATCCATCGGATCCCGTCTATCCTGACCGTCCGATTTACTAATTTCCCAATTGTACCCATTCCAGATACATAAGCTTTCGCAGCATGACGTCATATTACTTCGTGCCACGTCTGTCACGACACGATATGTCTTAACTCCAGCTGTCGCTTCTGTCGACCCGCCGACATGCCGACCGGCAGACATTCCGGCCGGTCGGCGGAAACTATTTTTTTCCAGCCGGCAGTTTTGGCCGGCAGGAAAGCGGTTTTGGAAAGCGCCGGCTGCCACCTCATCAACAAATATCTTCTCGCGCGATATCGAGCCAACTTAAAACTAATAGTCTGCAAAATCGACCCCGCGACGAAAAGCAATTTTTTTTGGAATTTCGGTCGCGAGCGCGTTCCGAACGGACTCCATGGTCGTACGGACAGCTGCCTAAGAACCAATCATACGCTGACACGCCATCGTACATTATGGAAAATATCTTGGTAAGCTCAAATTGTTGCCATTTCCATGATGTTCGTACACAGTTGTACGATCAAACCGTACGAATCTGATTTGGTTTGTATATTATTCGTACATTTTGTCACGTCGTTGTCAGAAGACGACAAAGCGGGTGCCTTTCTCGGCGCTGCCCCCCGTTCCGGGCAGATGAGGAAATGTTTTTTTGTCTGCCCGTTTTCGCCGGCGGGCAGCCACGTCAGGGTGCGCTTTTCGGAGGCCTTTTCCAGGAACCGGATAACGGGCGACTGTGCGTAACGTGACGTGTGTCACGGTGGCATGGCACCGTCCGATCTAGACTGATCGGACGGTAAATGTGCAGCCACGATGGTAAAACACGTGCAACGGGGCACGCGGATTGGCGGAGACGGTTGCGCGCCGCGAGGGAGGGAGGGAGGAAGGGAGGGAGGGAGGCGAAGAGGTGTCAGGCGTTGGCGGCAGTTTGGAGGGAGAGAGTGAGAGAGAGGGGGAGGGGGAGAGGGAGAGAGGGAGAGAGGAGAGTGGGAGGGAGGGAGGGGGAGGGAGGGGAGGGAGGGAGAGGGAGGGGGAGGGAGGGGAGGGAGGGAGGGAGGTGGAGATAGAGGCTGTTTGGTTGGGGGAGGGGCAGGAGGGGGAGGGGGAGGGAGAAGCTGTTAGCGGAGGAGGGGGGAGGGAGAGAGGGGTAGTGGGGGGGTAGATATCGGAAGAAGGGAAGGCTGTAGGGTTCTGGGGTGCGGAGGGAGCAGGGAAGGGTCGTGGCTTTATAAGGTTTCGGTAGTCTCTCAAGGCGCTTCGAGATCGAAGGTGCTCTCTGTCTTTAGCTCTTTCTCTCTCTCTCTATCTTGCTTTTTTTCTCTTTCCCTCGTTGGGTCTCCCCCCCTTCTTCCATCTTCTCTCCCCTTCGTTTCTCTATAGGGTACCTCGCTCCGCTCCGTTCCACAGATCTCATAGATCCCCCGCAAAGAGCGGCTGCTATCACCCTCCCCCTCCCTCCCCCTCCCTCCCTCTCCCTCCCCCCCCCTCCCCCCCCAATGGAGGTCCCCTGCGACTACTGCGGCGAGGGCCGCGCGACGGTGTACTGCCGCGCAGACTCCGCGCGGCTCTGCCTCTCGTGCGACCGCCACGTGCACTCCGCCAACGCGCTCTCTGTTCGGCATCCGCGCACGCTTCTATGCGACTCTTGCGCGGTGCGGCCAGCCTCCCTGCGCTGCAACATGGAGAATCTCGCGCTCTGCCCCACCTGCGACTGGGACACTCACGCGGGGACAAATGGAGCCGCGGCGGCGCAGCACAAGCGGCACTCCTTTGACTGCTTCACGGGCTGCCCCTCCGCGGCAGAGCTGGCAGCGCTCTGGGGATGCGATATGCCGCAGAAGGGGCCGGGAGGCGGAGGGAGAGGGGTGGTAGTGGATGCGAGTCGGAACATGGGAGGAGGGATAGAGAGGGGAGTGGGGCGAGTTGGGGGAGGAGGAGGAGGAGGGGGAGGGGGAGGGGGAGGAGGTGGAGGGGGGCAGGGGGTGTGGGGAGGTGCCGCCATGGCGGGGAACCGGACGGGGCAGATAGCGGCAGGAGGACCAAGTCAGTACAATATGGGGATGGGGATGGGCATGGGCATGGGGATGGGGGGGTCGATGGGGGGCCCGGGGATGGTCATGGGAGGGCCTATGCCAGGAGGCATGGCCATGCCGGCGAAGCAGGCGTACTATCCGAACATGGGGCCCATGGGGCCTCCTCTCAGACCCAGGGTAAGCAAGAGATCGCCCTACTGGGTTAGGGGGAGGGAGAGTTGGAGATGGGGTGGGAGATGGTGAGTGAGAG
>CM074812.1:2047075-2067357 GCA_037447605.1 Zygnema circumcarinatum | reverse complement strand
GGAGGGGAGTGGAGGGGAGGGAGATTTTGGGAGGTGAGTGTTTTCGTTTCGTAAGGGAGCAGATGTTGGGAAAGTGGGAGGTTTGGATGTGGCGGGAGGAAGGGGAAAGGGGTGGAAAGGGGGGGGAGGGGAGAGGGAGGAAGGGGGGGGGGGAAGGGATGGATGGAGGGAGAACGTGGGAGAGGGAAGGACGGAGGAGGAAGAGGGAGAGGGAGGGGAAATGGGGAAGGGGCGAAGAGATTACGAGGAAAGGGAGCTGCAAACCAACCTAGCCAGAGGGAAAAGACACTACGAGAGAAGAGTCAAAGAGAGAAGAGGGCAAGAAAGGAAACTACATAGAATTAGAAAAGAATCAAAGAGAGAGGGGCAGGAGAAGTGACAGCAGGGAAGGATCGAGGAGAAAACCGGAGAATAGAGGGAAGAGAGAGGGGGAGAAGGAGTGCGCAACAACACATGCGGTAGAACGGAAACCCGTTTACCTGCAGCCGCAAGTATTGTTGCTTTGCATCTCCTGAGAAGGCGAGCCCCACTGTTTGGTCAACCATACTTGCGATTCCGTCGCCGATTATTTTCAATACCGGTTTGGCCCACTGCGCTACTCCCCACGATCGGACCTGCTCGTGCTCGTACTTGTGCGAAAACTGTCCCGTTCCGAGAGAAAGGAGAAGCATATCTCTTGTACCGCGACAATGCGGAAACTCCCTCTTGTTCTGAAGAACATGAGTGACTACAGCTATCGTCTGCATGCATGTGCAGATCACAAACAAGTCAACTGTTAATGACAGGGACAGAACAAGCAAAGAAGATGATATAGCTCTTTACAATAGTGGCAATTCTTCGAGAATGTTGATCTCTGTTTTCGAAAGTTGTGGAGTTTCTGAAGTGATTCTTTAGAACATCGTTCTTAAGTTTCTTTCGAAATTTCTGGCGATAAGGCTATAAGACCTTCTCAGAAACACCGTAGAGGTGCATTCAAGTTCAAATCCACAGCATTCACACAATGACTGAAACCCATCACCCACCGGATTATTCATCACAAGAGCACCATCTATAGCCGTGACATCTGTCACACCATCCACGGACTTCAGCTTGAAGGGCCCAAAAAGCGCCGGCGCAGAACATGCAGCTCGGAGCACCTCCCACAGCCGAAAATTCCATCTCTCATCTTCAATTGCAGATTTCCTAGAAAACAAAAATACGGCTGCTCGCGATATATCGTAGCAGGGAACGAGAATGGGCCGCAAAGTATCCCTCAAAGTGAGGGGGCGACCGTCACTTTTCCGAGAGAGGTGGGAGCTGAGGAGAGATTCAAAAGGGCGGGCAGAAAATTTGGGAGAGAAGATGCCGCGAATTCGCGAGTAGAAGACGGTCCACCACGGGCTAAAAAAAATGTGCTGACAATTTTCCTTCATAAAGGTCCATGCTTCGCTTGCTCGAAAAAGTGGGCGGCCGTCCTCGCCTTCCGCAAAAAGCATTAAGGTGAGGAGGGCGCCCACTGAGGTCCCTGCACACTGCCCAACCTCTTTAACGGTTAACGGTTTAAACGGTGTTAACGGTTAAAGTAAAGCCGGCAAGAGCTCTTTGAGTCGTCTTTTAATATGGTGTGGAGGGGGGGGGGAAGGGGGGGAAGGGGGGGTTGAGGAAGTGGAGGTAGTGGGTAGGGAGGAGAAGCGGACGATAGGGGGAAGGGGGGGAGGGGAGGAAGGGGGAGAGAGGAGCGATGAGGGAAAGAGGGAGAGGGGAAAGGATGAGGAAACTGGGGTTATCAGGAAAAAATACTCGAGCTTAAAAGGGTGGCTATGAATAAAGAAGCAATGTATCATGGGAGGCAGAGAGCGAGAGAGAGAAAGAGAGAGAGAGAATTACACGAACGACGAAGTGAAGTGCAAAATATATTTAAATTGCGCAGAGGAGCACAAAGAGGGAGAGAGAGGAACAAAGAAAAAAAAAGGTTGAACGGGGAAAGGGAGGAGAAGAAAGACAGACGGGGAGAGTGGGAGGGGCAGACAAAGGGTAGGAGAATGAGGGGAAAGGGCAGAATGATGAAATAGAAAAGAGGGAGACAACGAGGGATGGAGGGAGGAAGGGAGAGAGGGAGGGAGGGAGGGAGAGAGAGAGGGGGACGGAAGAAAGGAGGCCTCACAATGTCGAAGTAGTCGACAATCCGCGCGTCCGGATTGGCGGTCTTCTCCTGCAGCAGCGCCTCTATGTGCGCAAGACTGCGCGCGGGGATGACCCCCCTCATGCCGCCTCCGTCGATGCTCAGAATGCACACCTTGCCCCTCCTCTCCCTCCCGCTCTCTCCCTCTCCCAATCCCTCTCCCACTCCCTCTCTGCCCTCCCCAGCGACTCCTCCCTCCCCCCACAGGCCATGAATGCCGACCCCACCACTCTCCAGCCGCACGCCCGCGAGCTCCTCTTCTCTCTCTCTGTTCTCCTCTCTCTCCGCCTCTCCCTCTCTCTCCTTCCCACTCTTCACGCGCTGCCCTCTCTGCGGCAGAGCGTTATTCTCGGAATTCAATGGGTTCAGCTCGCCTGCCATAGCAAAGGACCTCCCCCAAAACCTCCCCCGCTCCTCTCCCTCTCCCTCTCCCTCTCCCTCTCCCTCTCCCCCTCCCCTCTCCCCTCTCCTTCTATGAGACGCTCTCCCTCCCTCCGCCCTCGCCGCCACCTCCGCTAGCGCCCCGCAGGGCGGAGTACCGCTTCTGCTGTGATTGCGGTGTACTTGATCTCGGAGCGTCGTCCCTCCACAGTACTCGTTTTGGTCTCCACAGAACATGCCCTATACTCGTTCATTGCCACGTGGCTAACATACGTTGGCCGTCGCCGCCTCCACTCACACGTGGCGCACTGTGAGGATCTCTAGGGACGCGCGTTTGACACGTGGTATACCGCCATTGCCGAACACGATCGGGCAGAGGAAGAAATGTTTTGAATGACCGTTGACCGTCGACCGTTGACTGTAATCATACCGAAGGATTATTGCGGTCGCCGTCCCTATTTGCACTGCGCGCACGCCCTAGTTAGTGCTGACCAATGGCGAGGAGCCGCGTCATACATATGCCGTGTGCATTAGTGTGTGATATAGCGAGTTTCCATTGTCTGTGAGTTCGAGCAAAAGTCCTCCGATTGGTCACATTCGCTGCGCGCACAGCCGTTGGCGTTGTGCGCGCAGTACACTGACGTGTGATTCTGGCGGAGGCGCTTGTTCCCATTGGGTTACGGCGGTCGGCGCACACCGTTGGATGGACCGTACCGCTTCGTACCGCATCGCGATATATATCGTTCCATGAAGTGGTATATCTCGATACAGGTGAGGGCGGTATCCGACGGTGCCGCGAGATCGGGCGCGGGTCATAGATCCAACGGCTGCCGCGGACTGCGCACGGGCTGGAGTGAGGGAGAGGGAGAGAGAGAGGGAGAGGGAGACGGAGAGAGGGAGAGAGGAGAGGGCGAAGGAGGGAGAGGGAGAGGGAGGCGAGGGCGACATGGCGGAGGAGGCGGGGGAGAAGGCGGGTGGAGGCAGCTCTGTGATGGATCGCAGGGGGAAGAAGCGGCCACGGGAGGAGACCATGGCGGAGGAAAGAGGGAAAAGAGGAGGGAGAAGTGGGCAAGGGAGAGGGGGAGGGAGTGGGGGTGAGAGAGGGGGAGGGAGTGGGAGTGGGAGAGGGAGAGGGAGAGGGAGCTTGGGTGGGAGAGGGAGTGAAGAGGCGCAGGCGGTGAACGCGCGGAAAGTGGAGAAGGAGGTGCGCGCGCGAATGACGAAGTACGTCCGAGGGCCGGCGACAGCTGTCAAGGTGAGGGGGGGGCTTTGGGGTGTGCGGCTGTAAAACTTCTCCAGGGTTCTCTTTCTCTCTCTCTCTCTCTCTCTCTCTCTCTCTAGTTTCTAGTTTTTAGTATGGATTTTTTTTGGAGCTTTTTCTTCGTTCAAGTATGTCATGGCTGCATTTGGGCTTCAGTTGAGCTGAGTGACGCCAATATTTTACTGCATTCGAACGCTTTGGGTTTACTGGTTTGGGTCTTTAAGTAGTGGTTTTGTAGAATTCGTGCGAGTGGTCTGATGGGCTTTCGTAGTTTGACATTAGGGCGGTCCCCAGAGGTTTCCTTTTAAGGTGGGCATTGGGAGAATGGCAGGAATGGGAGTAGAGGGAGGGGGAGTGAGGGGAGAGGGAGTGGGAGTGACGAGAGGGGGTGGGGGAGTTAGGGGAGAGGGAGGGGGAGTGAGGGGTGAGGGAGGGGGGGTGACAAGAGGGGGTGTGGGAGTGACGAGAGGAGGGGGGTTTTGAGGGGAGAGGGAACGGGAGTGACGAGAGGGGGTGGGGGAGTGAGGGGCGAGGGAGAGGGAGTGACGAGAGGGGGCAGGGGAGTTAGGGGAGAGGGAGGGGGAGTGAGGGGAGAGGGAGGGGGAGTGACGAAAGAGGGAGGGGAAATGACGAGAGAGGGAGGGGGAAGGCAGAAACGGAGAGATAGGATGGAAGGGGAGAGGCAGGGAGAATAGGTGAAGAGGGAAGGGACTGTTTGATTAAGGATGCATGGACGAGCGGAGGAGTAAGGGGCAGAGGGCAGAAGGCGGGCATTTGGAGTGGGGGAGAGAGGGAGGGGCGGGAGAGAGGGAGTGGAGTGAGAGAGTGGGGGGAGGGAGAGTGGGAGTTCTCACAGATTGAAATTCGGCATGCAGAAAGTGGCCGACAAAAAGCTGAAGGGCGTACTGAAGGAGCGCGAGCAGTTGTACGAGACGGCCGTTGTCAGTGCAGCCAAGACGGAGCAGGTGGGCTCAGCTTCTCTGGCAGGGTTTTAAGCTGTAAAGCTGCGAAATTTTGAAGTTCAATTGGGTAGAAGGGTTTCTTCAATTGAAAAGTTTGGCGGGGTCGGTTTCGTCGCTATTGTTCCAGATGCCACTTTGGTGAATTGGGAAAGGAGAGCAGAGGAGAAGAGAGGAGTTGGGCGATAGGAGTGGGAGGAGGAGAAGTTCGCTGACATGAAGGAGAGGAGAAGGGAATGGGAAGAGGCAGCTGCAAAAGATTTGGAAAGGAGAGGGAGGACTGGGGTGGTAGAGGCGAGGAGAGAGGAGGAAACATGGAGGAAGAATTGAAGTCAACCCTAAAAACCCTAGAAACCCTAAAAACCTTAAAAACCCTAAAAAGAGGAAAGAGAGAGGGAGGAAAGTAATGCCGAAAAGTAGAGCTAGAAAGAAGACCAGTGAGCAGGAACAAGTGCTCTTGGAGTGAAAAAAAAACTGCGGAGAGAATGGGAGAAGACATCTCCATTAGTCCTCTTGCATCATCTCTTTCTCCCTCTCTCACTTTCTCGCTTCCCCCTCTCTTTTCCCCCTCCTCTCTCTACTTCTCACTTTGCCCATTCTGCCTTCCCCGCCCCTCACTCTCTTCCCCTCCTGTCTCTTTCCCACCTTCTCTCTCTCTCTCTCTCTCTCTTCTCCAACACCCTCTCTCTCCCCCTACCTCTCTCTTTTCCCTCTCTTTCTCTTGCTTTCCCCCTATCTCTCTCACACTCACACGATTCTATGATTCTCCAGTGGCTACTACCGAGTGAAGGTGGATTCCTTGAAGCGGAGGGAATTGAGAGAACAAGAAATTTCAAGCAGGAGGATGTCGTTGCAGAGGTCGGCCTGGCGGCAGGGAGGAATGCTTTTGACCTAAAGCTGCCAGGTCAATCTACTTCCCTGCTTTATCTCATTTGCTGTTTGTTGGTTTCATGTGCAAGGTGTTGGTTTGAATTCTTAGGTCTGTTTTCGGAGTTTCTGAACCTTATCGCTGGAATAAAGCATAAAACGTCGAATACTCTCAAGGCGTAGAAGTTGAAAACTTAAAAACTGGTATAAGTCGCAGTAAAGATGAAAGAACAGTCTTTATTGTGGAGACCCTATAAGGAGTTTCAAAAGCCTGAAAACCCTATAATGGACATGCAACCGCAAAAGTCAACGGCGATAATGTTGATAATGGGGTCATGCATACAAAGACACTCATTTGCATGCGCGGCTTTGACTGCAGAACTGGGGCCGTACAAACTGGACTACACACGGAACGGCCGTTTCCTGTTGCTGGGGGGGCAGAAGGGCCACGTGGCGATGATCGATTGGCGGAGGAGCAAAATCGTTTGTGAGCTTCAAGTTCGTTTTAATAGCCCCTAATTCAGCGCTTCCTTTGTCGTTACTCGGCTGACGTCACATCCCTCCGTCATGTTTCGTTCCATCCCTTCGTTGACCTTTTGGGCTTTCTTTCTTTCGTTCGGTCATTACTTGCCCGATAGTGAAATGTTTGTGAGAAAATCATCATTACGGTCAATGTCTGTGGTGTTCTGATTGGTTGGGGCAGGTTAAGGAAAAAATTAGAGACGTCCATTTTTTGCACAATGAAATGTTTTACGCGGTTGCCCAAAAAAAGTGAGAACTCACTTTCCCCTTGATCCCAACTTGGCATTCTTGGAATGGTTAAGAGATGATGGTTTAGGGTTCAGGGGAGACTTGAATCATTGAATGTGCATGAAATTTTGGTCTATTGCCTACAGAATAAAACTTCGATTTCCGCAGGCTTCTCTCTTTCCTAGTTGCCCTCCTCCCTCTCAAATTCACCCTCTCGTTTTCTGTTTTCTATTTGACTTCCCACTTTGATTGAAGACTTGGAGGAAGAAAAAGTATATTTTTTTTTTTTGAACAAAGTTGGTTTCTTGTGGTAATGAATGCAGATATGTGTACATATACGACAAGCGAGGCTTGGAAGTTCACTGCTTAAAGGTAAGCAGTACCCCTCTCTCTCTCTTTCCCCCTCTCTCCTATTTTCTTCTCTCTACCCCCTCGCTCCCCTACCTCCCTCTGTCCCTCTGTTTCTCGAACTCTCCCGCCTTTCGTCCCATTTTCTCCCTCTCTCTATCCTCTGACAAATTGCCCCAACTATTTGAGGTTGTCAAAATTTGAATCCATGTAGAACCCCAAAAACCCTAAAAACCCTAAAAACCCTAAAAACTGTCTGCTTGAGTGACCCTTTCTCAGTTCCGCTCCCTCCCTCTCTCTCCTTGCCTTCCCTCTCCCGTCCCTCTCTCCCTTTCCCTCCCACTCCCTTCCCACTCCCCTTCTTGACTCTCTTGCCTCTCCACTTCCGTTCCTCCCCCCTTGCCCACCCTTTCTCCTCCTGCTCCCCTCCCTCTCCCACCTGCCGCCCTCCCTCTCTCTGCCTGCTCTCCTCCCTCTCCCCTCCTGCCACCCTCCCTTTCTCCTCCTGCTCCCCTCCCTCTCCCATCCTGCCGCCCTCCCTCTCTCCTCCTGCTCTCCTCCCTCTCCCCTCTTGCCGCCCTCCCTCTCTCCTCCTGCTCTCCTCCCTCTCCCCTCCTGCCGCCCTCCCTCTCTCCTGCTCCCCTCCCTCTCCCATCCTGCCGCCCTCCCTCTCTCCTCCTGCTCTCCTCCCTCCCTCCTGCCCCCTCCCTCTCCCTCCTGCCCCCTCCCTCCCTCCTGCCCCCTCCCTCCCCTTCTGCCCTCCCTCTCCCCTCCTGCCCCCTCCCTCTCCTCCTGCCCCCCTCCCTCCCTCCTGCCCCCTCCCTCTCCCTCCTGCCCCCTCTCCCTCCTGCCCCCTCCCTCTCCCTCCTGCCCCCTCTCCCCTCCTGCCCCTCCCTCTCCCCTTCTGCCCCCTCCTCTCCCTCCTGCCTCCCTCCCTCCTGCCCCCTCTCCCTCCTGCCACCCTCCCTTTCTCCTCCTGCTCCCTCCCTCTCCCTCCTGCCCCCTCTCCCTCCTGCTCCCTCCTCTCCCTCCTGCTCCCCCTCTCCCTCCTGCTCCCCTCCCTCTCCCCTCCTGCCCCCCTCCCTCTCCCCTCCTGCCCCCCTCCCTCTCCCCTCCTGCCCCCCTCCCTCTCCCCTCCTGCCCCCCTCCCTCTCCCCTCCTGCCCCCTCCCTCTCCCCTCCTGCCCCCCTCCCTCTCCCCTTCTCCCTCCCCTTCTGCCCCCTCCCTCTCCTCCTGCTCTCCTCCCTCTCCCCTCTGCCCCCTCCCTCTCCTCCTGCCCCCCCCCTCTCCCTCCTGCCCCCTCCCTCTCCTCCTGCCCCCCTCTCCCTCCTCCTGCCCCTCCCTCCCTCCCTCCTGCCCCCTCCCTCTCTCTCCTCCCTCTCCCGTCCTGCCCCCTCCCTCTCTCTCCTCCCTCTCCCGTCCTGCCCCCCTCCCTCTCTCTCCCTCCCTGCAGGAGCACCGCCGAGTTGCCTCCCTAGAGTTCCTCCCCCACCACTTCCTGCTCGCCTCCATGGGCAAGTCCGGCCTCCTTCAGTACGTGGATACGAGCACAGGCCAGATAGTCGCACACCACCGCACGCGCCGCGGCCGCTGCGGCTCCATGGTGGCCAACCCATGGAACGCCGTTCTGCATCTCGGACAGGCCAACGGAACTGTGACTCTATGGAGCCCCAACCTCGGGGTGCCCCTAGCCAGCATGCTCTGCCATAGGGGGCCCGTGACAGCTGTCACAGTCGACCAGCAGGGCCAATACATGGCAACCACTGGCCTTGACGGGCAGCTAAAAATTTGGGACATTCGAACTTTCAAGGAGGTGCATGCCTACTTCACTCCCTCGCCTGCCAGCTCAGCAACGATCAGTCAAAGGGGGCTGCTTGCTATTGGCTACGGCTCAGGAATCCAAATCTGGAAAGATGCGATGACGTCAAAGCAGAAGGCGCCCTATATGACCCATAGGGTGCCTAGGGGTGCTGACGTCAGCGGAATTAGGTTTTGCCCCTACGAAGATGTGTTGGGTATAGGTCACGCGCTTGGTTTCTCCTCCGTCATTGTGCCGGGAGGGGGAGAGCCAAATTTTGACTCCTTTGTGGCGAATCCTTACCAGACTCGCACACAAAGGAGGGAGACGGAGGTGCATTCTCTGCTAGACAAATTACAGCCGGAAATGATCGTTTTGGACCCACGGAAGATCGGTGCTGTGGAACGGAAAAGCGGGGAACGGCAGAGCGTTGTGGCGAGCATAGAACGGGCAGCGAACATGGCGGCGAGGAAGGAGGAGGGGCCGAAAAAGGTGAAGGATAAGTCGAAGGGGAGGAATAAGCCGTCGAAGAGGCACAAGAAGAAGCAGCTCAACGTTGTGGAGGAGAAGAAGGCGGACGTTGTGGGGGATATGAAGCAGAGGGAGAGGGAAAGGAAGCAGAGGGAGAGGGAGAAGGAGAAGGGAGGGAGTGAGAGTGGGAGTGGGAAGGATGTGGGGTCGGCTTTGGCGCGGTTCGCAAGGAAGACGTGATATGATGTGACTTTGAGAAAAAATAAAAGGGAAATTTATCGTGGATTGTATGGTTGATGGTGGATGGGGCTGGAAATTGTCTTTATTTTTTTTTAGAAACTGTTTATGACTTTGGTTTTGATAAAGTGCTGTCTACGGCTTGACAACAGGAATTGATGCGAAGAATATGGTGGCCATTCCTTTCTTACTTTGATTCCAAGGCTGAACGATTCCACCATTTACTTTTCCTTCTTTCCATCACTTTGATTCCATCATTGAGCCGTTGAGAACCCCAAGAAGGAAAGGCAAAAACAGGGTAACGCAGTGTGCTGACCAATAGAGCATTCGCTATTCATTTGAACATAAATTATTTCTTTGGTACACTAAACGCTAACGATTAAAAAGACGCTGTCTGACTCTAACATTGCGCCGGTCGGCTTTTGAACGGACCGACAGGCTCGAAATCCTAAATTGTAACATCAATTTAAAGTAAGTGGAGACCCGCATTTGGGGTGGCGACAAATAACCCTTCTTGTCAATCTATGTACACTAAAACAAACGAATTATTTCACACACGGACATAATTTCATCTAACGAAAGAGACAGTGACCTAGGGAAGGGGAGAGGGGAGCTACGAGAGAGGGAAATGTATAAGAGAGAGAGAGAGAGAGAGAGAGAGAGAGCGGAAGAGAGAGAACGAGAGAGACTTATTTCGTAGAAGCCAAGGAGCTCCAAAAGGGTTCAGAGATCTTCTGTACGGCGACGAATCGCGGGAGGTCCTTCTTCCCTTTCTCAGAGGACGAGCGAGAGAGAGGGAGTGGACGCAGAGCGAGCTCGCTCGGGTCTATGGCGTCGGGTTCATCTGCCACGTGGCGCACTGCCATTCTCTCGAAGAGGATGAAGCAGGCGCCATTGGCGAGAGCGAGGAGGAAGAGGCAGAGGAGGAAGTCGCGGTGAGGGAGGAGGTCGACCATGGAGAAGAGGGAGAGGGCGAAGGAGGGAGGGGAGAGAACGAGCACGCTCGAGGTGATGAGTTGCAGGGCGAGGGCGATGCAGAGAGAGCGGTTGGACCACACGGGAGCGCGGAAGAGGCCGAAGCTCTGAGAGAGAGCCATGGCGATCGTGGTGTACTGCAGGGGGGGAGAGGGAGAGGGAGGGAGAGAGGAGAGTCGGGAAACGCTGAGATGAGTATGGGATCAGCTACAGAGGGAGAGGGCGGGGGGGGGGGGAAGGAGGGAGGGAGGGAGGGAGGGAGAGTGGGGGAGAGGGGAGAGTCGTGCAATTGCTGAGATGAGGACGAGCATCAAAAGAAAGTGAGGGGGGGGGGGGGGGAGGGGGAGGGAAGGAGGGATAAGAGAGAGGGTGGGAGGAGGAGAGTCGCGCAATGGCGGAGATGAGTATGAGGATAGGGGAAGGTGTAAGGAGGTGACCTGAAAGGACGAAATGAGAAACATGACGGTGCAGTCTTGGCTGTAAAAGAACACTCCGTTCGTTGTGCTCGCAAGCGCTGCGGTGTTAACGTACCAGGTCTGCACTTGGCCCCGAATCATAGTCAGAGGAAAGAGAGAGCGTGAGAAAGGGAGGAGAGAGAGAGAGAGAGAGAGAGAGAGAGAGTGAGAAAGGGAGAGAAAGAGGAAAAGTGGGGGAGAGCGAGGGAGAGAGGAAAAGAGAGGTTGGAGAGGAGGGAGAAGGGAGAGACAGAGGGAGCGATCGGGAGATAGAGAGAAGAGAAAGATCGAGAGAGGTAGAGGGAAACAGTGAATTGGAGAGGGAAAGAAAGAAAGAGAGGGAAAGGGCGAGCGGAAGAGAGGAAGTGCGAGGGAAAGAGAGCGAGAGAGAGTGAGGGAAAGAATGAGAGAGAGAGGGGGGGAATGCAAGAGGGACAGTGAGAGAGAGAGAGATAGAGATAGAGAGAGATAGAGAGAGAGAGAGAGAGAGAGAGAGAGAGAGGGGAGGCAGCACCTGGCTTTGGAGGAAGAGGTAAGTGCCGACTTGGAAGGCGACAAGGAGCGCGCTCTGTCCGTACACGCTGACGAGGACGGGTAGCGCCAGCAGGTTGCCCTCCGGCCGGCCACGTGTCAGCTGCTTATTGGGCGCGGTCCCCGGAAGGACCAGGATCAGCGTGAATACGACAAAAAGGTCTCCGTAGAGGTACTGGTACTGGCCCATGTCCTCGTCGTGGCTGCGCCCCCCCTCTCTCTCTCTCTCGGTCAGCCTCTCTCTCTCTCCCTCTCCCTCTCTTTCTCTCTCGCTCTCTCTCTGTCAGCCTCTCTCTCTCTCTCTCTCGGTCAGCCTCTCTCACATTTGCCACTTCGTCTTCAGCTTCAACTTCAACTTTGGCTTTGGGACGAGCTCGTTTAGATGCTTTCATGGTTCGTGGGGGGTTTGGTCTCCTCTGTCGATAGCAGCTGCAGGGGGAAATTGGCAATTTGGAAATTTGGGGTTTTGGGGTGAAGTGCGAGACTCACTTGTATAGAATTACGACAGCGGTCGTTTGAATGAGCGCATAGAAGTACATGTACTTGAACATAGTGGTCGCATTCACTAACGCGCAGCGCCCCTCGCTCAGGACCTGCATGGAACCGCAGTTACAGTTACAGTTACAGTTACAGTTACAGGTCCGCACAGAACAGTTTGTTCCTTGCCGTTACATGATGCCTAAAGTTATAACAATCTAAACATGCGATAAGAGCGAGGAAGAGCAAGATGGAGAGTGAGTCGGAGTGTGGGAGCGATGGGGAGAGTGAGGCAAAGGAACTGAAAGCGTGAAGGGATGTAAGGGAGAGATAGTGGAGCAGGAGAGAGAGAGAGAGTATAAGGCCGAAGTGAAAATGAGTAAAGAGAGCGAGGGAAAGTGCGGGAGGGAGAAGGGAGCGAGAGGGAGGGGGAGAGGGAGAGGGAGAGGGAGAGAGAATGGGCGAGGGGGGTGTACCTGTGCCACCACCCCAATGTGATCAATATGAGTGGAGAATGGAGCGGCGATGCTTGGAGCCGCTGCGACGGAATTGTCCTCCTGCTTCAGACTGCTCGCGATGCTGCGGGAGAGGGAGGGAGGGAGGGAGGGAGGGAGAGAAAAGGGTGAGTGGGCCCACCACTCAGAGAAAGCTTCAGGCGCTGCTGGCTACAGCATCCGTACAGCCGTACCGCCGTACTACTCTCAAAGCGCTTATGAACGAGCAGGAGGCGACTTCACAAAAAGCAGGAGAGACAGTGTACGGGGCGCACCTTATGCCGACGTCAGCGGCTTTCAAAGCACTGGAGTCGTTGGCTCCATCTCCTGTCCTGCTCCCACACAGAGAGCGAACGAGAGAGAGAGAGAGAGAGAGAGGGAGGGAAGTGTGGACCTTTCCAAAGTTAATTCGAGTCTCAGTTACGACACATACATACACACGCATACACACAGTGTGTGTGAGTCTGCGAGAGCGATAGAGACGGCAAAGTGAGAGGGTGATAAACAGAGAGAGAGAGAGAGAGAGAGAAACACAGTGAGAGAGAGAGACAGAGACAGTGTTCGAGAGAGAGGGAGAGAGAGACCGAGCGAGGGAGAGGGGGAGAGGCAGCCGTACATGCAGACGGTGTAGCCGAGGTCCTGCAGGCAGTACACGAGGTCGAGCTTGTTCCTTGGCGTCATCCGCGCGAACACGCCCGCACGTGCCGCGACCATCTCGAGCGCCGTCGCGCCCGCCACGTGGCCCTCGCCGTACACCGCGCGGCCCGCACGTGCGAGCGCCGCATGCTGCGCCGCCAGCGCGGAGAAGGCGCGGCCCGTGACCGCCAGGGACACGCCCGCGCCCCCGCGCCCGCCCGCCGCCGTGACCCCGCCCATGACCCCGCCCATGACCCCGCCCGCCAGCCAGGGCTGCCGCAGCTGCCAAAACGCCACCCCAGCCCGCCAGGGGGCTGTCACTTTCAGTATGATGGACTTTCTCAGGAAGGCGAGGGGGGAGGGGGGGAGGGGGAGGGGGGGAGGGGGAGGGGGAGGGGAGAGGGGGGAAGGAGTAGGGGAAGGGAAGAGGGGGGGAGGGGGAGAAGAGAGGAGGCGGAGAGAAGGGGAGGGGGAGACGAGGAGAGGAGGGGAGGGGAGGGGGAGAGGGGGGGGCAGGGGGGGCAGGGGGAGGTGGTAGAGGGGGAAAGGGGGAGGGCGGGAGGGGGAGAGGGGGTGAGGGGAAGATGGGGGAGGGGGAGTGGAGAGAAAGGGGGGGTGAGGGGGAGGGGGTCGCCTATTCTCCCCTTCTCTCACTTCTCTCCGCCTCTACCCCTCGTTGTGTCTCAATTTCCATGGCCCCCTCCCACACGAGGACCGCTTTCTCAGGAATCCAGCGGTCTGTGATGGTTTAAACCTTGGGCCTTGCAAGTCTCTACGACTTCCAAAGACTTCCAACCCTTGACCAGTTTTCACTTTTCATAGTGCTTTTGATATCAGCAGGTCCTCTCTCTCACTCTCACTCTCTCTCCCCCACTCTCTCTCCCTCTCTCTCTCCCTCTCTCTCACCGCGGAGATGCCCGCCTCGACGTCCGCGCCCGCCTGCGGGAGGTCCCCGAGGAGCGTGTCCAGGTCCGCCTCGCGCAGCGTGCTCAGGTCGCGCAGGACGCACCCCGTCCCCGTGGCGTCCCCGGCGTCCCCCGGGCCGTCCCCCGCGTCCCTCGGGCGCGCGTCCACGAGGAAGGTCGCCTCCGCGCGCAGGAAGTACGGCCCGCACTTCCTGGAGGCGCCGGGCCGCGCGGTGACGTCAGCATGGGCATCACGTGCAGACGTGCTGACGGCATATGTACCCTAATGCGAGATGTGCTGACATCACCAGCGATGATGTGATGACGTCACGGATATGGAGAGGTTTTGAAAAGCGACAGAGTTTGGAGCTGCGAAGTCGCCGACAAACGGCAATGATGACACGGAGGCGGACCGGAGCGACACCGACCGAAAACGACGAATGATAATAATGACAATAATGCGCTAGAAAATAACAATGACATCACCAGAAATCGACAAAAAAGCCACAAAATGACGTCCATTCAAAACAATGAACAAAAAGACTTGAACACGACAAAGTCAACGATGGTCATGGCGAGGGTCATGGCGAGGGTCATACCTGGCGACGGCGACTGCGGTGAGCGCGGCGTCCCCCGTGACCATGACCGCGCGCAGGCCCGCGAGCGCGAGGCCCCGCAGCGCCCCGCGCGTGCCCGCCTTGAGGCGGTTCTCGAGGGCCGCGAGGCCCGCCAGGGCCAGGCCCGCCTCCAGCCGCGCGCGGGGCGCCCGCAGGACCTGCCGTCACCCCCGCCATCACCATGGCCGCCATGGCCAGAGAGAGAGAGAGAGAGAGAGAGAGAGAGAGAGAGAGCGAGAGAGAGAGAGAGAGCTTCACTGTTAGTTGCAGCTTGTTCACTGTTCCCCGAAAGTAGACAAGTGGGGGTCGCTTCTTTCTTTCTCGCAATGTGCATGAGAATCGGAGAGGAGGGAGGCGAGCGAGGTTACCGTTTCAATGGCGAGCCCGTCCAAGGGCCGCATCGCGCAGGCGAGCACGCGGTCGCCGTTCAGCGCCAACTCTTGCAGCTGCGCTTCGAAATTAGACGGGACCGACTCCGCCACGCACCTCTCCTGCACACTGCAATCAAAAAAAAAATAAAAATAAAAATATAGTCATAGTTTACAAACACTCGACCCTCCAAATGAAATTGAAATAGTTGCTCCGAAAGGGAACTCAGCATCATTCCGAAAATGACGCGAGAGAAGAAGAAGAAGAAGAAGAAGAACCACATCTGTATAGTTACATACATTCTGTTACAAACATTCTGTTACATACATTCCGTTACATAGCACATGTACAGTAGAGTAGAGCAGGTATACCTCTCCGGGGCCCCCTTTGTAAGCAGCCACATTTTGGGCGTCTCTCCCTCCCCGGCCCGCGGGCGGAGCTCCACCACCACTGCGCTCATTAGCCGCAAATCGGAGTCAAAGTCAAACCGCCGCAGGATCGCCAGCGACGAATGAACGTCTGCCAGCTGGCCTGGCGGCGTCACGATCACGTCCACGCTGGCATGCACGTGCGGGTGGTGCCACAGCGGGGAGAGGGGGGAGGAGGAGGAGGAGGAGGAGGAGGAAGATTCTTCGGGACGAGTCAAGAAGGTCCATCCTGCAAGGCGAGGATCGATTGATTGATTTCACATGCACAGAGAAAATCAAGACCTCTTCCAAAAAAAAAAAAACCCTTTGTAGAGGTCACCTCATGTGACCATTAAAAAATTACGCAAGGTTCGCTACTAATTTGCAAAACCCCATGATTAGTTTTCCCTAAAAACCCTAAAAACCCTAAAACGCAAACCCTGGCTACCCACCTGTTGCAGAAAACATCTCCACCTCCAGGGGGTCTCCAATGTACTTCTCAGGTGGCCCCTCCCCCGTCTCCTCCTCGGCGGCAGCCATGGCGGACGGCGCGCCCTGCCTCTTGTAATCCATGGCGGAGTCCCCTTTCCAGAGTGACGTCAGCCGACCAGTGAGGCGCTGCCACGTGGACGTGGGGAGGCTGGCGGTGGAGGAGGCGTCGTCCTCGAGTCCCCCTCGGGATGACGTCAGCTTCGCCGGCGGCTCGGCCATGACGGAAATGCTGTGGCAGGAAGCCAACGAATGGAAGAGCGCCAGCTGGCACTGCGCCAGGTAGGAGTCTTGGCGGCTCGAGCTGAGGGCGGCCTGAGGGACAATATGCAGAGGGAGAAAAAAAAAAAAAAAAGATCAAAAACGAAAATCTTCATGTTCATGTTCATGTGCATGTTCATGTTCATTCATGTTTTCTACAGGGACAGGGATGGTGGGTTCAAGAAAATTAGACTACTTGCAGACGAGTTTAAAGAATTCTCTGCGAGTGCTACAGCAGATTATAGATAATTCCTACACGGCCTTTGTAAGGCTCTTGTCCTTCACCTCTTCAACTTCCGGTGTTTTTTTTGCTGTGATTTTCCAAACTTTAACTGGTTTCTACAAACTTCAAGCTGTAAGGAAATGTGCACATTCGAAGGAAACGAATGTGGTTTCCACAGTAAGACGAGAACTACAACCCATTGAAGACTCCAAAAGCCGAAATCATCAGAAAAACCCAAAACCCATACAACCGACATTCCAACCCGATCCCTTCCCACCTTCTGCGCGGAAACGAACGTTCCCTGAATGTTCTCCTCCAGCGGCGCCAGGTGGAGCTCCCCCGCCCTCTCAGAAGCCGCCACGTGGCAGAGACAGACCCCCCTGAGGCTGAGCCCCTCCTCCGTGAGCGTACCCGTCTTGTCAAACGCTGTGAGGCTAACCCTCCCTCCCGCCAGAATGCGGGCGGGGTGGAGGCACCTTATTCCCTGCCGCTGGAGACGGTCGAAGGAGGCGGAGAGGCCGATAGAGAGAGCGAGAGGGAGCTGGGGGGGGACTGTGATGGTGATCAAGTTAACCACTTCTAGGAGCACTTGGAGGGGGGTTTTCTGCAGGAAATGGAGGGGGGGGGGAGGGAGAGGGAGAGGGAGAGGGAGAGGGAGAGGGAGAGGGAGAGGGAGAGGGAGAGGGGGAGGGGCACGGTTGAGGATCAATGAAGGAGGCTCGGGGAGAGGGGAGCGATGAGGAGTGGGAGGGTTAGGAAGGAGACTAGAGAAAAGGGGAAAAAGTGGGGAGTTGAGGTGGCAATAGGAGTTTGGTTCATGTAGGATGGGAAGGGGAAGGGGAAGGGGTAGAGTTGAGAGGAGGCCGAGGACCAATGAGTTGAGAGAATTGCTTGCAGGAAACGCAAAGAAAACAGTCGATTCGGCAGATTGACCCGTGGGTCGAGTCACCTCAACGAGAATGCGATGCTGGTAGGTGTCTCACAAGCTATTCAAAAGGAACATAAAGTAAACCAGATTTCACACAAAGGCCGGAGTGAAGCACCCACCTTGTTCCATTGCCAGATGATGACGAGAGAGCAGGAGAACACCAGGAACACTGCAAGGCAACGCCGCAGCTGTCATTTAGCAACTCATCGGAGTTGAATTTCAGCCTCATATAACCTCAAAGCTTGTGTTCGATACTCTCTCAAGACCTGATCCTTTGCTCTTACCGCATAGCAAAGCGTGCAACTAAAATCCGTCACCCCAACTTGAGGGATGACTTGTGTCAGCCCCCCAACACCCTAACCTCTAGTCGCTGTTGAATCTCTTCATTTACACAGTATAAAACGTTTTTTGCCCCGTGTATGCCTTAGTAGTTTAGCTCACCCACGAGGTTGGCGACGAAGTAGTACAGCTTGCGTTCGAAGTCGTACTTGGCCGGTTTGGGGAAGAGGATGGCTCGGATTAGCTGCCCCTTCGCCGTCGCATAACTCGTCCCTGCCACCATCGCCGCAACGGGGAAATCTGCCACCTGCTTCCCGCCGCCATGATGTATGAATATATATACATAGCAATGGAAGCATCCAAATGCGGAAACACGTGAAGAGATAAACGCATGAATGTATAAATGTATTCACTAGCAGTGCTGTAAGATCTGAGTACATGTCTGGTATAAGTTTGAGGATAAGAGTGTATATCTTGGATGCGTGAGTAGGCCTTAGGACGTTGTGGGCTGCGAGCCTGACAGGCAGCAGGAGTACGTACGACCTAAGCTGGAAAGTGCAGGATGGACGTAGACTGAGGCGCAAGGATCTGACTCTCCAGGATGCACGGCCAAGGATCTACGGCAATAGTCCACTCTCGCAATTTTACCAGCCTTCAGGATCGACGCAAAAGCTGCTTAAAGGTAGTTCCTATAGTCCATCGCAGAGACTGAAGGACATAGGGTCGCTAACAAGGGAATAGTCATGCTCTAGAAGCTCGAGGGGAGGAGAGGGAGGGGAGGGGAGGGAGGAGAAAGGGGAGAGGAGGGGAAGAGAGGGAGGGAGGGAGGAGAGGGAGGGAGGGGAGGGAAGGAGGAGGGGAGGGAAGGAGGAGGGAGGGGAGGAGGGGAGGAGGGAGGGAGGGAAGGAGGGAGGGAGGGAGGGGAGGAGGGAGGGAGGGAGGAGAGGGAGGGAGGGGAGGGAAGGGAGGGAGGGAGGGAGGGGAGGGAGGGAGGGAGGGGAGGGGAGGAGGGGAGGGAAGGGAAGGGAGGGGAGGGAGGGGAGGGAGGGAGGGAGGGGAGGGGAGGAGAGGGAGGGAGGGGAGGGAAGGGAGGGAGGGAGGGGAGGAGGGGAGGAGGGGAGGAGGGGAGGGAAGGAGGGAGGGAGGGGAGGGGAGGAGGAGGGAGGGGAGGGAGGGAGGGGAGGGGAGGAGAGGGAGGGAGGGGAGGGAAGGAGGGGAGGAGGAGGGAGGGGAGGGGAGGAGAGGGAGGGGAGGAGGGAAGGAGGGAGGGAGGGGAGAGGAAGGGAGGGAGGGGAGGGGAGGGGAGGGAGGGAGGAGGGAGGGAGGAGGGAGGGGAGGGAAGGAGGGGAGGAGGGAGGGGAGGGGAGGGAGGGAGGGGAGGAGGGAGGGAGGGGAGGGAGGGAGGGAGGGGAGGGAGGGAGGAAGGGAGGGAGAGGAAGGAGGGAGGGGAGGAGAAAGGGGAGAGAAGGGGAAGAGAGGGGAGGGGGAGGGGAGGGAGGAAGGGGAGAGAAGGGGAAGAGAGGGGAGGGGAGCACCTGCGGGGCGGCGTGCAGCTGCCATAGCGCGAGCGGGCCCTCCCCCCCCTCCCCTGCGGGGCGGAGGGGCGGCAGCGGCAGCGGCGGCCCGCGGGCGCGGCGCGTCTGCAGGACCTGCGTGCCCGCCATCAGACGGTACCGCGCGTCGCGCTCCGCCAGGGGGGAGTACTCCTGCGACCCGGGACACCGTCATGTCACGTCGCGTCACGTCACCTCGCGTCATGTCACGGCACGGCACGGCACAGCATGCATGCATGCATGCATTGCACATTGACATTCGCGGCATGCCCTCAACATTTGTGCTTGCAGTCAGTCCGTATCTGACACTCACTCACTCACTCACGCCTGCAGCCTGGTTGAAAGCGAACTCGTAACATGCATCGACATTGGCATCGTTACCAAAGATTTCAAGTTGGCTTTTGTGACGACATTCTAAATCAACATTCATAACGAATATTACATTCGGCAAGGACACGTATAGCACACGTTAACATTTCCACATAGTACCGACATTAGACATTGATATTCATTATCATGTTTTTGCGTTCCACAATGACACACATCTCATACATCCAGCTCACAAATGTTCTCTCTCTCATACATCCAGCATCGACATTGACCGTCACGTGACGTGACGTCCAACATGGGCATGCATGGCATAGCCGCGCACCGGCGAGTGCGGAGAGACGTCCGGCGGCAGCGCGCTCTTGAGGACGGGCGCGCTCTCGCCGGTCAGCATCGCCTCCGAAACCACGCACTGCCCCGCCAGCAGGATCAGGTCGCAGGGCACCGCCATGCCCGCCTCCACCTCCACCTGCACCCCTCCGCCGCCTCCCCGTCACACTCCCCTCCCCTCTCTCTCTCTCTCTCTCTCTCTCTCTCTCCCTCTCTCCCTCCACTTTTCAGGGTTTTTAGGGTACAAACCGGATTCATACGCACGATCAACAACAAGAGGACAGCGCTATTATGGTTTTTAGGGTTTCTAGATATATGCAGCCTCCTCCGACTTCCAACGAATGGTTGGTTTTTAGGGTTTTTAGGCCCTCACCAGGTCCCCCGGCAGCAGGTCAGCGGAGGAGACTTCCTCCGGCACGAGGGCGAGGCCTGCTCCCTTTTTGAGCGCGAGGCGGCGCACGCGCGTGTCGGTCTGCGCGAGGCGCTTGACGGCGGTGAGGCTGCTCCAGGTCTCGTACGCGCTGTACAGCACGGCCAGGACCGTCAGGACTATGATGATGTACGCGTAGGTCGCGTAGTCTGCACACGGCAATACATTGGAAAAATGTGAAAGGATAGGGGAAGTGTTCGCGGAAGGCTGAAAGGGAGGGAGGAGTTCTAAGTAAGCGTGAGCATGGGGAGTGGTGCAGAAGAAGTTGAAGTTTGGAGATGAGAGGAACGAGGAGAAGAGAGAGAGGGAGAACAAGCACGCCCCCCCAGAGGGGGAGGAGGGGGAGGGGAAGCGGGGGGGGGT
>CM074812.1:2010312-2027647 GCA_037447605.1 Zygnema circumcarinatum | reverse complement strand
GGGGGGGGGGGGGGGGCGCCATGGGCCTGGCGGGAGGAGAGGTCTTTTACCCTTGTGCTTCTGAAAGCTTCACTGTTCCTTCTCTGTTCTGGCCCTTGTCTTGTCTGTCCTTTGGTTTCGGGCATGTCAGGCGCATGCAAAGCGGATTACAATCAATTCCATTCTGCCTTCTCTGCGCATTCAGGCCGTGCAGGCTGTTGAGGTGTTTCGGATTGACTTGAGATAGATAGCACTGTGCAGCACTTTTAGCCCTTTAAGAGTTTGAGGGTGCAGAGCTCCGCGGCGCGGGCAGAGCCACCGAAGGCCAACGGGTAAGCCGCCGCAGCGCTCTCGTGGTGACAGCTGGCGCCGGAGCGGAGGAGCCGGCACGCCGAGAGGTGCTCATAGCCGTTGGCGCGGCTGCAGCAGGGCTGCTGTCAGGTCTTTCTCTCTCTCTCTCTCTCACTGTCACTCTCTCCTCCTCTCTCTCTCTCTATCTATCTCCCCCCCCCTCTCTCCCCGCCTCCCTCAATCTTCCTCTCTCCCTCTCTCTTGCTTGCTGGTGTGATTTCCGTTCGATCTCATTCCCTCCCTTTACACATTCTGCTCCTCTCCTTTTACTCTTTCTCGCGCCCTTTGTATTTCCCTTCTCTCTCCCTGAAAAAGGTACTGCAGGCTCTCGTGTTTTGCTTGCAAAAAACTGCCAGTGTGCCGTGCATAATTCTTAGATTTGCCTTGACTTTCCCTCACCCTTTGCTCTCATCCGAGCCTGCAGGGGCGGAGGGTGCACAGGCCGTGTCCTCGAGTCGCAGAGCGGTGCGCTCTTTTTCTCTCTGCCGCCCATGTGATGCGCCGCGTGGGGCTCCTTTGTACTGCCACGTGGCGGGTTTTAGGGTTTTTAGGGATAGGGTTTAGGGTTTTTAGGGTTTTTAAGGTTTTTAGGGTTTTTCGACGGGGCACATCCTTCGCGGACCCATGGATGGATGAATGGCACATGCATGGCACGCAGCTGCGGGAGAAGGACATTCCGGAAGCGGATTACACCACGCTGCCGTCAGGGCTCAAGATCTATGACATCAGTGTGGGCAGCGGACCAATGGCGGTGAAGGGGTCGCGAGTGGCGGTAGGCCTCCGCTCTGCCTCTCTCTTTCGAATGCTCCCTCGTGTTCAGCATCGTCCTCGTTCAAGTCTAAGTGTGCCTAGAAAGTGAAACTCTCTCTCTTTCTCTCTCTCTTTCTCTCTCTCTTTCTCTCTCTCTCTCTCTCTCTTTCTCTCTCTCTTTCTCTCTCTCTCTCTCTCTCACATGCGCTTGAGTGACCCAAGGTCCATGCCCACCCTTTTCATCAGTTTTTAATCGCTTCCTCGTGAGGTGATCTGCTCTTTATGAAATCCTTACTGCTGGTTCAGTTTATTTCTTGTAAAATGTCCGGAGGAATCTCCACCCTATCCTCTCTTTCGTCTTTGTGTACAATCTTGTCGTTTGTGTTCATAACTTTTCTGTCTCATGTTTCATCCGATATCCGTCCATGTCCCTCCTGTTGGCGAAAAGGGACCATTCAATTCCCCATGTCCTTGTGAATGAATGCCAAATGCAAATTGAAAACAGCTGAGCTGGAGATGGGTGTTCTGCAGGTGCACTATGTGGCCAAGTGGAAAGGGATCACCTTCATGACAAGGTCAGGATCTGCTGTTGCTCTGAATGCACCTCACGCAAAAGCAGAAAAGTCCAATGATTGGCGAAATTTGCGTTTCTGATCGTGTTCATGTACGGTCCTTTTGCTTTTGGGGGGGGGGCAGCCGTCAGGGGCTTGGAGTGACAGGTGGCACTCCCCTGGGCTTCGATGTGGGCAGCTCGTCCATCGGCTATGTGCTGAAGGGACTCGATCAGGGGGTGGAGGGGATGCGAGTGGGGGGAGAGGTGAGAGGGAGTGCCACAACACAACACAGCTTCCATCCTCCGTCTTCATGCCTTGGTTTGAAGGGTTTGGAGTTGAATTAACAACAACAAGGACACTTGGCACAAATCGTATTCATGGAAATTGTATGCACTATGTATATGACATCCTCTAAAGCAATTTCAGCCCCCAGACGGATGCTCCTGTGGCTTGAGGCTACTCGCAACCCCTGCTGGGAAATACAGTGACGTGGCATCCTGTGATTGGCTCGGAGGGTGCAGCGCGTGCTTCTAGTGCCTCCCGAGCTGGCGTACGGCAATCGGCAAGTGCAGGAGATCCCGCCCGGGTCCACGCTGGAGGTGCGCACGTGTGCCCAATCAGGGACCGCCACGTGGCCCCTCTATGCACCTGTTGAAGGGTTTCCTTCATGCGTGATTGGCACCTCGATTGCAGCAAGTTGTGTGTGCACTTGAAGGGGATTCTGTGCTCGTGTACGGCCGACTGAAAACTCTCTCCTTAACCACTGAGTCGTCGATGGATTTGGGCCGTCCGGGAAAGCGGCTAACAGATCAATGTGGAGCTACTTTCCATCAAGAAGGACGCGTTCGGGTAAGCGCAGCGGGAAGGGGTGCATGCAGGTCAGGATGCAGGTCAGGATGCAGGTCAGGATGCAGGTCAGGATGCAGGTCAGGATGCAGGTCAGGATGCAGGTCAGGATGCAGGTCAGGATGCAGGTCAGGATGCAGGTCAGGATGCAGGTCAGGATGCAGGTCAGGATGCAGGTCAGGATGCAGGTCAGGATGCAGGTCAGGATGCAGGTCAAGATGCAGGTCAGGATGCAGGTCAAGATGCAGGTCAGGATGCAGGTCAGGATGCAGGTCAGGATGCAGGTCAGGATGCAGGTCAGGATGCAGGTCAGGATGGAGTAGGGTTGTGAAAAGGCTAACTGGTGCGATGCATGTGGGCGTAAGCAGGACCCAAGTAAAGCTGGTGGAGGGCTGAGCTGGCGGCATGCTGCCACAGGATGTCGTTTTTGGGGGCCGGGAACAGAAATGCACTCTGCTTGGAATTGCAGAGTTAGGAGAAACCGCAGAAACCAAAACGCTAGAAGAGAATGGTTCTGCCACGTGTAGGCATGTTCGGCACCAAGTAGAGAGCTGGGGATGGAGGGGAGGGGAAGGGCGAATTGAGGAAGCTCACAACCAGAGAGGGCCCGTTCTTGTAGGCTTTAGGCGTCTGCCTCTCTCTCTCTCTTTCTCGCTCTCTCTCTCTCGGCTGCACATCAAAAGGTGTTCACATCCTCCAAACAGCTCCGATCAGCATGCCTCTGCGGCGTGCCTGCTGAATGTGACACGTGTCGCATCCTCGCAACGCCGGGCCCAAAGGATATAGACTGTCAGCGCGCGAGCCGCGACCCGGCCCTTCTCTGAACGGCCGTTCCTCCGCAAATTTTCAAAATTGTGCATTGTTATTTTCCCCCTTTATGAATGAGTGTACGGACATCCCATCCTGTGCGCCGCTGCGTGAATGTGCTCTTTGCGGATGGCAAAACCTTTCACAGTTCGGACCAGTGGATCGGCAACCATTGGACAACCATTGGATGGCAATGGTTGGACGTCTACTGGTTGGCAATCAGTCGACTGGTTGCCAACCAGTGGATGCCACTGGTTGGCAACCAATCGAATGGTTGTTTCGGTCCGCAACCACTGGTTGGCAACCAGTCGAATGGTTGTTTCGATCTGGCGGCGCTGGTTGGCAACCAGTCGAATGGTTGTTTCGATCTGGCGGCACTGGTTGGCAACCAGTCGAATGGTTATATCCATTAAATCAAATGGTTGGCAACCATTAAATCACTAGTTGTAGCGAACTGAACGCTACAGTTACCAAAATGCCGTCGGCGTTTCGGAGAAAACTATTACAGTTCGGCCGTACAGAATCTCCGTACAACCGTACGATTCTGCTGTACGAATTCGTACGCATCTGTACGCATCAGCAGGGCTCTTCAAATAGGGGATTTCGGCTTAAGATAGGGGACTGTCCCCTAACTTGGTTTTGTAAAAACACGTAAATATGGACTGTACGGACAAAACCGTGCACGTACGGACGTTCATTATTTCCCAACGCTGCTACCGTCGAGTCTGATTTTTCAGTAATTGGATGGGAGAAAGACGAGTTTCGAAAGAGGTTGACAGACTTTTCATTGGAAGGCATTCTTCACTGCAAACAGTTTGATAGTTTGACCGCTCTTCGAGGGTCTCTTTGAGTAGTTTGCATCACTTCTATAGCTGTCTTGATCAGCCTAAAACTCCTAAGGGAGTGAGACCATTTTTCATTTCATTTCTAATTTTAGTTCCTATTTCAGTTTTTCTTTTGTGACTACACCTAGAATTTCAAAGGTTATGATTTGGAATAGAGTTTTTGTGAGGAAATTTCAAGACTATGATGGATTCTAAAGTGATACTTGGAGTAATTAATGATGGATGGAAAAGGAAATAGAGAGCTTAGGATTGGATCTACAAAGTTTCCGTGCAATTGGGTTTTTGAATAAGCAACTATATGTTGTGATTGCCAAATGTACAGTTGTTCTAATTGATTGGTAAAATTTACCAATCTATAAGAGTCGAAGAGGTTGCACCAGTTTCTAAAGCCGTGTTGTTATATCAACAAGTAAAGTTTATATACATCATTGCTATCGTGGTTGCAAATGCAATTCATTTCCTTTTTGTTTTTAACCAAAAAAATGCTTTTTTGGGGCTTGTGTGGTATTTAAGTTGAAATCACGTAAACTAATCTCAAAATCTTACATAAATAAGCTATTTACGATATTTAGGGGATCTCCCCTATTTGAAGAGCCCTGCGCATCAGGCTTGTTACACTAGTTGTCAACGGTTGGCAACCAACCAAAAAACACAAACGACCCATTTTTGCAAAAAGGCATAATTTCAGAAATTCAATGGTTGCCAACCATTGGATCACTGGTTCCGAACCAGTCGAATGGTTGTTTCAGTCCTGCGCCACTGGTTCGCAACCAGTCGAATGGGTGTTTCGATCCGGCGGCACTGATTGCCAACCAGTCGAATGGTTGCCAACCAGTGGCATCCACTGGTTCCAAACCAGTCGACTGGTTGCCAACCAGTGGCATCCACTGGTTCCAAACCAGTCGAATGGTTGCCAACCAGTGGCATCCACTGGTTGGCAACCAGTCGAATGGTTGTTTCGGTCCGCAACCAGTGGTTGCCAACCAGTCGACTGGTTTGTCTAATGGTCCGATCTGTGAAACCTTTGCCTAAAAAATCGAGCGTCACATCACAATCCTAAAATAGCCTTCACATCCTAATTCTACGCAAGTGATCGGATTCACAGTTTCTGGGTCGACCGATCCCCCCCACAATCTGCGGGTAGGCCATTGCCCTTGCACATGGCGAGGGCGGCCATGTGCAGCGGCACCATTCCAGGACACAGCCAGCTCCGGCGGAAGCGGTAGAGCGAGGTCCCCAGTTCGAATCCTCTCATTGCGCAGTTGCTCGCTGAGAGCGCGGGAGCTATGGCCATGGCGGCGGGCGGAGGGCGCGAGGTGGTGGCGCACGCGGAGGCGGTCCTGCTCGACTGCGACGGCGTGCTGTGGCGCGGCGAGCAGCTGCTGCCGGGCGCGGACCGGGCCGTGGCGCTGCTGCGCGCACAGGGGAAGAAGGTGCGCGACGGATCTGCTCACGTGGCTTTCCGGTTCTCTTCAAGACTTCAGGGTCTTTAGGGTTTTTTGGGTTTTTTAGAGCTGTATCCTTTTGGGTTGGCATCGATCGCTTCTCAGATTTTTCAATGGGTCAGTCGCAGAACCGCAGCGAGGAATGACGTAGAGGCGTAAGTAGGAGGATCGCTGTCCCAGCCGTGCACCGCACCCATGCTCCGTTTGATCCCCCTTTGGAACCCCAACAAGCGCCTTAAGTTCCTCAGAAAACTCGTTGAAGTTTTGGACGAACGTTGAACTCCTGAAAACTTCGCAGAGGCTCTCTCAACTTTCTGAAACCATAGCGAACCCTAAAATCCCGTAGGTTCCATTAATCCTCACCGGGAACAATGCCTCACAGCCACCATTCTACCGACCTCACATATCTCTGTCCTTCTCTCTCCCTCCTTAGTCTCTGCTGTCGCTTCCTTTCTCCCTGCGCCCACTCTCCTGCAGGTCATATTTGTGACCAACAACGCCACCAAGTCTCGCCTGCAGTGCACGCACAAGCTGCAGTCGAAGGGCATCCCTGCGCAGCCCGAGGAGGTTTACTGCTCCGCCTACGCTGCGGCTGCGTACCTCCGCCGCCTCAACTTCTCCAAGAAGGCCTTCGTGGTGGGCATGGCCGGCATAGAGGACGAGCTTGCCGCGCAGGGCATCCCCTTCACGGGCGGCCTCTCCTACCCGTGCGCCGCCATCCCCTTGGAGGAGGCTGCCGGTGTGGCCCTAGACCCTTCCATAGGCGCTGTAGTGGCGGGCTTGGACCCGCGCTTCTGCTACGCCAAATTGGCGCACGCAGTAGCCCTCCTGCAGGGGAGTGCGGACTGCCTCTTTGTGGCCACCAACAGCGACAGTGCGCTGAATGCAGCCAACGGGCGGCTCATCCCGGGGGCGGGGAGTATCATAGCCGCCATTGAGAAGGCATCCGGGAAGACGGCTGTGGTGGTGGGTGCGTCGCCCTCTGCCTCTGTGGAGATTGCGACCTCTGTGGGGGGTCACTCAAGGGGCTTTTCGCACTTTCTTAGTGCTCTTGAATCTTAGGGCTTTACACGGGTTCTTAGGGTTTGTAGGGTTTGTGGGGTTTTTAGGGTTTTTAGGGCTTGTCTTGAATTGAGCATTTACTACATCTACGTACATAGTTCTGCCTGAACTGGTCCAAAATGCGTTTTTTTCATATCTGCTTCCCCCCCCCCCCCCCCCCTTTTGGCTAAACTTTTGTTTCCACTTCTGGGAGAGTTTGGGGCAGGCAAACCCAATAGCCTGATGCTGGACATCATTGTGAGCGAGCACAGCCTTGACCGGTCGCGCACAGTGATGGTCGGTGACCGCCTCGACACCGACATCCTGTTCGGCCACCGTGGCGGCCTGCGCACCCTCCTCGTCCTATCCGGCGTCACCACGTGGCAGACGCTCGCGCGCCACCGCGAGCAGCCCGGAGCGGTCCTGCCGGACGCCGTCCTCGACAGCTTGGCGGACCTGCTGCCGCCGGAAGGAGAAGGAGAAGGAGAAGGAGGAGAAGGAGGAGAAGGAGAAGAAGATGAATGAATGAATGAATGAATGTATGTATGTATTGGTCGGAGAGGGCTGAGAGAGCACCGCCTTGGTGAGTTTGTTTGGGGCGGAGTTTGGCTTGTCATGGAGTGCTGTGATTGATTGGAGCGCAGAATGTCATGGAAGCAATGGAGGAAGGGAGGAGGAGGGGGGAAGGAACGAAGGAGAGAAGGAAAGAAGGAAAAAAGAAGAGGGACGTGAAAGGGTTTTTAGGGTTCAGAATGAGTGAATGAGGTGTGGACACAAAGAAAGTTCAGACAATGTGGAACTAGTGAACTATGCAGATGATGTTTTTCTTCCACTTCAAGCCCTTTCATTTTAAGTGGTGGTGGATTTCGTTTTCCTGTTTTGTGGAACTAACTTCTAGTTTTTTGTATTTTTTCACTGCAGGTTTGAAAGCAGTGATGTTCAAATACAGTGGTGGTTCCGGACTCCTGGAAGTGACTGCAAGCATGGCGAGGGCTTTAGGCCTTACTGCTCCACTTCCACTTTTTTGGCCCCTCGAATGGGAGGGATTATTTTGGATGTTCCAAAATAAAATGTAATGGATGTTCTGCGTATCCGTAAACAAGTGGGCGTGCCCGCATTCATGGTTATTCCATTTATGATTTGCAGTTGGAAGGTCATGAGCGAGTGAGTGAGAGAGTGAGGGGAGGGAGGGAGTTATAGGCGCTGAAATGACCAGCAAGGGTGGCTTGTAACGGGAAGTTCTGTTCCGTACGGTGAGGTACATGCCATTGGAGTCTCTCGCTTTCAGGCGGCGGGTAACGAGCTTTAGCTGCTTGGCAGTCTTTAGAAGAATTGCAATGTGTTTTGCGTTTGCACAACTATGGATAGTACCTTGACCAATGAATGGGCTGCCTGCCATGACTGGCCGCGAGCTGTCAGAGCGCCGCCTACTTCCTATACTCACTCGCAACAACGCGAGGGCGATCGGAGAGAAAGGCCCTTCCTTTAAAGCGCCCTATGTCAGCCAAAAGCCGAGCCGAGCCAAGCCAGTCGACTGATGACTAACCTTAGACCTCAGCCATCCTAGCAGGGCCGGGGAGGAGGGGACGCGCCCATTGGCTGCGAGGCGCGGATTGGACCAGCCGTACTTTCTCCCTGCCCGCGCGCGACGGACGGAATATTCCGCGCAAAAACAAGATAAGACAACAAAGGGGACTTTTAGTATAAGGAATTCGGGAATTTCGTAAGCGATGGTCAAGGTGTGACTCCCCATATTTGCCGAAACCATGGCGCAAATATTAGGGGGGGGGGGTATTGTACCCGAGTGGTCCACGTGGCGCGGCTTGATTCTTGATTCGCCGCCTTCTGACGCTTCGCCACGCCGCGTCGCGCACCGCCATTGAAGTCCTCCCGTTGCGCCATGTGTCGCGCGCCCCGCGCTCCGCGCTCGCGCTGCGACCAATCAGCGCGATCCAACGTCTCTCTCAAGTTCTCTCCACCGACATTACCGAACCATGCGTCACGTTACGCACAGAGATGCGCCGCGATTTGCACGCTGTCGCGAGTCGCGACCAACACAAAGATCATGTCGCTTCGCGCAAATCTGCCTCTCGCGCCCAAATCTCCGTGTCCGTATGCTTTCGTGTCCGTACAGTATGGCCGCGCTCCATTCGTTCAAAGGCGCATTCCGCGCACCCTTTTTGGTACGGTCTAAGTCTAGGCCGCAAACCTACGACCCTAGACCATCCCTAGACCTGCCGTACCGTTCCCTGATGATACGGGCACCACCCACGTTCGATCCTATACCAAACATGACCGTCCTGGACAACATTCATGCGAGGAACTAAGTACCAACACCTTGATGTACCCTATACATCAACAATATCGCAGAGGGATTCGAGTGCAATTTATTGTTATATATCGTTAAAGGATTCAAGTGCAGAATATCGGAATATATCGCAGAGGGATTCGAGTGCAATTTATTGTTATATATCGTTGAGGGATTCATGTGCAGAATATCGGGATATATCGCAGAGGGATTCGAGTGCAATTTATTGTTATATATCGTTGGGAGATTAAAGTTCATAATATCGGGATATATCGTAGAGGGATTCGAATGCAATTTATTGTTATGTATCGTTGGGGGATTCAACTGAAGACTATCGGGATATATTGCAGAAGGATTCGAGTGCAATTTAAACCCTGAAAACCCTAAAAACTCTAGAAACCCTAAAACCCTAAAACCCTAAAAACCTTAAAACCCTCGCTAATTTGACGATGGCTGTCGGTCGGTCGCCCTCCGTTGACTTCCGCTCGTGGACGGCGAGTCCACCGAGTGGAATCCCGCCCGCCCGCCCGCCCGCCCGCCCGCCCGCCCGCCCGCCCGGCACTCGCCTGCGGCAGGTGCGAATGCTGCGGTCTCCGGCCCGCGGCCCGGCCCGGCCCGGCTCGGCCCAGCCCTGGACCCCGGCACCCCGCCCGTCCCCCCCATTGCCCCGCCGCCAGTTGCCAAAACCCTCCCTCCCTACCCCCCCCCGTGTATTTGTCTCCCGTCTTTCTCCCATCCTTCGCATCCTCCCTCTCGTGCGGTGCCACATACACAGCACTTTTTTAGGGTTTGAGCGGAGAAGAAGTCGGTTTGGAACAGGCCGAGCGCTCCTTCCACCTCCGCCATGTTCTGCGCACGTTAGTTCCTCTCTCGTCTCTCTCTCTCTCTCACTCTCTCCCTTGGTCTTTCCCACTCTCTCTCCACCTCCCTCCTCTCCTGTCCCTCTCCCTTGTGCTGTCCCTATCTCCCTCTTTATTTCACTCTTTCTCCAGCTCTTGCTGCTACTCCCTCTCCCTCTTCCTTTCCACTTCTCCCTAGTTCTTCTCCTTCGTCTTCCCCACTCGCACTCCCTCTCCGTCTCCCTCTTTCCCTCGTTCAATATATCCTTATTTTGTTTCCTTCGATCCAAAATTTTTCATCTCTGTCACCTTTTCCTTTTTTAAAGATTGAATCCGCAGCTGCATCCGAACTTTTAGACTTTTCAGCCACCTTCCTTTCGTAAAAAACAAAATTGATTTCTAGGGTTAATCGCTTCTATATCGGGTTCTCCTTCTGCGTACGATTGTAAAATTCTGAAATTTTAGGTTTTCCATAGGCTGCATGAGAACTGAGCACACCCTAATTTGCCAACTTTGAACTTTGACGGTGCAAGCCGAATTGTTGATCTTCTGAATAATGCAGTTAAAGACCTTCTTTTCCGTATGAGGCGCTTTCAGCAACTAACCAGTTTTTTGATATTTGACATTTTCCTTTTTGCGTTGAGCATGTTGGAATTCAAGCACGATATAAGAAGGATCCGTTTTCCGTACACAGTTGACGTGTTCCCGTTTTGCTCTTCAAAATACATCACATGTAAATGCATCTTTCTTTTTTGTTTGCATGTTCAATATTGTGAAAACATGGATTTGTATCCTTCCACTTTTTGACAGTTTCTGGCGTTACGCCTGTCGACCCGGTCGTATCGGTGAAGTCGGGGCACCTCTTTGAGCGGCGACTGATTGAACAAAAAATTGAGGTATTTTGCTATGAGGGGGGGACAGAAAGTCAGAGAGAGTGTGAGAGAGAGAGATGGAGAGGAGATGGGGGGGCGAGGGAGAGGTGAGGTCTATAAGAAGTAAAGAGCGGGATAGGACGGGCGAGAGAGAGGCAGCGAGAGAGAGGGAGGGAGGCTGAGTGAACGCAGGAGGGAGATTTCTCTTTCCTGGAAAGAAATGTATCTTATTTTCTGCTCCTTCTCACCCCACCACCAACCCCCTTTCCCTTGGCTCTTTATTCCTTTGTAAATGCAGGAGACAGGGAGATGCCCTGTTACGGGCGAAACACTGACTCTGCAGGACCTCGTTCCTGTGAAAACAAACAAGGTATCAAAACGCAATCCAATAAATACATGTTAACTAGTTCGTTTTTTATCGCTTATATGACACAGCGGCTATTGAATTATTTAAATTTTTAAATCAACGAGTTCTATTGTGTATGAATGCTTGTTATTTTGATTTGCATCGCCATTCGTTATGTGTAATTGAGCGGGAAGGAAGATTGAAAGAGGGAGTGGGAGTGAGAAGTGGAGGGGAGGGAGGAGTGATATTACTTCTCTTTTTCCCCCTTGCTTTTACATTCCAACGGTGGAGTTCGTACGCGTTAGTCTAGTTATGTGGCGTTCACATATGACGATTTCTGTTAGAAATTGTCGTTTCTATGTGCAGGCAGTGAAGCCACGGCCTCTCCAGGCCGCCAGTATCCCCGGAATGCTGGCACTTTTCCAGAATGTAAGTGATGTGTAGAAAAAAATATAAAAAGAAGGGGAGCTTGATGTGACGAAACAATTATTGTTCTGAACAAGTTATTATTTACTCACCCCCTCTGGCTTTCCCTCTCCCGCTCTCTCCATCTCTCTCTCTCTCTTCTCTTCTCGTTTGCCCTTCCTCTTTTCCCCATTTCCTTCTTCCTCTTTCTTTCCTATCTCATTCCAACTTCTTCCTGTCTCTCATCCCACTTCTTTCACTCATTCTCACTCTTGTCAATCTTCACTTTCTCTCTCTGTCTCTCACACGATGGTTGGGGTCCAGGAGTGGGATGTTTTGATGTTGAGAGATTACCAATTGGAACAGCAGCTCAACAGCGCGAGAGAGGAGTTGAGCTTTTCTCTCTTCCAGGTGAGATGGGAAAAGATGGGAGAACTTATTCCCTTGCCGCTCTTCACCTTGCCTCTCTCCCTCCCTCATCCTCTTTCTCTCCCGCCCCTCTCTCTTCACCCCCTTCTCCCTACCCTTCTTCCTGCTCCCCTCTCCCTCCCTTCCTCTCTCCTCCCTTCTCGCTCGCCTCCCTACCTTTCCCTCCCCTACCCCCCCTTCCTCCTTCCCCTTTCCCCCCTCCCCCCTCCCCCTCTCCCCATTCCATCCCCGCCTCCCTGTTTCTCCTCTCTCTTCGTGCCCTCCTCCCCTTTCCCTTCCTTCCTCTTTCCCTCCCCTCCCTCCCGTTCCCCTCCCCTCCTCCCCTACCTCGTCCTTCCTCTCCCCTCCTCCCCTCTCCCTCCCCTGCTCCCCCCGTCCCCCCCGCAGCTCCCCTTCTCCCCTCTCCTCCACTTTCCCCTTCCCCTTCTCTCGTGTCTTCTCCCCCTCATCTTTCCCTCCCCCTGTCCCCCCCTCCCTCACCCCCTCCCTCTCCCTCTCCCTCTCCCCCCTCATTCTCTCTCCCACTCCCGCAGTCGGATGCTGCAGCGCGTGTGATCGCCCGGCTTGTGCGGGAGCGAGACGAGGCGCGGCAGCTCCTGGTCTCTGCGCAGCGGCAGTTGCAGGGGGCGGGGCTGGCCCTGGGCGGGCAGCCGGGGGCGCAGGCCAATGGGAAGAGAGGTCAGGGGACTGCACGCCTCTCTTTCTCCCTCCTCTCTCTCTCTTTCTCCCTTTTTTGTCGCTCTTGCAATTTTGTGAGTGTGCTTGTCTGTATGTATATTTGCATGGTATTTATGCGCGTATGGGATCTGCTGTTTTTGCTGTAGAAGCCTAGATTTCTTTTCCTTTTGTGACCCCCTCCCTTTTTTTTTGGCGCTCATGGTGATGATGATGATGATGGGTCGATGATGGCATGATGGAACCCCGAAGGCCGAATTACCTAAAACCCTGAAACTCCTAGCAAAACCCGAAACCACTGAAAGCCCTTCATAGAAGGGATCCAAAAACCCAAAGAACATATGACTACCCTAAGAGTTCCAAAAAGCCTGAAGCCTTAACGCACTGAATACCCTTCAATTCTTTGAACCCCTCAAACTCTTGAAAACCTCTAACTCGTAAAGCCTAAATACTCGAAACCTTAACCCCCTGGAAACCCTGAAACTCGTGCAGCTCTGGAGGAGGAGGAGGCTGTGGAAACAGAGGAGGAACGGGCCGCTAAACGGTCCCGGCAAGGAATCACGGACAGCATCATCGGGGAAATGATGGAATGCAACGCAAAGCTGTCGGGGCAGCGGAAAAAGCGGCAGGTGCAACTTCTATGTTTTAGTTCCAGTTCCAGTTCCAGTGTCAGTGTGTGTGTATACTTTTGCCCTATTTTTTTTGTATTGACGAACTTGTTTTGATTTTACTTCGAGGTCCAGTTGCAGTTGGAGTTGAGTTGCGGTTGCAGTCGCAGTTGCAGTGGCAATTGGAGTTGGGGTTTCAGTTGCAATTTCAGATTCGTTTGCAGTTTCCATTGCAGTTGCTGGTGCCGTTCCAGTTTCAATTACTGTTTCATTATCAGTGTCAATTGCGATTTCAGTTGCAGTTTCAGGTCAACCGGTACTCGGAAACCAAGCTTGCTTCAGTTTATCCTTTACGGTCTGCAGTTCGCTGTTTGTAGTCAGGAAATAGAGAATAGCCCTCTGGTTTTGGACACGAGAGTTGTAGGATTTCAGCAAATATTGGGTTTTTAAGACGCTTTCCAGTCAGAACTCCTAAACTGAGTTCCTATGAAACCTCAACTTTGAGGCGTTTTTATGAAGTGTCCACAAAACGTGGTTTGAACGAGTTTGCAGATTTCCGCCACCTTGGCGACTCCGGAAGCTTTGGAGCTCTACACGCAGCTCTCGAGCCATCCGCTGCACAAAACTACAAAGCCCGGAATTTTGTGCCTCGATATTCACCCCACAAAGGTAACCAAAGAATGTCATGGGATCCGGATTTAAGGTTTTTTTGAGGCTTCGGGGTTTCCAACTTTTCTAGGGTTTTTTCAAGTTATTGGGGATTCCGGGGCTTCAGGATTGGTAGGATTGCAGGCTGCTAGGAATTGAAAGTTATGATTCGTTTTCCTGTTTGGTTTCTTTTTCTTTTTTTTTGGAATTGAGTGGGGTGTGAACTCAGAGCACTTCTACAGAGTGAGTCAGTGCTGACTTGGCAGTGGGGCTGAGGGATGGACACGTTGCAGGATGTGGTGGTCACAGGTGGATTCGATGGAGCCGCCGTTATGTTGGACAGAACAACGTCGCATGTGACGGCCACACTCAGCGGACACACCAAGCGGGTACTGCTTTGTGTTCTCTCTCCCACTCTCCTTCCGCCATCCCCCCGCTCCTTCCTCTCCTCCTGCCTCCTCACCCGCTCGCCCTTCCTTCCTCTTTCCCCTGCTTTACTCAATTCCCTTCCCTTCCCTCTTCGCAGCGTTGCCAAACTGAAAGATATCAAATCTGAAAAACTGATGTACTCATCCTCCTACACTCTCACTTTTGGCGTTCTTTCAATATCACTTTTACATGGAAAATCGCAATCTTAAGATTTGAAACCTTAAACGTGAAAGGACGAACGTCTTAAGAGCGTCTCCCTCTGAACGTGGTCTGGCCAATGTGCAGGTGACAGCTGTCAAGTTCGTACCGCGTGACAATCTCCTGCTGACAGGATCGGCTGACAAGGTCATATGGCTACCAAGAACCTCTCTAAGTGAATGCCCCTCTAAGGAATTACCGCTCTGAATGAACAGTCCTCTAAGTGAATACCTCTCTAAGGGTGTGTTTAAATAATTCAACTTCCTTCCGCGGATGAATCTCCGGAGTCGGAAACTGATGTGGAGAGTTTTCCAACCTCCAAAACAGCAGCTTTTTAGCTGCTACACTTCAACTTCCGCATGTGCAAGAATTACATCAGCAAAATTGAACTACTCAGCAAAGTTGAAGAGGTTAAAGAAAGTTGAACAATGAAAACGGACCCTAGGCGAAGACCCTGCTGAGTGAATGGCCCTCTAAGTGAATACACCTTTAAGTGAATGCCTCACTAAGTGAATACAGTGAATACCCCTCTAAGGGAACACCCCTCTTAAGTGAATACCCATCTAAGTGAGTGCCCCTCGAAGTGAGTACCCTTCTAAGTGAATACTCCTCTAAGTGAGTACCTCTCTAAGTGAGTACCCCTCTTAAGTGAAGCCACCTGTAAGTAAATGCCTCTCTAAGTGATTACCTTTTTACGTACTCTTTAAGCGAACACCCCACTCTTCGAGTATTCCTGTTAAGTTAATTTTTGTTTAAGTGGGGTTCTAATCGGTTCAGCAGATAGTGCAATCATCCGAAATGCATATTCTCTTCCGGAGAAAAGTTCATTGAATCAGTGGGCTTCAATTAGTAATTTTATGTTGAAAACCCTTTTAAGGGAATAAAACCTCTGCCCCGACCCCCAATTTATTTAGAAACTTTCCACTGTATACCCCTCTTAAGTGGTAAATTGGGGTCTACTCATACTGTGTATGTGAATAAGGAAAGTCATCGGCCGGGAGAGGGAATTTAGAAGAAAAGACAAGATTTTGAAAAAAGCGTCATTGATGATTCCTTCAATTAATCTAATTTGGTTTGGGGTTTTGCAGACAGTTCGAATATGGGGGGCCCAAGAGGACGGGGAGTATGAATGCAAACACATCCTCCGGGAGCACACTGGAGAGGTTTGCTGCATTAGATTAGAGAAAAACTAACCTCGCTCTCTCTTTCCTTGCTGCTTTGCTCGTTTGCGTTCTCTCTCCCGCTCTTTCCTATATCTCTCTCCATTTCTCTCTCTCTCACACTTTTCTTCTCCGCCATCTCCTTTCTCTCCCTCCCCCTCATCTCTCCCTCTACTCTCCACTCCCTCTCTTTCCTCTCTCCTCTCCCTTGCTCTCTTCCTTTCTCCTGCTCTCTCCCTCTTTGAATAAGCGGTCGGAGGTGGTTCCAGGTCAAGGCAGTCACTCTCCATGCTACGGCAAATTATTTCGTTTCCGCTTCCTCCGACAAAACATGGGCATTCTATGAACTCGAAACAGGCATCTGCCTCACTCAAGTACATACTCAAATAAACCCATTATATGCGATATAAAAAAAATGGAAAGAAAAGGGAAACTGAAAACAAATTGCTGTACTTGTTTAATCAGTCTTCCTTTTCCGATTGAAATCTTAAGAATAATCTTTTCTAACTCCCATTTCAATAACACAAACCGAGAGGCAACAATAGAGGTCTATTTGCAATGAGCAGAAGTTGGGGAGCCTGAAAAGATGATTGTGTGGAGCAGCGGAATGTCGAAGTAAAGGGAAATTGGGGGCAAATTGGGTAAAGGTGAGCGATCCCTCCGTGACGGACGGCTACACGGCCGCCGCCTTCCATCCAGACGGGCTCATTCTCGGAACGGGAACTGCGGAATCCTCCGTCAGAATTTGGGATATGAAGACGCAGGTGGGTGGGAGGGGTTCCTTCTCTGGGATACATGAGCAGCGAGTGAGAGGGGGAGGGGAGAGAGAGATGAAGAGGGAGAGGGAGAGGGATGAGGTAGGATGGTGAAGGGAAGAGAGCGAGGGAAGGAGGGGAAGGGGAGGGGAAGGGGACAGGGATGAGTGGTAAGGCAAGGGAGAGAGAGAGGGAAGAGGAGAGGGGAGGGGAACCGAGGAAAGGGGAGAGGAGGGAAGGGGCAAGGGAGGGAGAATTGGACAGATGTCGAGGGAAGTGGGAGAGGAGAGGAAGGAGAATGATGAAAGGAATAGAGATTTGAGGTCTTTGCCTTCGATTCAGGGGAGATCAACGTCAGATGGAAAATACTAATTTATGTATTTCTGTGTTTCCCTTTATTTCCATTTCAGACAAATGTGGCGAAATTCGAGGGCCATTCCGGACCCGTTACAGGAATTACATTTTCTGAAAATGGGTACTTCCTCGCTGTAAGTGTTTTGACTTTCTTATATTTTTTTTCCTCATGATTTTTAATAAATGCTATGAAGCTGTTTCCCGCGCTTTAATGTGAACTTGCTGTTTTCGAAGCGTAGGAAATGGAGGTGGCCTCCCCCCTTTTGTATTTTCTTGTTTCTTTGTTTGCCACTCCCCTTTTTCTCTCCTCTCTCTCTCCCCTCTCTCTTCCCTTTGTCTCCCACATCTCGCCTCTCTTTCCCTCCCCACTTCTTCTCCCTACTCTCTCCGCTCCCCTTTCTCTCCCCTCGCTCTCCCATTCCTCTCTCCTTCCCTTCCCTCTCTCTCCCCTCTCACCCCCCTCTCTCACCCCTCTCTCCCTCCCCTTTCTCTCGCCCCTCTTTCCCTCCCCTCTATCTCCCCTGTCTGTCCCCATTTTTATTTTTGGGTGTCTTTACAGTCTGCCGCTGCAGACAGTGTGAAGCTTTGGGACCTGCGAAAGCTTCGAAATTTTCGAACTATTTCGGCGTTTGAGGAGGGAGTGTCATCTAACGCAGGTGGGGGGGCAAATCTCTCCCCCCCCCCCCTCTCT
>CM074812.1:1998498-2008892 GCA_037447605.1 Zygnema circumcarinatum | reverse complement strand
GGGGGGGGGGGGGGGGGCGGCGGCCATTGTCCACGAGGTAGGAGTGGGCCGGTCTAGGACCCCCTCGCTCGGTGATATCCCGCCCGGCACGTGCGGGACTGTACATCCGTGCGGGCGGGCTGTACGGTTGGTACGGACATCTGGAACCCTAAGCCGTGAGAGGCCGCAAGAAGTCAAAGAATCTGTACTTGCTTTAGGGTTTTATGTTTCCAGGGTTGTAGGGTTGTAGGGGTTTCAGGGGAATTCTGTCTTTGTAACTCAAACGAATCAGGTTTGGGAGCTGCTTTTGTATTTTTTTTCTTTTTTGCCCAAATTTAGAAGAAGTAATTACTTAAATGTTTTGAAACATCGAAACCAAATTTCATCACAAGTGGCGAAGTCGGTACTGTCGTTCTTTTTGTTCCTTTCATCTCATGTCTCCATGTTCAACACGAACACGAAAACGTGGCACTAGAATTGAAAAGTGTTGCTCGTGTTGTTGTGAGGCGGCGCCTGCTTTCCACCTCCCCGCCCCTTCCGCCCCGCCTGAAGGCCCGTCTCCATTAGTCACGTCACGTCAGTTCACGTCACGTCTTACGTGTCCGCTCGCCGAAACGCGGCGCTGAGGTACGCCTGAGCGCCTGGCCGCCCGGCCGCCCGCCACGTGTCGAGCCGGCAGCCGCAGCGGACAACGACGACTCGGCCGTCGCTCGTCGGGCGTTCACACTGCCGCGGGAGTCAAGCAGCTATTATCTGACCTGTTCACACGTGTACCGCTTCGATCGGGTTTTTTTGAAACGCGCGCGTAAAGCCCAGTTCTGTGCGCGCTTAGGGTACGGTCGGTCAAAGGTCGCCTTCCCCTCCCCTCCCCTCCCCTGCCCACCCTTCTCTGAATCTCTCTCTCACAACCGGTCTTTCTTCTCTCTCTCTCTCTCTCTCTCTCTCTCTCTCTCTCTCTCTCTCTCTCTCTCTCTCTCTCTCTCTCTCTCTCTCTCTCTCTCTCTCTCTCTCTCGGCCTCTCCCTTCGATTTGTCCCTCCACCATCCGCTTCTATCAGCTCCCAATTTCTTGCAATTGTTTGGCCCTTTTTAGGAAATACTTTTGTGGGCGGAATAAATTAGGGTTTGCAGCGAAGCAGGATTTGACGGCACCATGTCTGGAGTTCCTGAAGCATCAGGTGTGGGAGAGCGAGGCGAGAGAGGAGAGAGAGCGGGAGAGGGAGGCCTTTTCTGGTGTCATCAGTGCAATCAGACTGTACGGCCTTCTGCAGGAGATGACGTCATCTGTCCCTTCTGTCACGGCGGATTCGTGGAGGAGATAACTGATGAGGGCGGAGCTGCATTTGGACGGATGAACGTGCTGCAGTTTGGGGGAGGGGGAGAGAGGGAGCAGGAGAGGGAGAGGGAGAGAGAGAGGGAGAGAGAGGGCGCTCCCTCGCCCTCTCCTTTCGTTGCTGCAGGGGGAGATGCAAGGATGGCAAGAAGGCCGAGAGGCTATGGAATGGGAGGAGCCGGAGGGGGAGCGGGTGGCAGATTAATTGGAGAGGGAGTGGGAGTGGGAGCAGGAGCAGGAGCAGGAGGGGGAGCGGGAGGGACAGGACCGGCTGCCTTGTTGGAGGCGATGCATGCGATTATGGCGCAGCTGCAGACTGTGCAGCAGGCGGGAGCGGGAGGGGGTGGGGGAGGGGGAGAAGGAGCTCCTCCCAACCCCATGCTCATGATGCAGGCGCAGATGCGGGTGAGGATGCATGCATGCGGGCATGTATGTATTATGTATATACTTATGTATATATTTCTGTATCTGTGTACGCATGTATGTATGTATGTATGTACGTATGTACGTATGTATGTATGGAGGGTTTAAATGGATGCATGGGATGGGGTGTGGATGGATGGTGCATGCGTTCATGCATGCGTGCGTTCCTGCGTGGTTGATTGTGTGGTTGAATTACTTTCGGTGAGTATGGTGATGATAACAGTGAGGATGATGATGATGTTATGGAGGAGAACTGGTTTACATTTCTGATAACGGAGAAAGGGGTTGCTGCATTGTCTTGGAAGACAGGGCCGTTTATCCTCCTAGAATTGAAGCTGTTTGAGCCAATTGCTCGTTTGGTTGTGCAGTTTCGAATTCAGCATCTCAAAGCTGCCAGAAGTGCTTATGGTTCTGAATTATTGATGCTTTTCACGTCTTCTTTCTTTATTTTCATACTTGTTTTGCAGCAACTCTTCAACGGCCATTTGGAGGTCTATGTTGATAGTGGGAATGGTCAAGGGGCTCGCCGGCTTCAAGGAAATTTGAGTGATTACTTTTTGGGGCCGGGCTTTGAGCAGCTCCTCCAGCAGCTGGCAGAGAATGATCCAAACAAGTGTGTTGTAAACCCTAACTCTAAACTTACTATCAATCCTCAGATCATGAAACTTACCAATGAAGTTCTTTGATCTGTTAAGCGTAGGAGAGGCAATAGTGTTGACCTGCATGTGATGGGTTTCCATGCTTTGCTGCTTCAGTTTCCGTCAAACTGATACTTCACTCTCCAAAATCCTGGAAATCCTGGAACCCTTAAAAAAGCCGGAACCCGAGAAATCCTGAAGCATACGTACAAACCTTCCGGACGTGAGAAACCCTAAAATCTGCAGTTTTGTTGAACTGACTCTGCTAATGTTTCTTGTTCTGCTGTAGATATGGAACCCCTCCTGCGTCCAAATCAGCTGTAGAGGCGATGCCGCATGTCGTCATCTCAGTGGAGCATACGCGGTCCGATACGTCACAATGTGCCGTATGTAAAGATGAATTCGAAATCGGTACAACAGTGAGACAGATGGCCTGCATGCATATGTACCATCCTGAATGCATCCTCCCTTGGCTCGAGCAACATAACTCATGCCCAGTATGTAGGTACGAAATGGTAACAGATGATGCAGAATATGAGGCGCGTAGAGCAGGGGGAGCGGGAGAGGAGGGGAGGGAGAGAGAGGGGGAGAGAGGGACGGGGAGGGCGCCGGTGTGGAGAAGGCTGGACAGGCAGAGGGAGGGAGGAAGGAGCGGGAGAACTGGGACGGCAGGGATCTTTGGAGGCGCAGGAGGGGGAGGGGGAGTGGGAGTGGGAGGGTCACGATTGGAGAGTCCGGGAGAGAATTCGGGAGGGGAAGGAGCAGCGGGAAATGCGCAATTGAGAGGAGCGAGTGAACACAGCAGTGTGTGGGCGATGGGAGGGAACGCGATGAGTGCGGGAGGGAGTGAGAGCTCAGATGGATCTGTAAGTGGTGGAGGAGGAGGATCAGCAGGGCCCCAGCTCTTCAATAGTGGGTTTGGAGCGGGAGTGGGTAGGGAGGCAGGAGGAGGAGGAGGGGGAGGCGGAGTGGGAGGGAGGCCTAACCCATCTCAGGGTATGCTCTCTTGGCTTTGGCCCCGATCTGCAAGTCGGCAAAGTAATGAGCAGCAGCAAAGGCAGGAGCAGAGGAATAGTCCGCTTCACAGAGATATGGAGAGATCTCTCGATCAGATGATGCAGGGAAGCAATGTAAGGCGGATGCCATTGGATGCCCAGTGGTTCTCTTCAGAGCCGCAGGAGCAGCAGCGGCAGGAGGGAGAGCAGCAGCGGTTCTCTGCGCCGGAAGCGAGTGTCCCTCCTCCCTCCCATCCTCTCCAGCAGCCTCTCCCATACCCACTCCCAGGCGTGAGTGTCTCTCTCGCTTGGCACCAATCCCCAGCCTCCCGATCGGAGCAGAGGTCGCAGCTGGAGAGACAGAGAGCAAGTGCGAGAGAGCAGGCGCTAAGTCAGCCGATTTCAAGGCATCAGCCAAGCAGACAGGCCCCTCTTTCTCTCCGCACTTACCAGGTAGAGGGGGAGGGAGAGGGAGGTGGGGGGGGAGAGGGAGAGAGGGAGAGGGAGAGGGAGAGAGGGGCAGAGGGGGGAGAAAGCGAGGGAGGGAGGAGGAGCTTCTGAAGCGTGTGAGAAGAGGGGGTCAAATGGAGGGCGCTAATGTCGATTGAGCTGAGTTGAGGTGGATAGAGAGGCAAGAGTAGAGAGAGAGGCAGAGGGAAGAACATGGAGTCGAGCCAAGTCAATAGAAGTCAAGAATAGTTTGGTTGATGGAAGGGTGTGGGGATTTAGGGGCCTTCGGGGATTAGGGTTGGTGAAGTGCTGTGGGATAAAGCTGATGTGATAAAAATGTAAAGAGGGGAAACTTGGAACATTGGATATAGATCAAGGTTTGAAGAAGCATAATTGGGGATTTACAAGGTTTCCTTTTTATTGAACGTGTGTTCCTTTGTGAAGAATCCTTACTTTGATCCTTTTTTCCAGTTCTTATATAGGCCTATGACGAATATCGATTTGACAGACGTGCGGTTGTCTTCCTTTGACGGATTTTTGAATTACGCTTTCCATCCGGTTCCATGCCGTCAGTCCAGCCTGCCGTGAATTAATGAACCACGTGGAATTTGCTCCACGTTGCTTTTTTTTTTTTTGGCTGGGAGGACAAACAATGGAAAAGGCATACAGTAGGTTCCAGATTGAACTTTTAACCAAAATAGATGCTATGCCGTCAATTCCCGATTGATTTAGAATTTCCGACTACCCCTACTTCTCCCTCTCCGTCTTCTTCCTAATTCGTTTCCCTTTTTGCCTCCTCTCACTATCTCTTCCCCATATACCCTCATTGTCTCTCCTCTCCCTACTCATCTGTCACACTAGTTTATTCCCTGTCCTCTCCCCCCCTCTACCTCACTCCCACTTTACCACATTGCCTCTCACCTCTCCCACCTACCTCTCTCTCCCACTTTACCCCTCCCGACCCCGCATTCCTCCCCCCCTCTCGCTCTCCCCTGTTCCTCAACTTTCTCTCCCTCTCCGTATCTTCCACTTTCGCCATTGGCTTCACGGGTGATTTTTAATTTAAAAAGTGGTGTGCCAAGTTGAGGGAAAAGTTCAAATTCTATTGTCTTTTAAGTGCTCAAAATTCATGACGTCATCGGACTTGATTTATGACCCATCTGCCTCAGTCTGCACAAACACGTCCTCCGAAGTTAACTGTGTTTAGCTCAAGTTTAGCTGTAGCACTTGAAATAACAAGAATATCAAATTAATTAGAGGAATCTCCAAGTCTCAAACTCAAAAACGAAAAGGCGACATATGCCATGCGAAAAAAAAAAAAAAGGGGGGGGGGAGGGAAACAGAGGCAGGTAAGGGGGAAAATTGGGTTTTCTAAGGGCCATGATGGGGGCTTTCGACATGGCAGATGAGTGGGATGGTGAAGGGCGGGAGCGGGGGAGGCAGGGAGGCAGAGTGCGGGAATGAGCAAACGACAGGTTATGCGAGAGGTGGAATGGGAGGGGGAGGTAGAGGGACGGGGGTATTCTTAGTCCTTGTTTTCACCTGTAAAGCACGAATGCAGAATTTGCGCAAATCAATGCTGATTTCATTGCCATGGGTACCATTCTGTCTGTCACATAAGATGGTTTTCATTTTTGAACTGCATGACTAGAAAAGTGCAGGAAAAGAAAAAAGAGATTAAATATCTCGACTCCGTTATCTCGTACCCCTCAAGCACGTAGCATCGAGGTTCTTTCACTTCTAGAAGGAGCGAAAAAACAAAGACAAGGGAGTAAAGCAAAAGGGAAAGAAAGCGAAAAACATAAAAAGTATAGCTAGGGGTTCCTCGCTGCTCTGTTTCTGAATTCGACAGAAGTTGTTCACTAAACGCAGCGGCTAAAAAGTCTCTCCTTGCTTAACTCTGCGTAACTGCCCGAAATAACTTGTCGTAATATCCTCCATCTCTGCCTGTCCCATCCCTCTCTCCATTCCTCTCGTCCCCTCTCATGAACTCTCCCTGTCTCTCCCTCCCCCTCCTCTCTTCCTCTCCTCTCTCTCTCTCCCTTTTCCCCCCTCTCGTGACACCCTCACGCTCCTCACCCCTCACTCTCTCCCTTTTCCCCCCTCTCGTGACACCCTCACGCTCCTCACCCCTCACTCTCTCCCTCCCGCATCTTCCTCACTCTCGCTCCATCCTTCTCCCTCCCCCCAACTCTCCCCCTCTCAATGTCTGCCCCCCCTCTCCACGTATCCCCAACTCTCCCCCTCTCTCTCTATCTCTTCCCGGCCTCTCCCCCTCCTCCTCCCTTCCCCCTCTCCACTTCTCACACTCCCTCTCCCTCCCTCTCCCTCCCTCTCCCACTCCCTGTCAATTTATGTTGTCCTAGGACGCTGGCGACAAGAGTGGCCTCTTCTCAAGGGGTCTCGGAGTGCTCCCCTCCACATCGCTATCCTTGTCCTTCAGCTTGGAAGGCTGCTCCTCATCAAGCTGAGGCTGATTCTGTGCCGCTTTAGGGGGGGGCTTTGCTCCCACCACCGACTGCTGATACAAAACTCCTCCGATAATAGTGACTAACAAGCAGCAAATTCCGAAGGGCGAAGCGTGCTTATCCCAAATCGTCACATTGACTACCACCGTGATGAGCTTATTCACAACTCCAAGAACTGTAAAAGAAGTGGCAGAAATCGCGCGTCGGCAGGAAAATCCGAAGAAGGAAATTGCGAGCCCAAAGGCGCAGGAGAGAAGGACCGGAAAGCAGGTCCAAAAGACGAGCCAATCGCGGGGATCGGCTGCATTCGTATCCATGAATTCTCCAGTAACAGCCCAAAAGCCCGGCGCTAATCCGAGAGCTATGAAGTTGTTGTACATCACAAGGCCCCATGTTGAGAGCTTAATGTTAGACACAATGTGCTTGATGTAGACCATATCAAATGTCATTATAGCCAAGTAAGCAAAGGCCCAAGAATACGCTCTCACAGAAAATTGGGAATCGGTTAACACATATCCGATCGCTCCGAGAAGAATCGTCAATAAAGACGCGAAAGTGTATCCACTCGGAAGCGGCTGCCCTCGAAAAACTGTATCTGCAATTGCCACCAAAATAGGGCAGGATGATCGGAACACAATGAAAGTATCCAAATTCGCGTACTTCAATAAAGTCGTGTTTGTGAATATCGATAAGTAGAAGCAAAATGCCGCTGGAAAAAAGGCTTTAATGCTGCTCCATTCGATGGGATCGTAGTCCAAAACTCCTCCTTTCCCGAGAGCAAAGACTGCCACTACGCAGGTGAGATACTGCAGAGCCGTCAGAAGGTTCGGGAAGGGGAAAACGTCGATGGCCGCCTTGTTCACCACCGCCAGGAGGGACGAGCACAGCGTGTAGCCGATCACGAGGGGGAGGACGGAGACATCTCCCACTTGGAGGCTCAGACGGGCCATGGCGGGAGGGGGGCCGGGAAGAAGAGAGGCTGGGAGTAAGGGGGGAAAGGGAGGGGTGGGGAGAGAGGGGAGGGGGGGGCGTGTGAGAGGTGGAATGAGAGAGGAGAGTGGGAAAGGGAGTGGAAGTGGAAGGGGGAGGGGGAGTGGGAGAGGGAAAGGGGGAGTAGGAGTGGGAGTGAGAGGACGGATCTGATCAAAGATGGGAGATTGACGCGCGGTTGGTGGATTTTGGGTTTGCCGGATCCTGTTGATGCTCCAGCTGCTGCTTCTGTCCTGTCCTGCTCAGCTTCTCTTCTGTCCTCTCTCTCACTGCCTCTCTTTCACATACAAATGCTAATAATGTTGGTTAACTCTTTCCCTTTAAATAAATCCAAGATCCGTCCCTGGATGTGCCTCTTCTCTCTCTCTCTCTCTCGTCTGCTCCCTCGCTGCTTTATCCGCCACCCACTGTTTCTCTTTCTCCCTCTCCCTCTCCCTCTCCCTCCCCTCTCCCTCACTGTTCCCCCCTCTCTCTCTCTCTGCCTGCCTCCCTCTCCGCCTTCTCCCTGCTCCTAACAGTCCTACCCGCCCGCGCGCAAGCGCCAACTTATCTGCGCAGAGAGCAGGTGAGGTCCGTATCTCAGGTTGCGGCCCCGCCCTGCAAATAAATACATCCATAAATGTTTTGACCTTCCGTGCCGTTCCGTTCCGCGCCGTTCCGTGTCGTCCCGAGCCGTTCCAAGAACGGAGATCCGTAGAAGGATACGGTACCATAGGGCGGGTCCGTCCGTCCGTCCGTCCGTCCGTACAATTCTTGGTCCCCTCGGTCGGTCCCTCCCACTCTGGCTGTGTCGTACTGCGGAACAGGACTGCGGCTCTATGCGACGGACGGACCCGCTGCCACGTGGCGCCCACGTCGAGTCATGGCAGCATCCATCATCACTGCGCATGCATGCATGCACGCATCGGTTGCATGAGCATGCCTACGGGCGAGCGAGGGAGAACAGAGTCGTCGGAACATACAAACACATTCATCCTCTTCGCTTAGTGATCCTCTCGCCTGCACGCGCGGCAGATGCATGCATGCATGGATGCATGGATGCATGTATGCATGCATGGTGAGGCGCGCGCCATGTTCTGGCCCCTCGCCATCTTCGCCCTCCTCGTCAGGGTCGCGTTGGTGCTTGTGGGAGCATCGCATTCGTTCAAAAGGCGGGTCGAGATTTCGACTCCCGTCAACGGCAACCTGAGATGTGTGCCTTCGCCTTTCAAGCCTGCCTACGCTTCTTTCGTCCTGGGGTTCAGATTTGCGGTTTACATGGTTTGGTTTATAGTAGTTTTATTACAGTTCGGCCCGTTGGCGGTGGGCGGTTGGCGGTTGGCGGTTGGCAGTGGCGGAGGGCCGGTGGCTGGCAGAGCGCGGTCTGTCGCCCTACGCAGGTTGGGGCGCGAACCTCAACCTTAAACCCTAAACGCTAAACCCTAACTTAAACCCTTAAACCCTCAACGTTAAATCCTAACTCTTAATCCCTCAAACCCTAAATTTTAAAACCCTAACACTTTATCCCTCAAACCCTAACCGTTAAACCCTAACTTTTAATCCCTCAAACCCTAAACGTTAAACCCTAACTCTTAATCCCTTACACCCTAAACGTTAAACCCTAACTCTTAATCCCTTAGACCCTCAACCCTGATCCGTAACACTTGAACCCTTAACCGTGAACCCTGAATCCCAACCCTTGAACTTGTAACCTAAAATTCTGAACCCAAACCCAAAAACTTGAAACCTTAGCCCCAAATCTTGAACTTTACATCGTAAAAAACCGAAAAACTAAGCCCAAAACTCTACAAAATTAACCTAAGTAGCCTTAACCTTGAACCGTACATCCTAATTCCTAAGCCTTCATTCTAAACCCTAAACCTGACCCTTGAACTTAAACCCTATGCCCTTAAACTCAAACCTGACGCCTTAGTTTCACCTCTAAATCTTTAAGTCTATCTTAACCCTCAATTCGTCCACCCTGAATCCTAACTCCATTTAGTCAAATGCTAAGCCCTAAACCATATTCTTAAAGCTTACACCGTAGACCCAAACCCTGAAAGTGAAATTTCCCAACTTTCCTTTGCCCGATTTTCTTCTTTTTTTTTAATCAAATCGAATGGTTTTTCTTTGAATTCAACGTTTTCATACAATGGGTTTGGAGGATATGCGAGGTTTCAGGGTCGGCTTATCACGGCTCCCCACTTCTCATCACTCTTCTTGGCCCCTTTTGTGAAAGGTATGATGATCTCTTTCTCTCCCACGTTCTCCCACTCTCTCCCTCTCCTCGCTCTCTCTCTCCTTTGTCTCTCTTTCTCTTCCCCTTCCCCCTTCTTTTTCGCTCTCTCCTTTCTCTCCCGCCCTCCTCTCCCTCACTCTCTCTCCCTCTCCTCTATCTGTCTTCCTCACTCACTTTCCCCCCTCCCTCTCTTGTCCCCCACTCCCACCCCCTCTCTCTCTTCCAACACCATCTCTCTCCGCCCACGAACTTTTTCCACACGTGTGAACTTGTCAGTTCCGTTCCCTTCATCTTCTCCGACTTTCTCTGCGCTCTTCTTCTTCGAAAAATTGGCTGCCTTCTGCAGAGCAGAAGAAGCGCAGAAGTGGGAGAGGGCGAGGGAGAGAGAGAGGGAGAGGGAGAGGGTTCAGGGTGGAACTACAGGGCCGGCAAGCCCAGTGCAATTTTTGGGAAGTTTCTTGGAAACTGGGCGGCTGTACTGTATTTGCTGAACCCTCTCAGCATTGCTGCGAGTGTGGGAGGAGTGACGTCAGCATTCGAGAATTTGGCTGTTGCGAGTGCCCTGCATGCGGCCCTGGCAGGTAAATCTTTGTTATTTTCTTTTTTATTTAAGAAACAAACGCTTATAATGATTACTAGAGGGATTTTTTTTCAGTTTGTTGGACTCAGTTTTGTTTGGCTTTACTTACCTTTAAAAAATACTGCGTTTCCGTTCAACGGATTTGAACGGTGAACTGTCGCAGGGAACGCCTCGAGGGCAGCCTTTGGATGGGCCGCAGCGACGCATATGGGGCTGTATCCCGCCGTCCTTTTCATTCCTGTAAGTAATGAAAAGGAAAAAAAAGGAAAAAGGGAGAGAAAGTGAAGCGAGGAAGGGTGGTGTGGGGGGGGGGGGGGGGGG
>CM074812.1:1966742-1988169 GCA_037447605.1 Zygnema circumcarinatum | reverse complement strand
GGGGAGGGAGGGAGAGGGAGGAAGGGATGGGAAAAGGGGGAAGGGAGGGAGGGAGGGAGGGAGGGAGGTGAGAGTTAAAGAGGGAAGAAGGGGGAAAGGGGGAGACCAGGGGGGAATGAGAAGAGAGCAAAGGATTTGAGCGAAAGAAAAAAGCGAATCACAGGGATGAGGATAGGATAGATGGAGAGAGAGAGAGAGAGAGAGAGAGAGAGAGAACGAAAGCGAGCACGGGGAGAGGAGGAAGAGGGGCCAATCGAGTAGTCAGAGCATTGAGCATTTCATGATTCCAAGTTTTAAATACTGAGGGTTTTAAATGTGGCCATGGAGACGAACACCTTCCAACGGTGTGACTATTTCAAGATAGAGCGCGAAATTTCACAACTTAATTTAACTAAGGGGTAAATTCGAGATTTGAGGTCTTGAAATCCTGTGGTTGTGAGCGTTTCAAGAATTCTAAGGTACATCGGATTCGGGTGTTCAAATGTTTGCATTCAAAGAAGGCATGATAACCCAATCGAGGATAGAAAAAAAAAATTGAAATGGAAATGGAAATTCACATTAAAGCAATCCAGATCTAGTCTAAAAATTACTTTTCCTTCTGTTTAACTTTTTGGCTATTTTTGAAGTGAAGAAATTACCTGAAAATTGATATTCGTCAATTCCATCCCGTTTGGCACCTTGATCCCGCAAACAGTCGCTCCCAAGAAGAGCCGATTCGTCATAATCCTCTGCAAAATAGTCGAAAATAGCAGCCAAAAGCAGTACAAAAATCCTTGAGATAATTGCGACCTTCAGTACTCTCCCCTCGCCCATGGTGTCAGCGGAGTCAACCCGGAGCCGCATCCAACACGGGCAGGGTCGCAGGGCACAGGGGGCGCTTTTCCCAGCAGGCGATATGACGATACTCGGATATATCGAGACGCGATACGATACGATGCAGGTGGCTTTTGCGGTTTTTTCCCCTTGCTCAACTTCGGTTTCGACAGTGGTTGATCCGCGCGCTGCGACTGCGAGTGGAGTGGACGCGGGAGGTAGACTCAGAGAGGGGCGGAAATTGAGTTGAGTTGACTCGAAGTGGATGGCGAGGTTGGGCGTGAATCAACCTATTGTTGATCTGCCGGCAGGTCCAGGCAGGTCGAGTCAAAGCGCCGGCTGGTCGGCCGAGCAGAGCGAGCAGGCTTTGCTGGGAGGGAGAGAGGGAGGGAGGTTAGCGAAGATCAAAGCAGGAATAGCTACATTCAAATTTCGTCTCCCTTCAGAAAATACACTTCCTGCTTCAGCTAATTATTTTGTAACTCGATTTTTTTTTTTGAAGTGCTTTTTGCATTTTTTCTAGTTTGAACTTGCAATGGGGAAGCTGCAGCTGGCAGCAAATCTGGCGTTGATCGGTAAGGGAATCAGAAACCAGCCAAACATGTTTCAGTTTTTCTGAACAAAAACTTTCATGCATCAGTTGCTCGTTCCTGAAAATGCGACCGGTTGGCAAAAAAAACTTGGAAGACTTGAATGAAAAAACTGAGAATCTGGCTTCAACCTTCTTTGTTTAAGAAAAAACTTGAGATTGAGCCAGGCACTCTCTGTGTTCTAGAAACCCCTCAGATCTTCAAAGCGGATGTGTAACTGAAATGCTCAAAGACCGGGCCCGCGCGGACCCGCTGAGAGGGCGCACCAATGAATTGCCGCCCTGGATTCAAAGAGATGAAAGCACGCCTCTCCAACACGTTAAAACCTGCACTTTCTTCTTATTGTGAGGTGATATTAAAGTTGCCTTTAGGGTTTTTGGATTTTTTTATGCAGGGGTGGCAGGGGCTCCTCTATTCATAAATGTGGATCCCAATGTGAACGTGGTCCTCACCGCCTGTCTCACCGTCTTTGTTGGGAGCTGGCGCTCCGTTAAGGCCTCGGCACCCATGGTGAGCCAAGTGGGAGAGAGGAAAGGCAGAGAGGGAGGGCGGGTGGGAGAGAGAGGTGGTGGAAAGAGGAGAGAGAGGGAAGGAGAGAGTGGGAAGGGTAGAGGAGAAGAGGGATTGAAGAGATGGAGGGTTGCTCCTTTGGGGGAGGTTGAGAGGCAGAGGGAGAGGAAGGAGTGAAAGGGAAGGCGAGATGGAAGGATAGGGGAGAGGAGAGTGAAAGAAAGGGACGGAAACCTTTTCCTAAGAAACGTTTTTCATTGGAAGATTGGATTTGAGGGTTCTTCATTCTGTTTTTACTGAAAAGATTGGTGAAGGTGTAGGGTCAGTGCCCTGTTTCATTCGATCCCCCTTCGCGCTCTCTCTCTCTCTCTCTCAACTTTGGTGCTTCTGCATCATTCGGAGTCTCCCGTCTCAGCTTATCTTGCCATAGTTTGCCCAAAAATTTTGCGGATTTTCATTCGAATTTTGGAAGCTTGCTGGCATGATGGCAGGAGACGATGTCGAAAGAGCACGCGATGCGGTTTCCGCTGATAGGGAGCGCCGTGTTAGTGAGCCTCTTTCTGCTCTTCAAGTTTCTGCCAAAGGACCTTGTGAACATGGTATTGACAGCGTACTTCGTCGTGCTGGGTGTTTTGGCACTTGGGTACGCTGTTCTCTAAGCCGAAGATACTGCACAATAAAGCCAAAGCTAATTAATTTGTTTAAAACCTGCCTTTGTTTATTATTTTGAAGTCAATTGTCGTGCATCCGATGACTACGGATCATTGTCGAACTAAGAATTAGACTGCTTATGTAAGCTGACCTCTTGCTATACCTGCATTTGAATGAGAAAGTCTGATAGAAAAGTGAATGTGAAGCGGAATTTTCTCTTGATGTTGTGCATGTGTATAGAGCTTCCATTCTTCCCCTTGTCGCTGGATTTCTACCAAAGCTGTGGAATACTGAGGTCATCATCTGGCGCTTCCCTTACTTTAAAAGTATGTGACCTCTTATATGTATGATGGGGTATGTGATCCTCCTCTAGGATTGGACTGCGTCACGCAACTAAGCATTACTATCAATGTCCGCACATCTTCAAATCATTTTGTGCTGAGGAGAGAATGGGGATTGGAAGGGGGTTGGGGAGGGAACGAGTGGGAGGGGAAAGGAGATGCAGCGGGAAAAGGGAGGGAGACGAAGAGGGATAGGGAGAAAGAGGGGGAGGGGGAGGGAGAGGGACATTGAGATCAGTCATGTCTGCTGAGTGAAGGTCAGTCGCCCCTTCAAGTTTGTATGCATCGCATGTATCATACATGAGAAAGTGAACATAGGGGTATCTTCAGGAGAGTGAGTATCCAAGCTCACTCACTCACCTAGTGGTTTGCATTGTCGGCGGCAGGTTTAGGTCTGGAGGTGGAGTTCACTCGCGCGCAGGTAGTGGCGGGCGTGCCGGCGGCTGCCTTCTGTGCGTGGTATGTGGCGACCAAACATTGGCTCGCCAACAACACGCTCGGCCTCGCCTTCTCTCTCCAGGCACACACCCCTCACTCAAACTTGCACCTTTACAATCACATGAAAAGCCCCTAATCTGAGGAGGGAAGAGGGGAGGGAGAGACGAGGGAATTTGCACCTTTACAAGCACATGAAAAGCTCCTAAAGGGAGGAGGGGAGGGAGAGACGAGGGGTCGGGAGATGGGGGGGTAGGAGAGGAAGGAAGGTAGGGAGGAGAGGAGAGGTAGGGAGGGAGTGGGAAGCAACAAATTTTCCACTCTAGAACGGACATTTTTTGGGCTTTTGTGATAATGTGTTTGTCTTCGTTAAATCTTCTTTACCCCTCAACAGGGTATTGAATTGCTCTCATTGGGCTCGTTCAAGATTGGTGGAATTCTATTGGTGAGTTCGTACATGCACATACCTGAACTTATTTTTGCCTTTCTGCGGTTTTTTTCTGAACGCTTTTTTTTTTTTTCTGGCTAATTGACTTAGTCAATGCTGCTCTCATTCCTGCAGAGAGATCTGTATGCAAAAAGTTGTTAGTTTGGGCATTTTTCAACCTTTTTCGTGTTTATTTTGTCCTTGCAGGCAGGACTCTTTTTCTATGACATTTTCTGGGTTTTCTGCACGCCTGTGATGGTTAGCGTGGCAAAATCATTTGATGCCCCGATCAAGGTTCGAACTCAATGCCTCCTTTACGATGATTCAATATGGTGACTTTCGATTAGCAGAAATTTGACTCAGTTGAATCGAGATATTTAAAGTCAGAGTTTTCATCCCCTAAATTGCTTTGCTTCAACTCAGCCTCAACCCATACCTTAACGCAATTCCCTTAACCTAACCTGAACCCTACGGCATCCTACCTACCCTCTTTCCTATCGAACTCTTGTTCGCATCCACTCTCCCGCTCTCCCTTGCGCTTCCTCTCTCCTCCTTCTGAGGGAGGGAGAGTTCATTGCCGCGCAGCTTCTCTTTCCCACCGGCGATGCTGCGCGGCCCTTCTCTCTTCTCGGGTTGGGGGATATCGTCATTCCGGGTAAGGAATTGAAGCTCAGCAAACTCTCTCTCACTGGCCCGTCCTGAACTTTGCATTTACACTCATCAGATCCCTCGCTCTCCCTCTCTGTCTCTCTCTCTCTCTCTGTGTGCATCTCTCCCCTCCCTTCCCCCTTTCCCCTTCTCCCCCACTCCCACTCTCCCCCTCTCCCCCCATCATCTCTCTCACCCCCCCTCGCTCTCTCTCTCTCTGCTCTCTCTCTCTCACTCTCTCTCTCTCCCTCTCTCTGTCAAAAAAAAACATTTGCGTTGCCCATAGACGACCTTCTCGGACTCTACTCTTCCTCTATAAACATCCATTTGAAAAGTAACTTTGATTGCAGATTTCGAATGCGGAAAGTTCACCTTTTTTTCTCCATTTTTGCGGTCGCAGGCATTTTTCTGGCATTGGCGCTGCGCTTTGACATGCACCGGAAGAAGGGAGTGCGCTACTTTTGGAGCGCCTTTGCGGGGTACAGTGCGGGAATCATAGTTACCATAGTTGTTATGAACTGGTTTCAAGCAGCTCAGGTGTGAACACAACTCCTGATCTCTCTCTCTCTCTCTCTCACTCACTCTCTCTCTCTATGGCGCTCCCTACCACTTTCCCCCCTCCCTCTCCCCCTCTCCCTCTCCGCTCCCCGCTCCCCACTCGCCCCTCCCTCCTCCCCCACTCCCTTCTCCCTTCCCCCTTTCCCCCCACCACCCCTCCCCTCCTCCCCCCTTCCCCCCTTCCTCCCTCCCCCCTTCCACCCCTCCACTCCTCCCCCCCTCTCCCACTCCCCCCCTACCCCCCTCCCCACCTCCCCTCATCCTTCCCTCACCCCCTTCCCCTTCACCCCCTCATTCCCTCCCCTTCCACTCCCCTCTCACCCTCTCCACCTCTCCCTCTTTCCCCCTCCCTCTCCCCCACTCTCCGTCACTCCCCTCTCCCCTCTCCCCTTCTCCCCCTGTACCCCATTTCCCCACTCCCCCTCTCCCCATCTCCCCCTCTCCCCATCTCCCCTTCCCCCCCCACCTCCCCCTTTTCCCCTCCCTTGGATAAGGATCCATCTTTTTAGTAAGTTATCCTCTTTTTCCTTGATTCCTTTGACCAGAAAGTGCTCGAAAATTTTCCTCCACACTCACCACCTTTCTCCCCTTCCATCTGTGTGGTTCCTTGTCCTTTCTGCAGCCTGCATTGCTTTATATTGTGCCAGGTGTCGTGGGCTCAGTGGCTGTGCACTGCCTCATACGAGGGGAGTACAAAGAGGTACGGTTTCCGTTGCTCTGGCTGTTCCATGCGTTTCCTGTGTGCTTCAGTTTACAAATTTCAACCTGGAACTGATTGAGACAAACCCATAGAAGCCTTCTTTCTTACATGTCTTCCCATGGCTGTGATCTATTTTCCCCTCTCTGCTTTTTTAGGTTTCCTACATTTTTGTACTTGTGGTGGTGAGAGTCAAAGTTTCAGTCTTCTTTAGGGTTTTCGGGTTTATGAGATTTAACCTGGAGGAGTAAGTTGGATTGAAATTTGAACCCTAACTGTAACTGAGGTTGCATGTGAATGCAGTTGCTGGAGTATGATGAGTCGACAGGCGAGGAGGAGAAGCAGAGTGGGGAGAGGAAGGAGGGAGAGGCAGAGGGAGAGGGGCAGTCCCAAGGGGTGGGAGAAGAGAGTGACAAAAAGAACGACTAGGAGTTCGCTCCGTCGTTAAAACATAATGTACTGAATTTTTACTTTTTAGGCCAATTTTTTGGAGAGTGCGTTTTTTCTTTACTGCAGAGTGGCAGTAGATATCTGGCAATGACCGTGATTGAAATCGGGGAACAAAAGACGCGAAAATGACTGTTTTTTATTCTGTTTGAGAGAGAGTACTACAGGCTCGGCACTCTTCCCCTCTCACTTCCCCCTCTCCCCCCGCCCCGCTACCCCGTCTCTCTCCCTCCCCTTCCCCACCCTTCTCCCCTTCCCCCCTTCCCCTCCTTCCCCTCCCCTCCTCCCCTCTCCCACCCCCCTCCCCGCCTTCTCCCCTCCCCTCCCCCCTTTCCCTTCCCACCCCTCCCCTTCCTCCCTCCTCCTTACAACCTCCACTCTCTCCCACTCCCCTCCTTCGGTTGCGTTGCCATCTTGTAATAATTTAAGCCGGAAATGACGTTGACTCGCCGCCGTTTCGCTGTACGTTGACGTCAAGCGGCGACAATCGATAATTGCCACCCGGCCGGCCCGCTGCATGCCCGTCCGTACGGCGCTGGTTTCTGTGCATGGGAGGGAGCCCTCCCTCACTCTCTCTCCCTTCCTCCCTCCCTCCCTCCCTAGAGCGTTGCGTTGTGTGGAGTTGTGGCGAATGCGCGATCATCGTCTCATGGAACAATGCAACCTGACTTTGGCCTTTGGCCTCTCCTTCATCCACTCTCTCTCACTCCCCCGCTCGTTCTCCCTCCTTTGCCCCCTCGCCTCGTGTCCTCCATCCCATCCTATGCTCGTTTCTTGGATGATCCTTAAAAACCCTAAACCTAGGCCATTGGGTTACCATGCACAACTTACTTAAACCGCAGTCGCTTTTTTTTGCGTTGGCAGGAACATTCATAAGGTGAGGAGAGTGGAGACATTCCCCATTTCCCAAACACAAGAAAAAACAAAAAACGAAAACAACCATCCCCATGCAATGTCACCGTTATTCAAAATAAGACATTTTTGGCATAGCTTTAGCTCACAGTACAGATCTTACTTTCCATGTTTACTGGAAACAAGAGTCTAACGATGATGATGGTTTAGCGAGACCTCCTATAATGCGTATGCCAGATTAGTTTCAGAAATGGACCCTATTTCCGAAATTAAATAAGAGACAGAGGACATGCCTGACCAGTGAAAACCAACCTAAAGTTAAGCCACTTGAGGTCCACTACGTGCACAACCAAGATCATTAGAAATTTAGGGTTTGGGGTTCAGAATTTTATTCCGCTATTCCTTAGTCTCACGCTCTGCTACCAAATCAGCTTGCTGTACACTTCATTGGGCTTTATGTGGATAAACCTCGCAGAACAGAAAGTTTTATTCGCGCTCCTTGCCCAAGGTTTCGGGTTTAAGAATATTTCAAGCTTTCTACAGTCGCTAGCTGCACCAAATACAACTACTTGTGCTCCTACCACCTTTAAGAATATCAGTCTTCAATGATTTTTAGGGTTATGTAACGCATTCAAGGCTTTTAGGGTTCATAGGGTTCTTAGGGCTATTAAGGTTATTAGGGTTTTCGGCCTTTAGGGTTTAAGGCTACTGCTGCTTCTCACTCTCCCTTGAGACCGGATCTGCTACCAAATCCGTTGACTGCGGTGACCGGCCGTGACCGCAGCCGGCCGAGGATGCGTTCCATGTTCTCGGCCGTCCGCAGTTCTCCGTTGCGCCGCTCCTCGTCCGCGATCGCCGTCAGCTCCTCCTTCCACTCCTCCACCTGCCGCCATTACACATTCTAAGAACCTACGAACTCGAAAACCTCCCTAAAACACTTCAAATGCAAAACCGAAGGAAGTAACAAGACCTAAAAATCAGAAAATTCTACAAACCACAATAACAAAGAAACTCTTAACTGTGAAACAAAAATACAAACCCTCAAAATTAGAGCAAGAAAAGAAATCAATCCCCCCTAAAAGGACTGCGTTATTCGACCCTGTCTGGATGTCTGCCTGCATTATTAAACCCTCAACGCATATCACCAAAAACCCGCCCAAAATCCCCTCCAAGTCCCCCAGCGGATGTTCCCATATCACCTCCTGTTCCGTCAGCTGCTGCTCCTCCAAGAACAGTTCTACGTCCCGTCCATTCAGTTCCCCCCCCTCCCCCTCCTCCTCCCCTTCCCCGCCCCCCGCCAGCGTGAGCGGCGCCACCGGCGAGCACGCGGAGCAGACCAGCGCGGTCGCCCGCAGCGCCCTCTCCAGCAGCGACCAGCACGCGCCCGCGCCCACCGGCGGCCCCGCCCCTCCGCCCTCCTTCCGCACCCGCACGAGGGCCTCCTCGCACTCCGCGAACTGCGCGTTGATTTCGCGGATTTTTCTCAAAATGGACTTTTGGTTCGAGTAGAAGTACGTGAAGGGGAAAATGATTTTCTTCCTGCAGTCCGCGGCCACGAGAATCGCCGCCTTCAGGGTCTGCTGGTAAGCTGCCAGGAGGCTCCCACCCCCCCCGCTTTGCCGCGAGAGGACCTCCTCGGGGAGGCCCTCCACCTGCGAGGAAAGCGACCGCACTGTCGTACGGAGGTCCGCCGCCTCCGTACGGAAAAAGCGCACGTGCTCCCACGCGGCCCCGAACTCCTCCGCGAGCTGCGCGAGCTCGCCACGTGGCGGGGCCGCGCCTCCCCCTCCCTCTCCCCCCGCCATGGCCATCGCTGCTGCCATCGCCGAGCGAGACCTGCTCCCTCCGCCTGCCCCCACCCCCGCCCTGCCAGGGAGGGCAGAGAGAGTCCGAACCGCCCAATCTGAGGGCGCCACATCGGCCAGAGTGCGCACGTGGCAGGCGGGCACTGGCCGCACGGGGTCCAGGGTGGGACCGCTCCTCTTTCCGTACGGGCATTCGTGCAGGCGCCCCTCCCCTCCGCGGGCCGCGTGGCGGCCGCTCACTGGCGGGGGTCCCTATCCGCCTGCCGCCCGTACCAGGGCTTTCTGTACATCCGTACGATGCCCGCCCACACTACGTCCCTGAAGGCCGTACACCTATTGTCCTACGTGGCAGTGCCTAGCGCGTGCAGCCGTACGGTACCTTTTCCCTTCCGCCGCGTCCGTACACCCCCTAGAGGGCGGCAGCCCGGCGCCGAGGCCCTGGCCAATGGCAATTCGCCATGCTGGACTGGACATGCACGTGGCAGCCTCCCGTTGGCCGTGCGCTGTGAACGCAGCGCCTGCCTGCCTGCCTGCCTGCCTGTGGCTGCCTCTCTCGGGGGGGACGGTTAGGCCGTCTCCAGCCGGGCGGGCCGGAAGGAAGGGAGGGGCTGCAGCAAGGAGGTGAGTTGCTGGGAATGCCCAAATTCTTACAATTCGTGCGGGGGAAAGAATGCTTGCTTAGGGCTGGTTTCCAACAGTGAGCAGTCCGCCTCATTCCTAGCTTGGTTCTGTGAGAAGTTTTGTACGAATTGCAGTAATAAAGAGGTCTCGCTGGATGAGCGGGAATTCAAACAGTGGAGGAAATTGCATTGCGGGCAGTCTGTGCAGGCTAGGGCGAAGGACTTTCAGAAGCACCTTCAACCTAAACCGAATCCGAAATCTAAACCTGACTTAACTGCCACTCCTGTTTCAAATGATCGCCTGCAAACTCTGCAGACTGGCAGCCAGAAATCTTGATGGAGAATTTTTATGGCGAGTGCTGTTTGCTGCTCTGTCTATCTGTCTGTCTGTCTTCTGCTTGCGCTGTTGAGTCTTGAAAACTTTCAAGCGTCAATATTAGAGACGATTGTCAGTTATTATTGTTTAACATCCAGTGCCCCCTCGCGCCGTCTCTGTTTGCAGCCACACCTATGAAGCATCCGTAATTGTGTAAGCTCGCGGAGTGATCGGAGGAGGGGACTCTGTCAGTCAGTCAGTCAGTCAGTCTAGTCATGACCATGACTATGGCTCTCCCTGAGAACGGCGAGAGCAGTTCGCCAGAGAGGCCGGCGGCGGCTGCGGAGGCCTCTCTGCGGCAGTTCCCCAAAACTGTTTGGCTGATTGTGGGGAATGAGTTTTGCGAGCGCTTTTCGTTCTACGGAATGCGTGCTATTCTGGCGCTGTACTTCACAAATCAGTTACTTCTAACGGAAACTCAGGCGACGACTGCGGTCCATCTGTTCATCATGGCATCATACATTTCTCCTCTCTTTGGAGCCATCATCAGTGACAGCTACCTTGTAGGAAATCCAACTCTGAACCGAATTTTCCTTATTCGTAGAGCTGCATATACCTTCACTTTTTGAATGCACTCGTTGTTTAGAGGCTTCACAAAGCTTTTATCAGCTTCATGGACATATTCGAATTTAGCCTTACTTCCTTTTTGTCTTTCAGTTCTGTTCGTGGTTCTTAAATATTTTCTCTTCTTAATTTCCTGCATTTTCTGAACAGGGAAAGTACAGAACCATCATGATTCTCTCCCTTGTCTACTGTCTCGGGAACTGGACCCTCTCTTTCTCCGCTCTTGATTGGTCCATAGATCTCACACGAGCCATTACTGTCCTAGGCCTCTTCTTCATAGCTGTAGGGACAGGTGGCATCAAACCCTGCGTCTCTGCCTTTGGAGGTGACCAAATCGAATTCAGTTTCAAACCAAGCCCCGCGAGAGATGACCTTCTCCGACTTTTTTTTTCCGCATTTTATTTTGCCATAAATATTGGAGCCACCCTTTCCACAATCATTACCCCTTGGACCCGAACCGCTTTCCATTCCTACTCCCTCGCCTTCGCCCTGCCAGCTGGCCTCATGGTAGTGGCTACATCCATCTTCTGGACAGGACAAAGTTCCTATGTGCATCAAGTGCCAGCTGGCAACCTGCTTCAGCGCGTGGTTGGTATTGTAATGGAGGCGTTCATGAAAAGGTCAAAATCCGACGTGTCTTTAGGGGTTTCAGGGGTAACAGCGAACAGTGAACTTGACATCAGTACTGTGCCAGAAGGGTCCTCAGAAACAGTCCCTTTGCAGCCCGGGATTCCAAAGAGAGGGAGCAAAAGACAGATTTTGGCACCTGGAGAAGTGAAGCCCTCTCATTGGTTGGATGGGGCGAAGCGAAAATATGGAGATGAAGCAGTGGAGGATGTGAAGCTGCTCCTGCAAGTTCTCACTCTCTTCATTCCGGTGCCCATTTTTTGGTCACTTTTCGACCAGCAAGCATCTCGATGGGTCTTTCAGGCAAAACGGATGAACGGCAAAGTCCTATGGTTCACAATCGAGCCCGACCAAATGCAGGTCTGTGCAAGCAATAACGTTTGAAACCCTAAAATCTCAAGCCTTCGCACTTTGCCTTAGAGACTCTCAAGAGCCTAAAACCCCTAAATACCTAACCCTTTGCTCTTGGCTTGTGTCGTTTTTTCCAAACCGTTGGAAACCGTTTTTGGTTCACCCCAACTTATCATGTTTTAAGAGCCTGACGATAAACAATCCTTCATCGCATTGGCGGCTTTGCAGACAGCAAATTCCCTTTTGATCTTGATCATGATTCCGCTGTTCGACCAAATTATTTATCCTCAGCTTGCGAAAAGAGGGGTCTCCCTTCGTCCTATTCGTCGCATGGTAGCTGGCATGGCTTTGGCTGTTTTCGCCTTCATAATTTCCGGACTTCTGCAGGTCTGGATGGACTCTGTAGCAGAATCTGGCAACAGCTCTCCCTCTCCTCTCCCCTCTCCCTCTCCCTCTCTCAGCATCTCTCCAGGAGGTGCCCTTAACCTGGGGGGAGTCATGTCCTATTCAAAACTCGCGGCGTTCACAGGGAATGGCAGTTGGGCCGACAACCGTTACAGCTACGGGCACACCCTGACAGGTGGCACGGAGACTCCGATGGGCGACTGTTCGGTGGAAGGGCAGAAATGCATCTCCATACTTTGGCAGTTTCCGCAGTATGTGGTGATGACAGCTGGCGAGATACTGTTTAGCATCACAGGGCTAGAATTGGCTTATTCGCAAGCGCCCTCCTCGATGACGTCAGTGGTATCATCTTTTTGGAGTCTGACTGTGGCATTTGGTGAGTTTGCGGAACTTAAAAAATTGTAGAAATAATAACTTTTGCGCTTCACGCTCTATGCCCATGACCAATGAGCTCGAGGATGATGGTCTGGTAACTGGGGGATGTTCCATGCAGGAAATCTCTTCACAGTGCTTGTGGTTGGCTCCATCGGACCCTTGCTTACTCAGGCGCAGGAATTTTTCTTTTTTTCGGGAGGCTGTGCCCTAGCTCTGCTGCTCCTCATATTCGTCGGTCGGGGCTTCACGTACATAGAGAGTGCTGAGATCAGCGATGATGTCGAAGGCGGTCGAGGAGGACGGCCCTCCTTCTTGCAAGAAGAGGAGCATGCTCTCTCCATAGAGCGCTCGTAATTGGAGGGTTGCTGAAGGAGGAGCCAGAGAGAGAGAAAGAGAGAGAGAGGGAGAGGCGTGGGTTTAATTGAACGTTTAATGGAATACCGACCATAGCCAGTCTTGGAAATTGATTTTTGTGGTCAACCACATAACATACCTTTCGTTTGTTAATTACCTTTGGTGCTTTAACCATTAACCTTGTCAGGAGGGAAATTTGTTGGTTGAGACGTTTTCTGTTAAAACGGAGCTCACCTGACATCTGACAGAGCGTGAAAAAGGAGGCTGCTGTAGGGACAAATCTGTAGGTACATTCCCTTGTGCTACTGATTCCCATTGCTTATTAATTGAATGTTCGTAGACATTGGTCAACCGTCTGTGTCGTATTTAGCCAATAATTGTAGTAACACTTTCGTTGTCGTGATCTGTTATGAACCAGAGAGACTTTCGGACATTGCTTCGTGGTGATGGTGTTTGCTGACTGATGTTATGAACATACTAGTGGTTAACAATGCTCATGGTTAACCATTATCTCATTAGATCTATTAGGGCGTGTCAGACTTAACGAAATCTTACGAACAAAAAAGTTTTGTAAGTACTCCGCCGCACCAGGATTGCGATGTCACCGAAGTACTCGTTCTGGTCTCAAACTTACGAACAATTTTTAAGTCTGACACCCCCTATTAGGGGGTGTCAGACTTAAAAAATTTCAGTACGCGTATTCGTAAGTTTGACATCAGAACTAGTACTCCAGTATAATCGCGATCCTCCTGCGGCGGAGTACTTTCGTAACCTTTTTTTTCGTAACCCTTTTCGTAAGATTTTGTTAAGTCTGACACGCCCTATTGTCAAAAGGAGAATTGCGACGAGAATGGAAGTTCCTCTGCAGCCTGCCACGCTCGTGTAACAGAATAAGTCACCAAAAGTGTACCGTGCGTCTGCACAGAACCTGAAACAAAATGCCTTTGTTTAATCAAACCCCTGCAAACCCCACCTTGTTTTCTTCACACTGCTGAGCGTGAGGAGTTCGTCCGCGACGATGACCTGAAAGTGCAACAGCAAATGTTGTGGCAAATGCCGAATTTGATGAAGTGCGGCAACACGTCACAAGTACAACTGGACACGCTCCGGCACTCCCTTATAAATGATACATGTCCCATGCTTTACAGACATGGCGGGTAAGGCTAAGGTCCCATGAGGGATAGAGCCTGCAGTAATTTGTAGCGTGTAGACTGGCAGTGGTTTAGTCCCGCGGGCTCGTATCAACCGTGCATTGTACGGAGTTGGCGTGTGTGGCTGGTTTCGGGCATAAACCAGTGTCATACACTCAGCAGTGACCTGTACCTTACCAGCGCGTTTAGCGAGTCGAGCGCAGGTTGATGCACGAGGTTGTTATTGGATGAGCAGGCCGGCAAGTATAGAGGCACGTCCCGCACAATATTACACTAAACCACAAAATTGAAGCTTGTTCTGGACGTGATTTCGGAGCATATTCCGTTGGGCTCTCGTTGGGAGCAACGGACTCCGCAAGGAGAAAGAAGTGGCTGTGTTTTTGTACACATAGAACGTAGCCTTCAGCTGTACAGTAACTAGTGCTCCGAATCAAGTTTTGGAAGGAAGCAACCAGCAGAAGAATTTTTCTCCATCGCCATCATGCCATGCCGGCCATGCAGCGCAGTGTGGTGCCATGCCATGCGTCAATGCCACGATGATTATGGTATTGGAAATGTTGCGGAGGCCCTTTTCTCCTCCGCCAGGTGGCTTGTTCCCATTATCCGCAAGGGATCTTCACAATTGGTGAAGTCGGTCGACCAATCTGATTTTCCGTTTTTTAGACCCTTTCCTATTCATGGCATCCATTTTGCCTTCTTGATTTGAACATGGGCGAAATGAAAGCCTTAAATACTAATTCAGCACCCCCCCTCTCTTTCTTCAATGCCTCCGTCCGCCGCATCGGACTATCCTTCCAAACCTAAATCCGCCTGCATCGGACCTTTTTGGGCTCATCTATAAGCCGTACAAGCTCTCCTATACTGTACCCTGAGTCCTAACTGGTTTAGTCATACAACCCACAACTTAGTTGTGAGAAAACCCGCCCCCCGGAAAAAAGGAGTTGAACCGCTTCATCCCATTGTGGCTCAGCAGCTCCAACCCCACTCCCTCTCCTTGTCTGTGCTCCTCTCTCTGCACCCCTCCCTCCTGTCCTGCACTCTCATCACCTCCCATCATAGAGGGTCTCATCCCTAGAGACCATCCCAGACTACAGCTTTGGCCCAAAGAAGGAGTCCGACCTATCTCTATGTCTCCTCCCATACCCACTCCCAAGCCTCCCACTCCCAGCACTCCAAGCCCTAAAGACGAGCCTCCGTGACTATCTAAGAAGTTTTCTTCTCTACCATACGACTGCGAAGAGGTGCAGTTGCTGTCTGATGTGAACGGATTGGACGCGAGAGAGTTCACATATGAAACCCTAACTTCATCCATGTTCCGTTCCATAGGTCGGTCTCCACTACTCCCTCCGTCGTCCATAACATGTAACGGAACGGCCGCTTCATGGCCGGTAAAGAGAGCCAAATGACCTAAGAGCTTATCTTTTCGGCTGCAGAGAAAGAGCAGCAATCCAAACAGGCGATAGTACGAGGAGAAGTTGGGGGTGAAGGAGCTGTTTGAAAAACAACGAAAGGAAAAATAATAATCCACAAATGGCGAGTCATAGAATAATGTAGCCTGGACACTCATACCAATATGACCTCACATGCTTTCCCGAATTCCATAGGGTAGAGAGAGAAAGCGAAAGACAAGAGAGAGAGAGAGAGAGAGAGAGAGAGAGAGAGAGAGAGAGAGAGAGAGAGAGAGAGAGAGAGAGAGAGAGAGAGAGAGAGAGAGAGAGAGAGAGAGAGAATGAATGAAGTTGATTTGTGAGACACAAGTGACCCCTGACTCTACCGCCCATGTAGAACAAAGTTCAAACTTCATTTCCTTGAACTCCCTCCAAATTGAAATAATTCATATTATTTCTTGGCATGGAAAATACTTAAACACTGACCTGAAAGTGGTCCCGCACGAGCACTGCCACTTGTCACGCCCACAATGCTTCTCATGGGTCTTCAAATCCGCCACGACACTAAACTTCTTGCTCCGACATTTCGAACAAGCGAGAATTTTCGGACAATGGGATCGTCTGTAATGATTTTTCACACACAGCATTGTCTTCAAGGCAACAAATTTCCGATGCTTCTTATTGCGCTTGCAGCCGACATACGGACAGCTGTACCTGCACAGAACCGTGAATGCAGATTTTAATGGATGAATTCATGCCTGTTCAACAGAAACCCCTTTGTGGAAAGTCATGGGACAGTGGGCTTGTAGAATGAAATCCCAAAAAAAACCCCACAGGGAACCTTCAAAGAAACCCTGAGAAAGAATTCCCCTAAGCATTCGTCCCACTCTGATGGCGACATGCACATCATGGAAAAATAAAAAAGTTTACGTTTTTTCCGTTGCCTCGCTACTTCATTCTCTCTCTCTTTCACTCTCTTTCTCTCTCTCTCTCTCTCGCTCTCTCTCTCTGTTTTCCTTACCTGCGAAGCTTCTGCATGTGGTGATGCTCCTCCACTGCAGGTCCCGGTTTTTTCAAAGCAACTGCTGTCTTATACTCGTCCCCGTGGCCTCTCATATGCATACGTAAATTCGCATCCCGCTTAAATCCTTTCCCACAAATTTCACAAAAATGAGTGTGTTCCGCAAGAATCTCCATAGCATCCATTTCCACGAGCTCGAAGGATCCCGGAGTAAGAATCTCTTCTCCATCTTGGTCATCCCTGGAGGGAATTTCAAAGGAATCAAATAGCACGAAACCCATGTTAGTTCGCGAAGAAAGAAAGCGAAAGGTGAAGAACGGAGGATAGTGAAAAAGATGTGGAGGAGTCAGTACTTTGCTGATGCAGCCTCTCCCACAACCTTGTACGGTTGGGGTTAGGGTAACTGTTAAGGTTGGGCTAGGGCTAGGGCTAGGGCTAGGGCTAGGGCTAGGGCTAGGGCTAGTATGCTTAACAAATGCCAGAACTTGCTGGAAAGTTTCACCATTCATTTTCCTTTTTCTGCCAAACGTTGGTGAGAAGAAGCAAAGGTGCACCTTGACCCGCCGGCTGGAGAGCCTTCGCGATCGGCTCCGTCTCCATCAAAAAGATTTCCCGCAGGTTGTGAGGGCCCTGCGAGGAAGGGGATGTGAGGGGGGCCGAATGAAGCAGGCAGAGAAGATTGGAAGGGATTGAATCCATGGCTGCCTCCGCCACTAGAAGAAGCAGTCGAAGGCCCTCCAACTCCGCTTAAGAAATGGTTGAAATGACCTTCCAGTTGCTGAAATCCAGAAGATGTAGCCCAACCCTCAGAATCAGTTCACCAATGCAGTTCGCAAAAAGTGTCAAATGAAACACTCCATGGAGATAGGACATTTACAGCTGCACAAGGTCTCTGTGAGAAAGCAAAAAGTTGTAGTCAGCAATAATCCCCGTTCGTATCCCTACTCGATGCAGGCAACAAAAAATAAATGGAAAAGGAACTGGTAATACAGCAACAACAGGAGGGCAAGCAATAATATAAGCTGTATTAGAACTTTATTAGAGCATATAATCTGTACTATTTGTATCATATGACCTGTCCCGGAGTGCCGTTGGAGTTCCAAATTGGCTGCACAGGGGGAGATACTTGAACAGAGGGTGCAGCCATAGGCGCTGCCTGCTGCTGAGATGGCAGCATACCGGCAGCTGCTACTGCCAGTTGTGAAATAACAGATGCAACTCCAACAGCGGCAGACGCCTGCTGTTGCGCCAACTGCACGTTGAACTGCCCGCCCTGCAACCAGAAAGGAAAAATAAAAGGAACAGAAAAAACAGATGTGATGAGTAAACCGTCTCCATTGGAAGACCTCTGGTCTATCCCGCCCTGGTTCTATAACAGCATGTGCAGTCCTGCATTGCAACGACCAGGCGGTACTAACTGCAAAAAGCAGATACCTTTCAAAACTTGCAAAAGAACCAAAAAAAAACCTAAGTATCTAGTGCTTACTTGAGATATGAGCGGGACTAGGGATTGAAGAGCGCCAATCTTCCGCTGCAGAATGCCCAGCGCCTCCATCAGGCCCTGCGGTGAAGTGCTTGCAGCAGACGAGGCATTGCCAGGGCTCATTGCCCAGCCGGCCCCAATGAAGGGGCCCACATCTCCCCCAAGAGGCGCGCCTGCCCCTCCCTCGCACTTCACTCGGCCCTCCTCCCCCTCCCTCTCCCCCTCCTCCCCCTCCCCCTCTTCTTTTCCCTCTTCCTCCTCTCCCTCCCCCTCCTCTCCCTCCTCCTCCTCCTCCTCCTCCTCCTTCTCCTGCTGCTGGTGCCTGTGCGTGCGCGAGCTCGCCCGCGCGTGCCTGAAGCGCGACATGGCCCCCTCCCTCCCTCCCCCGAGCTCCCGCCTCCCTTGCCTCCGTCCGTCCGTCCGTCCGTCCGTCCGTCCGTCCGTCCGTCCGTCCGTCCGTCCGTCCGTCCGTCCGTCCGTCCGTCCGTCCGTCCGTCCATCCGTCCGTCCGTCCCTCCGTCCGTCCGGCGCACGGAGGTGCCAGCGCCCCGGCCGGCCGGCCAGGCCGTACCGCGCCCTCTGCCCGCACTGTACGGCGCGCGCTTGCGGCCGTACGGCAGGCGGCTGGGACGGCTCGAGAGAGCGCTTGGTTTGTCGTTTTAGTGTGCCGTCGACTGCAGCCGAGGCGAGGTGACACGTGTCCATATGTAGCGTACGCTCCGCCCCGGTCCGGCCGTACACAGCGATCCACTGGTACAGTACTGTACAGTACTGTACTGTACTGTACGCCATGGTACGGTACGGCAGCATCGGTACTTTGCGCAGTCGCGGCCGCCTCCCGCGGGGCGCGTGTACGTTTTGTCGTTTACGGCGCGAAAGGCAGCCATGGCGGAGGGGGCGGCCATGGCGGCACGCGGCTTCGGAGGGGCGCCCGCGGCTGTTCGGACGGTGCCAGGCAGGAGGTACGGAAACCGGGTGGTCGGTTTGTGGGTCTGAGTTTGTGGTTTCTGGTTTGCGGGTGGGTCCGCGGGGGCTCTGGGGGGCCCTCCTGCGCTCGTGAAAAAGGGGTAGTGTTGGGGCGGGCAGGGTTTGGCAGAAACATGGCACACTCCTGAACCCTCACCCAGCACCCCTTTGTAATTTAAATTTTAAAAAAGTCTGAAATGGCTTCTAAAAAAATGTTGTTTTGGTCATAATGTAAAACTATTGTAAATTATAGTTGTTCAAAACGTGGAAATGTTAACCCTGGAACTAGTGACAGCAATGAAACCTCGAATTTCTCAACCCTTGACCTCTTGGTTGTTTGTGAAACGTTAGGGCTTCAAGGCCTCGCATGTTTTTCCCCCTTGTGCCGTTAAACCCTTCACCCCTGAACTCTTTTCAACCTTGCGCCGCTAACCTGAAAATCCTGCATCCCTTGAAACCTCAAACCCCTGAACCCTTAGATTCTTAGCCCTAGCCCTAACCGTAACCCCAAACCTAACTCGAACCCTGACCTTAATTCTGACTTTCGCCCTAGCTTTAACCCTATTTCTACCCCTAATGTTACTCCTAACCCTCACTCTAATCCTTACACCAACCCTCACCTTAAACCTAATCCTAACCCTAACCGTAACCCTAACCCTAGACCTAAACTTTACCCTAACCCTAACCCAACCTCAACCCTAGCCCTAGCCGAAACCCAAACCCTAAACCTGACCCTCACCGTTCTCACACTTTAATTTCCTTCCCACATTTCCAAATTTTCTGCACACTCGAAACCTTTGAATAACCAAATTAAACCACTGCAAAAACGAAAAATGAATGTTGAAAGCTTTGAAAGCCCGTCCTTTTGTATCCGACAAACCCTGAAGACAATGACTGAATGCGGTCCTTTGTATTCGAGATAAGCCTCTTTTTCCCTCGTTCTTTTTTTCCGATGCAGGGAAGAAATGTTTGGTTTCTATCGAGCTTCCGTTAGCCTCCACGTGTCACCGAAAGACCTTCCGTTACTACATCGACATGGAACGGGCCTCCGTTCCGTGGAACGGAAGCGTGAGGTTGTGGCGGCGCAGAAGCTTCATCGAGACTCCGTTATGCGTTGCCGTTCCACGCAGGCCGTTACTGCGAACACCATAGAAACTGAGTCCGAGGTCAGCCTTCAAACTTTGGGTGAAAGGGAGAGAATAGGGGGCGAGAGGCCATAGTTCGATAAAGTTATAAATTTTATAAAGTCACAAAGCTTGTTTGAGGACTCGAAGGAGACTTGTTGCTGTCGTTCCGTTGTACATATTTGATTACAGTTTCTATGTCAGTTCCAACGGAATGAGCTGCTCTGTTTTATAGACGAATTTGAATTCAAGCTAAACAGAAGGCTTTTATTGCATTTCTCCTCCTTGTCATTTCGCCTTTTTTTGTTGTTCTTGACAAAGGTCTGTTCCTTTGCAGGTGATTTTGAAAGAAACAAATGTGCCAAAAGCAGATGACTCCGTTCCGTCACCTCGATCGGTGACTATGTACGATACGACTTTGAGGGATGGCTCGCAGGTGAACCATCTCTGCAAAATGAGGGGGGAGAGAGAGAGAGACAGACAGACACAGAGAGAGAGAGAGAGAGAGAGAGAGAGAAATACAGGGAAGGGGGAGAAGGGAGCTGGCAAGGCAGAGAAGGAAGCCAAGCAGTGAGAGCATGGAAGCTTCATAGGGAAAGAGAGAGGGGCGCAGATCGAGAGAGAGAGGGAGAGAGCAGGAGACAGTTACGAGGGAGAAGCAGCGCCTCCCTCCCTCCCTCCCTCCCTCCCTCCCTCCCTCCCTCCCTCCATTGGACGTGCTGACGTCACTGAAAGGGAAACCCCGCCCTTGTCTTTTTCCACGTGGTTTTGTTGGCAGATGGTGGGAATATCTCTGTCAGTGAGCGACAAAATAAAGATAGCGCGAATTCTTGTCGACCTCGGTGAGCGGCGACAAATGGGTCTTGTCCATTGCTTGCCAAAAAAATAAGCTGCGGCTTTTGTTGGGAGAGGGGCCTGTTTCCGACAAATATTGGAATATATCGAAATGGTGGTTGCATATATCTCGATATTTAAACTCTTTGGGCGGTGGAAGTTTGAAGCTTGAAGTTTCCTCCTCCTCCGCTTCACCCCTTTTGTTTTTTTTTTCGTTTTTTGGCAAAAGCAGGAGTGGGGTACATAGAAGGAGGCTGGCCGGGTTCAAATCCGAAGGACGCCGAATTTTTTTCCCGGTGGCCCGAGGTCGTGGGCAGCAGGAAAAATGTTCAGACCAAGCTTGCAGCATTCGGATCAACTCGGTACAAAAACACGACTTGTGACCAAGTGAGGGTTCATGGCCCCATCCTCTCCTCTCTCTCTCTTTCTCTCTCTTCCTCTCTCCCGCTCTCCACCCTCCCTCCCTGTCTCTCTCTCTCTCTCTCTCTGTCTCAAATCCTCCATTTTCTAAGGGTGGAGGCAACGTGTACGTTTGAAATCTTGCTCTATCCTTTTTTCTTCACTCCAAAAAATGGTAAACCGCAACCGTTATTTCTTTTCCCTTGATTCCTTTTGCAGGATGCCAACGTGGCAGCTCTTTTAGCAAGCGGTGCCCCTGTGATCACTCTCGTAGCAAAGGTACAACTTTTCTGCGCTTGTTTTGAACCCCTCCAAAAGATGAATCAAAAACTTATTAACAGAACAAATCAAAAGTCGGCAAGTAGAGGTTAAAAACAGAGTGGTTTACGTTTCTTGTATTTGTCCGTCCCCTTTCTAATTGGATTTAATCGGCAAAACTAATTCCCAGTTTTTCCGTTTTTCTGCCCGCGGGCAGGCGTGGGACGTGCAGGTCGAGCGAGTGTTGGGCGCGACGCTGACCGAGAATCTCGCGATGATCGCGGACACGGTCGCGTACTTCAAGGTGGGCGGGAGGGGGAGAGGGAGGGGGAGAGGGAGAGGGAGAGGGAGAGGGAG
>CM074812.1:1940580-1966732 GCA_037447605.1 Zygnema circumcarinatum | reverse complement strand
GAGAGGGGGAGGGGGAGAGAGAGAGAGAGAGAGGGGGGAAGGGGGAGGGGGAGGGGGGGTTTGGAATGTGGGGTGGAGATGCTGGGCTAAGAGGAAAGCGCAAAAAGGGGGGCGGGGGGGGGGTGTGGTGGGAGGGGTAGGGAGAGAGGGGGCGGAGAAAGGTGCGGGAGAGGGGGGGAGAGAGAGACGAGGGGGGGAGAGAGAGACGGGGGAGGGAGGGGGGCGGAGAGAGGGGTGTGACATAGAGAGTGGGGAGCAAGAGAAGGGGGAGTGAGAGGAGGGGCGAGCGAGAGCGAGGAGTGCGTGCTGTTGAGAGAGAAGGTGAGCAGAAAATGCAGTTATGGAGAGGACGGAGGAGAGTGAGGGAGAGGGCAAACCTGAATGAAAGAGCGCAGACAGCAGAGGGAGAGAGAGAGACGGAGGGATAGAGGTGGGGTTAAGATAAACTAACCGTGTGTTCTAGGAACAAAACATGAACATGTTTTCCGCATTCTATTATGATTTTCTATATCGCATTTTTACCGTTTAGTGAGTGGATGGGCTGGCCAATGAGGTGCAGACACGTGGCAGGGAGGTGATGTTGGACGCTGAGCACTTTTTCGACGGCTACGATTCGAACCCGTGAGAGATTTCTTTGTTCCATTTCCATCCAAAAAATGGGCTTTATTTCAAAACAAGGTCGTGCCCTTGTATTCGTATGCTTCCCCTTTTTTTTTTTTTTTTTGGTATTAACCGAGTTGTTTATTATTATTATTTTTTTTTGTTTGGCAGACAATATGCGATCAAATGTCTGCAGGCGGCGGCTCGTGCCGGAGCGGACGCAATCGTTCTATGTGACACCAACGGAGGGGCGATGCCGTGGGCCGTACAGGTGAGCGCTCGCACGTGCCGCACTTTACTGACATGGAACTAGCCTCCTCTCTCTCTCTCTCTCTCTCTCTCTCTCTCTCTCTCTCTCTCTCTCTCTTCCTCTCTTTTCCTTCCCCTTCCCCTCCTCCTCCCCCTCCCCCTCCTGACATTCCATCTCAACCCCCCTCCCTAACGCCCAGTGTCCCCCCCCGCCCGCTGGTCGCACAGGAGAAGACCCTGGCTGCCCACGTGGCGGTCGCGGATTGGCCGCACGTGGTGGTGGGCGTGCACGCGCACAACGACTGCGAGCTCGCCGTCGCGAACACCCTCGCGGCGGTGCGGGGCGGGGCCACCCTCGTGCAGGGGACGGTCAACGGCTACGGGGAGAGGGCGGGGAACGCGAACCTGGTCAAAACCCGCAACCAAAACCAAAACCCTACAACAACTCCTTAAACCCTCATGAGCCTGAGAACTGAGGATAACGTCGATAAATCTAGAACCCTGAAAGAGAGCTGGGATGAATCGTAAGGAACGTAAAGCGTGCATGTCATGGGATAGGAACATGTGATGTGATGTGATGTGATGGGAAAGTACATGATGACATGGCATGTCTTTCTTTCCTCTCCCACCTCAAACTCTCCGTTTTTTTCTCTCGGTATCTGTCGTCCTTGACACTCTTATCTTGCACTGAGACGCCCCCCCTGTGCTCAATCTTTATCTCGCCCCCCCTCCCACTCGCTCTCTCTCTGCCCCCCTCCCACTCTCCCTCTCTTTTTCTCTCTCTCTTCCTCTCTCTTCCCCCCTCCCATTCTCTCTCTCACCCCTCCCATTCTCTCTCTCACCCCTCCCACTCTCTCTCTGCCTTCCTCCCACTCTCCCTCTCTTCCTCTCTCTCTTTTTCTCTCTTCCCCCCTCCCATTCTCTCTCACCCCTCCCACTCTCTCTCTGCCTTCCTCCCACTCTCCCTCTCTTCCTCTATCTCTCTTCCTCTCTCTTCCCCCCTCCCATTCTCTCTCCCTCCCCTCTCTCTCTCCCTCTCTCTCTCTCTCTCTCTCCCTCTCTCCCTCTCCTCCCCCCTCCCACTCTCTCTCTCTCCCATTCTCTCTCTCTCACCCCTCCCACTCTCCCTCTCCCATTCTCTCTCTCTCACCCCTCCCACTCTCTCTCTCTCCCATTCTCTCTCTCTCTCTCCTCCCCCCTCCCCCTCACTCTCTCTCACCCCCCTTCCCTCTCCCTCTCTCTCTCTCTCCCTCTCTCCCTCTCCCCCCCCAGGTGAGCGTGGTCGGCGCCCTCCAGGCGAAGTTGGCCCTCCGCTGCCTCCCCGCGGAGGCCCTCTGCCGCCTCACGGAGGCGGCGCAGGCGGTTGCTGACCTGGCGCACGTGCCGGCCAATCCCGCGCAGCCATTTGTCGGCTCGAGCGCGTTCGCGCACAAGGGAGGGATCCACGTGGCAGCGCTAAGGAAGGTGGGCGGCAGAGGTCTGAAAGGTCAAGCTCAGTTTTGTTTGTGCCAAGACAGGCCGTACATTCTGACACATCTCTCTCTCTCTTTCTGCCTCTCTCTCGCTCTCGCTGCCTCTCCCTCTCCACCCTCTCTCACTCTGCGCCTCCCCTCACCCTCTCCCTCTCCCTCTCTCGCCCTTCAGATGCCGGAGAGTTACAACCACATGGACCCTGCGATTGTTGGAAACGCAATGCGATCAGTTGTGTCGGAATTATCCGGCCGCGGCAATATCCTCGATAAGGTAAGTTCGTCGTTTTCATTTTTTACAAATGAAATATCCCCCTTCCTCCCCATGCTTGTTTTCTTACAAAATTTTTTGTATGTCCTCGCTTTTTTGCTTTCTCAGATGGAACGGTCAGGGCTGGTCTTGGATCGTGAAGTTGCCGGAAGTGTGCTCACTCGAATCAAGCAAATGGAGAGCGAGGTTTGGCTTCCCTACCCCTCGTCCTCCCTACCCCCCTCCCTCTCCCTCTCTCGTCCTCTCTCTCTTTCTCTCTCTCTCTCTCTCTCTCTCTCTCTCTCTCTCCCCCCCCCCCAGTTTCACATTGAGGAATTTTGTGACGTAATTTTCCACACTATCTCCTCCTCTCTCTTTCTCTCTCTTTCTCTCTCTCTCTTCTCTCTCTCTCTCTCTCTCTTCTCTCTCTCTCTCTCTCCCACCCCCCCCAGTTTCACATTGAGGAATTTTGTGACGTAATTTTCCACACTATCTCTTCCTCTCTCTTTCTCTCTATCTCTCTCTCTCTCTCCCCCCCCCCCCCCCAGTTTGACATTGAAGAATTTTGTGACGTAATTTTCCACACTATGTTGGGGGTTTGTCAAAACGTTTGCTGCGAGCACAGGGCCACCACAGTTCGCCCCATTCTCTCTCCCTCTCATTTTCTCTTGTTTTTTTTTTTTCTTTTTTACTGACGGCAAATGCCTCTTCCTTCCCTATGCAGGGTTGTGCTTTTGAGGGGGCCGGCGCTTCAGTAGATATGCTTATTGTGAGGCGGGGGAAAGACTACAAACAACCGTACGACTCTCTCTTCTTTTCTCTTTCTCTCTCTCTCTTTCTCTCTCTCTCTCTCTCTCGCTCTCTCTCTCTCTCTCTCTCTCTCTCTCTCTCTCTCTCTCTCTCTCTCTCTCTCTCTCTCTCTCTCTCTCTCTCTCTCTCCCTCTCCTTCCCTCCATCCCTCTCTCACTCTCTCTCGCACCCCCCTCTCTCTCCCCTCCTCTCCCCTCTCTTCCTTCTCTTTTCTCTTCTCCTTCTCTTCATTCTCTAGTGAAAAATTGCTTTGACAAACACTTTTATGTGTGCTTTTCTTTCCACGTTTTTCGTATTTTACTGCGGCTCCCTGCAGATTTAAAGTCGTGGAATTTTCGGTCATTTCGAGCAACCGAGGTGGCGAGGAGGGAGAGGGTGCGAGGGAGAGAGAGGGCAGGGGAGGGGAGGAGGGCGGCCTCCTGCAGGGAGGGAGGAGCAGCAACCAGGCCATGGTCAAAGTGCAAGTCAACGGCCAAGATCGGGTAATACACGGAGACTGCCCTGAGACTGCCCGAGGGTGGAAAGAGGGAGGGAGGGAGGGAGGGAGGGAGGGAGGGAGGGAGGGAGGTGTGAGACTGAGGGTGGAGATCTATGTACTAGGAGTAGAGTATGTGGTTCTTAAATTAGGGTTCTGGGTTTATCATTTTGGGTGGGGGGCTTCAACAGATGAGTGCTGCAGAAGGAAATGGACCGGTGGACGCGCTCAGCCATGCTCTGAGGTGATTTGTAATCCGATAAAATAAGTAAAAAACAAAGAGAAATGAGACAGAGAAGATTACAGTGGGTTTAAAAGTGATTAATGGAGGCGTTTTTGGGAGGGTTTAAGCTTTTCCATGCCCCTCTGAAATCAGTCAGCGCGTATTAACGGAGCAGGGTGCGTTAATTCGGGCACACAGAAGCGCTCTGGAGAGGGCGTACCCCCAACTGAGCGCCGTTGAACTGAAGGATTTCCGTGTCCGACTGGTGGAGCCAACGGAACGGCGCATGGGAACGATGTCGACCACACGCGTCACCATTGACTTTTCGGACCAAGAGGGCAACACGTGGACAACGGTGTGCTCCTCTCCTCCGATTGGACCCTCAAAAGGAAAAGAAACATGTTTTTCCGTTTTGGAAAAACATGAAAATGAAAAAAAATAAAAATCAAAATAAAAAAAATAAAAAATGAAAATGAAAATGTTTTTTGGGATCCGTTTTGGGCCCGAGGACAGTCCTTGCGATGTCAAACAGTGGTTCACAGGTCTGACCATTTGGTCGGCGGCTATAGGCTGGCAACCACTGCTTGCCACGGTTGCCAACCATTGGCAACGGTTGTCCATCCAATGCTTCAGTCTGTCCTGAGGGAGTCAGTGGTGATGTGCTGACGCAAATGATGCACAAGCGGAGGTCCATTCGGTGATGGCAGGACAAGCCATTCATGTCATTTTTTGTTTGGGGGGAGGGGGGTGGGTGGGGAGCCGTTTGTAGGTCGGTGCGCATACCTCCATTGTAGAAGCGAGTTTTAGGGCACTTCTTGACGGCTACGAGTTTGGGATCGCAAACTGTTCGGAGGTAAGCTTGATTTAACTTCAAGATTTTCGGCATTGAGATTCTTAAGTTTTTGGGGTTTAGGAAGAAAACTTAACTTGGGTTTAAGTTCTTGCACTGGGACTTGGAAAGTTTGGATGTACAGGGAGGGCAGTGAGTGCATTTAGTTGGCTTTTTGACATCGAGTTGACCAATTCAGGGAGTTTTGTGGTGTTAATTGGGGTGTTGAAAGCAGGCCGGCTGCAGCATCCGCCAATAAGGGACTGCCACCTGCATCAATTTTGTCCTGGCTTACATTTAGAGCTCACTCAATCTTCCGCAAAGGAAAAAGCAAAAATAGGTTCACAGTTTTCTTGTTCTTCACTATGGGATACATATATAGGTTATTGTGCAGGTTTTTTTGTGCTTCAGAATAAACCAGTTTGTTGTTTTTCAACGAGCAGCATTCCAGCATTCCAGCATTCCAGCATTCCAGCATGCTGGAAAGGTTTTTGCGAGTTCGTAGATTTTAGATTGTTAAGTTCTGACATACTTCGTCGTGCTCAAAACATAGTTGCCAAATGTTGAAGTTCAACATCGGGTGCATCCAGCTGTCAACAAATCTCTCGAAGGAAGAAAGTCCTCCATTCTTGCTCTTGGCCTGCTGTGCTCTTTCTTGGAAATGATGCAGCATGAACATTTGGCTACATGCAGTGCATCACATCACTCAGTACGTCCTCATCATCCTCTCAAGCTGACATGTACACCACCTACATATCCGGTATCCATAGATCTTCACATTGTAAGACTAGTTGTATGCTTTGAAGTGTATTCAAGGTGGAATAGAAAAAACACATTCCCGGACAGCTTACGAGGGGATGCCTATCGTGTTATACCTGGTAACGCGATACTTTGCAGTCTCATAAGCTACCCAGATGATGTCCTCAAAAAGGTCAACCTATACCTAAACCTTATCAGATATCGAGACTTCATCCATTCATAGCCCTTCATGTGAAGACCTGAAGCGCTTCTGGCATAAGCTCTTGGCGACCGCCAAGAGTGAGCCAGAAAGACACCACAATCCAATGAAAGAGAACGGGTGCCAGTACGGAGCCGGTTCTGACATACATGACCAAGCAGAGAAACCCTAAAACTTCTACAACTGCAAGAAATGTGAATTGATAAAAAATAGTCCGCGCAGATGGCGTCAGCAGCCACGCGTTTAAGGGATGCCAAAGCATGTATATCGTGACAGAAAAAATCGCGTGCATGGATCTCTTCATAAGGGAGACTTCTTCCGAGACATGGGGGTTCAACAGCACACGAAAAACTGTCTCTTCGAGGAGGCAGGGAACAAAAAATGCTTTTACAAGGAACACGACATTGAAATCAACCTGATCCAAGGATATGTATCTGCATGAAATGGCCACAGGAGCAACAGACAGCATGAAAACGGCAGCAATGGCTGCCGCTTCCAGCCACCTGAGCGGAGATCCTGCAAGGGAAAGCCTGTACGCCTTGTGCAAGCGCTGAATAGGCAGCGATCCTTGTAAGCAGGCGACGGCCCGCGGCTGCTCTAAGTCTGTCACGGAGGGCTCACGCGCCGGCCCGGGGCAGTCCAGGGAAGCAGGCCCTGGAAGGGGGGGCGACGAAGGTGACGGATCTGAGGGTCCATCCATAGATTCCATGGCGCCCTTTCTGCGCCTCAGCAATGACTACGCCATAGTCTCTCCCTCGATCTCCCACTCCCTGTCTCTCTCTCTCTCCCACTCTGATTCTCTCCCTCCCGCCACCCACCGCGAGCCGAGCATCAAAGCAGCGAGGTGCGGAGTTTCCTGTCACCAAATCAAAAAAAAAACCGCATTTATTTACGTAAAAGGAGAAGTAAGTCCATATTTGTGATTTGTTCACCACTTTCCGACCGCGGCCCGCCGTGGCGGCACGGCCGATCGGAGGGCAAAATGGAGAAAAACTTTCAAAGTCGGACTGGAAAGTATGTTGCAGGGCTGCCCGGAAACACGCTCTCCACTGGCGGCCAATCACGACCTGCCACGTCATTCATTGATCCCACGTGTCCGGCGGCCAAGCACCGACCCAAGCGCGGGTCGCCCCTATCCGCCGCGCGCCAATCAGCACCGAGGGCCGCGATCGCCGTCGGCCGGTGCGCGCCGGGGCCGATCGGACGGCTCACACTCACGCACGTGCAGTAAATAAATACAGAATTAGTACCTTTATATTTTAGTCACTATGTTAACTATTACTGGAAAACGGTGCGCAAGATACTGAATCGTTTTAGTAGCAGAAATGAGACAGTCGATTCAATCGGACGGCTGTGAAGTCTTACACGTGTAATACTATCGTATGAGAAACAGTATGATATCATCGGCTGAAACATGAGTCCATGCTTACGGAATGAATTTGCAATATACTTCTTCGATTTTGACGATATGTGTGGATGAAATTTTTTTGTTCCTCCACACAAATTTGAACCGCTGTCCGGAAGCACTCACAAGTGCCAATTCGTTTATCAAAACAAGTAATCCGCAAACGTCAGACGAATTCGAACACTGCACGAATTGTACTGAGTCTCTGTTGAGGCGCTAGTGGATGAAATTCAGGTTTTTTAGTTTTGTGGAACGAGTTTGGATGTCGCGCTTCTGGCTGGGAGGCGAGGAGGGGCCCTTCCGCGTGAAGGTGCCGCCGACCAACCCGGGTGTGCCACGTGTACATTTTTGCCAACGTGGCGCATTTTTATTGGACGATGTGTGGCAGGGGCAGTCAGTGGATTCGCAGGAGACGCGCTCTATAGAATGCGGAGCTTCCAGTGAGGCTGTCTTGCAAGAAATCTCTCTCTCAGCACAGCACAGGAAGAGGATTTGAGCAGCAATGGCCGCCATGGTAGCCATGTCCGCCGCCGTCGCCACCCCCGTCGTGAAGGTGAGACACTGCCTTCCGGTGTAGAGCGTCCAAGGACGTGGAGGACATGAGAAATAGGCTCAAAATAGGGGTTGGTGTGGTTGCACGGAGGTACTTGCTTGGCTTGTAAGTTGGAAGATATGAATGGGGGAGGGTTTTGCAAAGTGACGACATTAGATTGATGGTGTAGAGGAAGAACTGAGGGAGGTTCTGGTGTTTCAGGCATTATTGCCTACTTTCTCATGATTATTGCCTACTTTCTCATGATTATTGCCGGTTTTTAAGTTTCGAAGGTTTCCGTAATACCGAACTATCCCGCTAATCTGTGAGGCGACCAGATCGGGGAAGGGACGTAAGGGAGAGATGCATCCCAGCTGGATCTATTGCTCTTGCTCTTGTTGCACTATCGTCTTTTATGAAAGAAGAGTCATTGCAGGCAAACTTTCTGAATGTTTGATCCTGGAAAGTTTCTGATCCGCCGTAATATATGCAATGCATTACAATGCAGGCCTCTGCCAAGGGCTTCTCAGAATACTCTGGATTGAAGACATCCAGCGTTGCAACCTTCGGAAGGAAGCAGGAGGACTTCGCCCTTCGCGTTGCCGCCCAGACCGCAGTGGTTAGTCAGGTTTCTCATACCTTCATGAAGTCTATCCTGTAGGGACTTGCGGTTTCTTGGAACTTGAAAAATGATGCCCTCGCATCGGATTGTACCACTGCCGGCCTGTTAACATTTTGTTGTCATTTCATCAGTTTTTAGGGATCTTGATGTTCTATGCAGGCATTTTCCGTAGATATCTGAAGGAGATGTTGCTGTTGTTGAGCTAGTGTTAGTGTGGTGTTGACAGATGCGTGTAGCTTGACTTTCGACTCGTCTATGGCATTTAACATTGAAACACTGTCTACCCTTGTTCCTTCAGATCCTTACGGAATTTCCTGCTTTATAGTGTTTTTCCTCACCGATGATTTGTGTTGTTTTGATGACGATCAGTCTGGCAAATCTGCGGCAAGGAAGGCCGTGACTGAGGCTAAGATCAAGGTTGCGATCAACGGATTTGGACGTATTGGACGCAACTTCATCCGCTGCTGGCACGGCAGAGGCGATGACTCACCTCTCGATGTCATTGCCATCAATGACACTGGAGGTGTGAAGCAGGTCAGTTAGGAGAAGAGTGAGAAACAAAGGAAGAGAGAGAGTGCCTCTGATATCTAGCTAACGCTTTACAACTCTTTCAAATCAGCAAATTTTATGTGTGTTTTTGCTGATTTTTCGCTGAGCTGTTGATTTGGATTAGTGTATAACCGTCAAATCATGCACATCTATGTTTTGAACCATGGATCAGCGCGTTGGTTGATGCAGGCCTCTCACCTGCTGAAGTATGACTCCATGCTCGGCACATTCGGTGCTGAAGTGAAGGTTGTCGGTGATGACGCCATCTCTGTTGATGGCAAGGTCATCAAAATCGTGTCTGACAGGAACCCGCTGAACCTCCCGTGGGGGTAAGAGTCCAAATTCTCTGTTTTTTCCACACAAGCCTATTGATCATTTTTCCAGTTTTGACCTGGAGCCTGCATTCTATTTCTTAGTCTTCATTCCGTAGTGTATGCATTCCAAAGGGTCTGTTTGATTGTCGTTTGTGGTGCCAAATTATCTTACTCCTACCTGGAAGAGCTTCTGTCAATCGGATGTTTGTGCTTTGTTTGTGAAATCTAGCGAAGTTATTCTGATTGAAGTTGCTGGATATATTGCAGAGAAATGGGCATCGACCTCGTGATTGAAGGCACTGGTGTGTTCGTTGATGCCGAGGGTGCTGGCAAGCACATCACTGCCGGCGCCAAGAAGGTGCTGATCACTGCCCCTGGAAAGGGTGCCATTCCCACCTATGTGGTTGGTGTGAATGCCGACAAGTACAGCCCCGATGAGAACATCATCTCCAACGCGTCCTGCACAACCAACTGCTTGGCTCCCTTCGTCAAGGTCCTTGATGAGAAGTTCGGTAAGCACTCAGCACTACCGAATCGTGAATGCTTCTGCTACTGTGATGTTGCGTATGTCATGTCAATTCCAATTTTTCATCAAATCTTTCATCGTTTATGTTCTGATTTCTGCTTTCTGTATGTGGGACTGTACTTGGCTGCCCAATATCATAACATGGTGATTCTATCCTGTCGCAGGCATTATCAAGGGCACAATGACCACCACCCACTCATACACCGGTGACCAGAGGCTGCTCGATGCGTCCCACAGGGATCTGCGACGTGCCCGTGCTGCTGCCCTGAACATTGTGCCCACCTCTACTGGTGCCGCCAAGGCTGTTGCCCTCGTCCTTCCCCAGGTTTGTTTATCTCAATGATGACTTCGTATCTGAGCCCTGAAACAGAGCCGAGGACGGCTTTGGTCCTTGTCCGTTGCGTTCTCGCACCGAATAACGCATGGATAACTGAATGCTTACAGTTTTTGTTTGATGGTTTAATTACTTAATTATTTGTCTTAATTCTCAAAAATCTTTACTTAATTACTTGTGTTGTCTGGTCATGCAGCTGAAGGGCAAGTTGAACGGAATTGCTCTCCGTGTCCCCACCCCCAACGTGTCCATTGTTGATCTCGTTGTTCAAGTGGAGAAGAAGACCTTCGCTGAGGAAGTTAACGCTGCCTTCAGGGAAGCTGCTAACGGACCCATGAAGGTAGGTTGTTCTCCTAGTTAACTCCCCACTATCTCAACATTTGTTCCACTCGTAGTCTTTCTTATATTACTCGTCTGGAGATTTCAGAGTGAATTTTCTGGGTGATTGATGACAAATTTGCCTGAGATAGTATGGTTTAGTGCTTACCAACTTGTGATTGATGGTTGCTTGATGGCTCTTCGCAGGGTGTCTTGGCTGTGTGCGACGAGCCCCTTGTGTCAGTTGACTTCAGATGCTCCGATGTGTCCTCGACTGTGGACTCCTCCCTCACCATGGTGATGGGAGACGACATGGTGAAGGTGGTGGCATGGTATGACAACGAGTGGGGCTACTCCCAGCGCGTGGTGGATCTGGCTGACATTGTGGCCAACACCTGGAAGTAAGCAATAGGACTGTAGTACTTTTTGATGATGTGGAAACCTTATTCTTTTTCTTGATTCGACAAATTTGAGGTTAGAAAGCAGAAGACCAGATATTTAAAGTCCGTCAGCTTCGCTGGTCCTTATTGGATCCCTGGAACTCCTCCACGTGAAGCCGGTTAGGTAATGCACTATAGGCAGGCGGCTGATTCGTCCAATCGCCAGCCGGCAGCAAACTCTAGGGCTGAGCTGGTTTTCCGGTAGGTTCAGGAGCTGCCTGGGTGCACCCGCCAGGCGTCAGAAAGAGGTTTTCGTTTTTGCCCGTCTCTGTTAAGTGCACAGGGGAGGCTGTACCTTACTCTAAACCAAGGATTGGATGGTCTGTTCTTTTTTTCCTGTGTTGGTCGCTGGTCTCCGGATGTTGATTCTTTCCTTTTGTGGCGGTCCTTTTGTGGGGACCAGTTCCGGCTGTCTAGTTGTCGGTGAGAGATTGGAGTGGGGAGATCGAATAGTGGGAGTGGGGAGAGAGGGAGAAGAGGGAGAAGAGTGGAGGTAGAGAGGAACAAGGAAATGTGTGAGTGAAATGAGGGGGAAAGGGCGGGCAGGGAGGGTGTGGAATAAGTGACTGAGGGAGAGGAGAGGGGAGAGGGGAAAGTGAGAGAAGAGGGAGAGGAAAGTGAGTGGGCGAAAAAAGTGGGAGTGGCCGAGGAATGTGAGAGGGAGAGAGGGAGAGAGGGAGGAAAGTGAGAAGAGAGCGAGAGGAAAGAGAAAGGGATAGGTGATACCAAAGGCCGGCCATTCAGTTAGGCAGGCAGGATAGAAGAGAAGCTGCAGAAGCAGTACCACTTTTTGGGTTTCATCATGGTCAATCAAATTCAAGTGATAATAACTTTAATCTATGCACTGGACTGCCAAGTTCAATTTTGGCAATGAAAGCCTATAACTAATTGCTTTCCTGGAAACCGTAGAAACCCTGACAACGAGAGCCTGAAGTTAATCGTAGCTGCATTTTCCCCAGAAAGTGGGAAGGTAGAGTCGCACTGCAAAAGTGCATATCGGAAGTAGAATCTTCTGTAAACTGTTGATTGGTCCGACTGTAAGAACCCATCGTCACGGTCAAGCGATTAAGAAAGCCATTGTCTTGGACCGGTTTAGGACTTCACAGCTTAAAGGCAGTGTTTTTTCAATATGATATGACAAGCAGGTTGAAGAACTCACATGACACGCGGAAAGAACACCTGCTGCACTTGAACTTACGACTCTCAAGCCCTCGATAAATAGATATATTTCATTTTATATTTGCGAATCGAGTTTTATAGAGAACACTAACTGCCTTTTCCTGCACAGTGCTGCCGGGACAGTTTGAATCCCCAGTACTACGGCATCCACTATCCTGCTGCCCGCGATGCAGGAGGCTCCAGGCTCCGACCAGAGTCCCTGCCTCGCAGGTTCGCAACCTGAAAACTTGTGAACTTGCCATCCGCTGACGACTGGCTCGCTCGCATGGCGTGTCGGCAATTTCAAACATGATTTTACGTGAAGCGCAGTTTGTGGCTTTCGGAGGCTGACGACCGTGGAAAGGTTTCAGAGTTCTTAGAGTTTCTGGGGTTGCGTAGCGACGGCGATCCGTACAGCGCCGCAGCGACCCTCCTCGCCCGAAAGGGAGGCGGTCGACTGAACGGATCGTCACGACCACGATTTAGTCCGATCGCTTGTCGCCGGCTGCATTCGATCTGCACATCAACAACGAAAATTCTGGAATTCGGACTGTGCTCGATTTCTGCTTTGACTCTTTGAGAGACGCCGCGTGGTGTGACTCTGTCGCAAGAAAAGAGAAAAGTGCAGAACTCTGAGGTCCACATTTTGCCTATCATCCGGATGGGACATGATTGGAGCTCGACGAGCTGATGCCAGAATATCCTAATGTTTAAAACTACCTTGGCTGGTAGGTGTTTGAGCAAACCGGGCGAGAATGAGTGGCATGCAACTGCATTTGGGGCACCCAGAGCCTCGATTTCAGTGTTTCAGCTCCCGCAGAAACACTGAAATACCAAAAGACCCTAAAACAATGAATAGGTGAAGCAAGGATCGCACCGTCCGACCACAACCTTAAAAATCACATGGCAGTTCATTACCTCCTTAAGCAACCAACACCAGACATCATTACAGAAGCATTACATCGTCAGCCAACCTTCCTAAAAAACAAAAGTAACTCTTAAAAAAGTTAACGGAAAAGTACCATGGAACACTCTCCCTCACCCGCCGAGAGAAAGGACTTCACTTCTTAGTCCGATGTCACCTCCAGCCATCCCGCGAAGTAAGAAATTTTTCTCACTCGCTACTATGCTGTCCGTTGCCCCAGGAATATTTTCTCACAGCGGATAGATGCATGGCTAAGCACAGCGTCTTAACCCCACATTCACACACATCCAGGCCTCGGCCGAGATATCCTCGCATAGAGACACCTTGTTAACTGCATAGAACTGTTGCTGGACCCTACATTTCCCACACTCCACATGGCTGTGTCCGTAAACCATCTAATATGTGTCTGAAACCTCAAAATCACAAACAACGAAATTTAATCTCTTGTACGGAGTTCCAGTTGGATCCATTCTCTCCTCCCATCCCTATGCGCTACGACAACCACATGGCTGGGTACCTCCCCCTCTCACTCCCCCCCTCTCCCTCCCTCCCCCACTCTCCCTCTCACACTCCCGCACCCCTTCCTACGAGCAGCAGCAGCACCTACACTGACTCTCCTCAGACCTGCCCATAAGCCCGCCCTGAACAATAACAGCTTTGACTTTGACGAAATAAACATGCCCTAGCAACTGCCACGTGCCACCCACCCGCCCACGATCCAAAATACAAAGGAGAACATATGCACAGCAACCAGCTATAGACCGACTGCTTTCATTCTTCCCAACCTCAACTCTCACACTCCCACCCTCCCACCCTCCCTCCCTTCTACTCGTCTGCAAGACAACTCTACGATCCTCTCCTCACCTCTCTCTCCCCCCTCCCTCTTCCCCCCCCCCCACACACTCTTCCTCTCCCACTCTCTCTCAGCTGTAGGAGAGCTTGCTGCCATGTAAACTCCCAAATGCAGGGCCCACACAAGGCAGCTTCAGGCCTGCCTTACCAGCAGGCATGGGGCCCTGCATGTCCTTTTCATGTACTAGCCATAGAAGCCATAGCGATAACTGGAAATAGGAGATCCCCATATATGAGATGGCGTCACCATACATGGAGGAAGTAAAAAGGAGACCTCTCTTAGAGGAGGTGCGCGTTCATTTTCCGAGCATGCTCAGGAATAAGGCGACGTATAATTTCAGGGGTCGCTCCTTTCAGTTCCTGAAAACCAACACAAACGGAGGGGCATAATGAACAGTGTGTGGATTTGAAGGGTTTCCTTTCCTTTTGAGGATGTAGCTCATGAATGAAACAGCATGGAATTTTGGATCAAGCATGCTTCATCTATGTCAAAAGTGGCTATCTTTAACAGATCTTTAAAAGCATTCCAAATCCTGAAGAAAGAGACATTGATCTAGGAATGAAAGAACAGAATTATTGCTAAACAAAGGAGAGACGTGGGACACAGCAGCAACCTGATAAAGACAAAGACCTCCCTTGACGTAAACTCTAAACGTAGTCATGTAAGGAGGTAACGAGACCCATGTCCTGCTTATGCTAACGTGCATGAAATGCATTGTTCTAAGGACGGTGGTTGTGCTTACTTCTCGTTTGAAGTTGAATAGAGCTGGCAGTGGCTTCCCGTTCGGTAGACGGGTGTTCGGATCCCGCAACTCATCAAAAAAGGGATGCACACATGCTTCCAGCTGTAAGAATTCAAAACAAAGCGATTAGGTTTACACTATCCTCTACCTATTTCAAACAGGACAATCGACATTTTCGACGAACAGAGTACATATAGCACTATGTTTTACCCTTTGTGTACCCTGCATGCACCTATAATCAACAACCCCCCCATCAGTAAGGTGGACAGATCAAATAGAGCCCCGGAATTGAAAAAAGCTTCATTTTTCAGAGTAGTTTTAAATGTACCCTTTCAAGGGGAACCCTAATAATTTTCAAACACCATAATAGGGATGGACAATATGACAAGAAGACCAAAGAAGACTCCTACAGAAGGCTACCGGAAAGCAGAAAACGTACTGCTGTACAGCGCAAATTGGGTGAATACTGCAGAAGCCGAGAAACGAGATCAACCGCTTCCGGGGGCATCCTCTTATGGAACACCTGCAAATATGGTAATAAGCAAGAAGCACATTTACTTCAGAAATAATGGAACATGTTCACACAAATCTTGTCCAAAGAAAGCTTTCATAGAGAATGGAGGTTCTTATCCAATGTTCGAGCTCTGTATATGCGCGATGTGCAGAAACTTCCAAATTTTCAACAGTAGAAGCCGCAATACATCAAGAAGAGTCAGAAAAAAAAACGATTCAGCAAGTACGGCTGACTACTGACTACTAATCATTCTGTGTGCCAAATTTCAATCTCCAAAGGACGAATGCATCCCTGCCGTACATCCCTCTATCCATCCATCAATATACGCATTCTGTCCACAAATACATTCATCGTGTAGATGACCATAGCTTTATCTGCAAACAAGAAGGATAGATGGGATGATTTTCAGAAAACTTCACCTTGTGCCAGGGATGTGCCTTGATTTGTGGGAACTTGAACTCCGTGTAATTTGGGTTCATGCACTTGATCTCCTCTCTAGTGGGTGTACCCAACACCTTGATGATCTCCACAAGTTGATCGACACCACTTTCACCGGGGAACAGGGGCTGCACCATCATCAGCATAAAACATAACAATATTTTAGCAACATATTAAAACGAATTAATCCGTTCCAATAGAAACACCACTAGTACTCCGTGAAAGAATTTGAACAATTTCACTGGTATGGAAATTAGAAGCAACAGGTGAACGGTGAATCCTTTCTCGATTAACAACAAGATAAAGCACGAGAAGATAGATGGATAGACGCACACGGTAGGAGGGGGGAAGGAGAGAGAGAGCGGGAGGGAGGTCCACTCCAATCTCACCTGCCCTAGAAGAAGCTCAGCCATAACGCAGCCCATAGACCAAATATCGATAGCTGTGGTATACTCAGTCGCTCCAAATATAAGCTCAGGAGCACGGTAATATCGCGAGCAGATGTATGAAATATTGGGTTCACCTCGAACCTGTACGCCAAATGTCCCATAAATTTAGGACAGAAACAGACCTAGGACTAAAAGGAAAATTAGAAAACTTCGCTGACTGTGAGCATTAGACAAGCCGTGCTTTCAACAACCTCAGATAACTTCCATCGTGGACTTTTCCATGTGAAGCTTCTATAAAAAGGTTGGTTTAGCAGAGGATACACAACATGCCTTTGAGCGACAATGCAAGCCATCAAACGCGAATGAAATCAGAAGATGAAGAAGGATGAGAAAGATAGAGAGAGGGAGAAGCGGGGAAAGGAGGGATAAGAGAGTATTCAGTGCTCACCAGCACTTTAGCGCTGCCAAAGTCGCACAGCTTCAGCTGGTGGGTTTGAGGGTTCACCTGTAGGCGAACATTCTCTAAAAAATCAGAACGTGAAACCGTTATATTTCAGACCAATGCCAAACTGTGGTCATGCTGCCAATATGCGAGTGCATATAAACCTAACATACTAACTTGCACTTGAGAAAAACTGTAGGTTAAAGTGATTTAAAGAATAAGCATTAATTGTTAGCGTAATCAGCTACACATCGGAGAAAATGGAGAATTTTTTGAGAAATGGAGAAATGGAATGGAGAATTTTTCAGCATATAGTGAATGCAAAGCTACTGGCATACAGAATCTGCAAATGGACATGCTTCACCGAAAAAGTGTCAATTTCGTCTTTGTGAATTAAGGGTCATTCATGACAAAGTTATCGATTAAGAACTACTTTCTTCAGAGCTTGTACAGAATATCAACTCAAGGCAACTCCACAACCTTAAAAACCTATCACAAGTAAGCCGAGTGCTTGAAACGACAAACAGAAGGCAAATGAGAAGAAAGAGGAGTTCTCTCTTTCTCCTCAGAGAGAGAGAGAATGCTCATACCAGCAGATTTTGAGGCTTGATGTCCCGATGGCAGACTCCAATGCCGCTGTGAATGTATGCGAGTGCTCGACAAATCTGGAAAACTCCACGTTCAAGAATAGTTGCTAGTTTTAGACAGCCATATTTCCTTCTACCTTTCACTTGTACATTCCACCTCCTCCTCTCAGACTTCTGCCCCAACTCTCCCTCTCCTCTCCTCGTACCTGCCTGCGTTTTCCCAGTCGCACATTCTCTGAACAGTCGGTTTTCCCACTCCCAACATCACAGCCCTCTACTTCTCCTCGAACTCTTCCTCTTCCTCTCCCTCTCACCAATGTGCCCTTCCTACAGTCAACTGTCTGAAACAACTCACCTGGTAAGTATAAAGCTTCACGTAAATAATCGGCATCCTCTGATTCATTTTGTTGTAATGCTTAGCGATCCGATACACAGTTTCGGGCACGTATTCCAACACCAGGTTCAGAAAAAGCTCCTCTTTTTCCGTAGTTGAGAAAAAGCAGTGCTTTAGCGCCACAATGTTGGGGTGATCGAGCAATCTCATAATTTGCAACTCTCGGTTCTTATAGCGCTTATCCTGCAGTACCTTTTTGATAGCCACGGTTTCTCTGGTCTCCACACAGGTAGCCTGCAGAAATTAATCCACAAACGGTAATGCAGTAGATCAATCAGATGTTCAGGCAGCCTTTCTTCAATGTGGACAAAGCAGCAAGAAATTCATGGACTATACCTAGACCTACACACACATAGCAGGGACAAAGGTCGCAATTACAGATCAGAAACGCGGAACTTCACGCCAGTGCATAGCTAGCAAACAATTTGTGAACATCCTTTCAAAACCAACTTCCACAAGGGAGTTTTTCATAGCTGCTTTCCAGAAATGACTGACCACATTTCTGTGAGCTTGGTAAAGGCAGACAAAGTTCAGATACATTAGGTCAGATACACTACATCTTCAGAATAAACCAAAAACAAACAAAGATTGACAAAAAAAGCATACAAATCAGAAGGCAAATCGAAACGTCAGCAAGGCCAAAAATTAGTTAATGTCGACCTATCCCTACCTGGAATACAACCCCAAATGAGCCGTTTCCAACAACACGTTCGGCTTCATAGCTTATGGTCTGCATCAGAAAAAAGGGAGGCATTGAACGAAATAAGAGTGAGAAAGTGAGTCGACTGCACCATACACGAGGAACGAACTCAATTGGCAGTTCTGCAGCATAAAAATCGGAGTAATCCATACATTGCTGAAAAAAATATCTGAGCAGAGTCCGAATGATCAACTCGACGCGGAATGGAGTTGAATCCAACCATTCCTATAGTGCATATCTCTTAAGGATCACAACTTTACAGGCAAAGCCATTCCACCGTGCAGAGCATAAAATTCCCGCTGCAACTACAATCATCAGAGTGAATAATAACAAGACCGACAGACAACACCAACAAGAAAGATGCATTTAACAAGATTGCTGAACATGTACCTGCTTCGGTTGGCCGTTCCGTCCACCGATTGTCGTAGTAATGATGTGACCAGTCTCAGTTCCGTTCCCGTCAATGACCGTAGCTTCCATTTCCTGACGAAAAAGAAGAGGAAGCAGCACTAATCAGCAATAATATATTGTGCAAAAACTGTTTGAGACTACTCGATACAACACATAACAACATTTCTAGACAGACAGACAGACAGACAGACAGACAGACAGACACATGCAGACACGTTCACTCCCACTCCCCCCACTCTGTCTCTCCCTCGCAGTCCCTCCCTCCCTACAAGGAATTCATTCAGGTATCAAGAAGATGACTTTCATCGTTTCGACAAAAGCAATAAGTCAGCATTTCAATTTTCCATTCATCCTTCAGTGCTTGGCCCTCAATATGCACGGTCCGAAGTAACCCTAAAACAGCACTATCGTGATCACAACAACAAAGCGTGTGAGCTGCGTCTAGAGTTTCACATAGACAGCGAAAAGCATACCTGGAAACCCTAAACTACAAGAGAATCACGAAGAGCATAAGTGAACGCTTCCCTAGTATACAAAAGCCTTTTTGAACAACATTCAAGGCCCCACGCCACTCAGCATTCTCGCCGCAAAGAAATAAGGTAAATCATTGAACTGCGAGGCGAACCCCTCATTGAAGCCTTCAGTTTTCATACCTCCTACCGCAGCCAAAAACAGCAATGGAGTACTGCAAAATGAAACCCTAATCTGAATTCAAGCTTTCTGTCCAGAACGTTCACTGTCCAGTGTTCACCTTCCATCTCCCTCCACCAGCTCTTCCTGCCCTCCGTCGCCCTCTCCCTATCGCTGACCATTTACCATCTGCCCCTACGACCCCAGTTTTCTCTCCCCCGTCTACTTTCCATCCTGTCCTACCCCGCCACCACTTCCTGTCTCGTTTGTTGGTCTCCTTGCCCTTCCACTCACTACCTTCCCTCCCTCCCTACCTTCCTTCCATCCCTCCCTCCCTCCCTCCCTCCCTCTCTCTCTGTCCTCACCTTTCCGCCCTAGGTCTCTCCCTACCTTTCCATCCTCCCTCCCCTCCCTCCCTCCCTCCCTTCCACTCTCCTTCCCCTCCGTCCCTCCCTCTCTCCCTCCTCTCTACTCGCTACTCTCCATCTCCTCCGTCCCTCGCCACTTTCACTCCCTCCCTCCCTCCCTCCATCCCTCCCTGGCCTTTCTCGACCACATCTCCCTACCTTCTCGTCTCCCGGGTGACTGTCGTCACGAATCTTCATATCATGCATCTCCCTGGGCAGTTGCTCCACTCCACTTCCGCTTGCACCTCCTCTACCACTGCGCAGCATGCTACTACCACTCCCTCCTCCCACACCATACGCGGACCCTCCCGGCCCTCCTGATGCCATATAACCTTGCTCCCACCTCCAAGGTCTCTTTCTCTCTTAAAATCCTACGAGTATATCTTAGGAAAGATTGACAATCGCAAACCCTAAAATAACCACTCGCTCTCTCATTTCGCAACCATTCTTGATTACTTTCACTTCCCACGGGCTTGAACGCTGTGCCTGAAGATCAAAACCCTGAAAAAGGCCCCGAAACCCTGTAAACAGGGTCAGAGAGACCTGCTGCGAGCAGGTGCTCTCTCTCCTGGTCTCCACTGGGACATTTACGATTGAAAGTGGCCTTTCCTTTTGTTTCCTTTACTCCCTACTCTCCAGAAACGACGGTCATGGCACTAAAACAAAACACACTATAATATCAAGGGCGTCAGACCGAGCTCTCCAGGACAAGGTGGCGCCCACAGACGCTTCAAGAAGGCCGCGCAGCAGCCATGGCTGCTTGAAAGAGGGCGACGGAGAAGGGGCCCTTCAAAGGCCGGCAAAAGGGGCGCCTTCCAAGGTTCTATGTTGGAAATGTCGTGAATCCGCCGAACCGGCCTTTCCATGCGCGCAATTCCAAATGCGTACGGCCGCCGCCAGTCCACGCGCGGCGCAACAGCCCGCAACCGACAGTGACAGTGGGCGGCCTGCCCGCCACGTGTGCGCGCGTGCGGACGTGGCAGCTCGCGGTTGGCTCTAACACTCATGGGTTTCCATTTTCCGCGATCCCTCAAATGTTTGAATCGGCGGAGAGCGGTCGCGCCGAGCCACAGGGGGCCGGAGAGCGCGCTCCATGGATTTCGTCACGGGCATCGGCAATAGTTCCACGGAGCTCCTTCAGTTGAGGACCCGTTCCATGTGGCCCGCAACGGCCGGCCGCCGACATTTGCCTTGTGAACGTTGAGGGGCGGGCGGGCGGGCGGGCGGGCGGGCGGGCGGGCCCTTAGCCGTTTCGTCACACGTGCGAAAGAGCGGATGCGAATTGGCGCCATCCGGGTACGGAAAACATAGTACAGTAGGGGTAGAGCGGCACTGGTGGGCCCCACAGGCGACACCACAGTCCGTACGGCTGAAAAGAAAACATTTCCGGGCAAAATTACAGAAGGCGAGCGTCGATGAGTGGTCGCGTACTTGGCGAGCGGCCATTGGCCAATTGGACAGGTCGCCCACGTGGCGAGGCACCATTCGAGGACGGCGCGAACAACGCGGGTACACGGACTGCCACGGGGGACAGGGCCATGGAACGCACGTTTTGCTGGTAAACGGTAGGCGCATGGAACCGGGACCGTGCCCCCAACGCTAGAGGGAGAGAGTGAGAGGCACGAGCTGGAAAGGAGCGAAGGAAAGATCGGAGGGCAGTGCAAGCCCTGCAAGTGAGCATACTACGACACGGTAGACCCAACAGCTGCAGAGTTTGAGCAGCAGACCTTGGAAGCCATGGATTCTGCCAACCTCGCCTTGGCGGAGGGTCTTGTTTCCGCAACATACATCCGCCAGGGAGGACAGGCGCTTACCCAGCGGCATGGCATGGTTCTCCCTCCCTCCCTCCCGCCCTCCCGCCCTCCCGCCCTCCCCCTCCAACCCCCTCTCTCTGCTTTCCTCCCTCCTCTCCCCTTTCCCCCCTTCCCCCTCCCTCCCGCCCTCCCTCCCTCCTGTGGCAATCCCTTTGCTTTATCCTTTAAACAATGGAAGTATAATTCTAATGCTTACATTATGCTTTAACAAAATAAAACGTTAATATTTACACTTCAATTCGAGCTTAAGCCGGCTACTCACTTTATGTGAACACTCAACGCTTTAAGTTGAGCATTAACGCGGACAAACATATTTGCATGATCAAAACATTGATATTTGGATGCACTGATGCCAGTGAAAAATAAAGTAGGTCGGCCTCTGTTTAAGGGACAGGATAGGCAGCTGGGCTGCCCTAATTTATTAGTGCATGGAAGAAATATTTTCTTTAAGAACGAACCTTTTTGTTTTCTCTTTTTTTCTCTTTTCCTTTTTTCTTTTTTTTTTCTTTTTTGACAAACCTCTAATGGTTAACATTTACATGTGCAGGTGAAGGCCCTTCTATCTCACCGTCACCTTCCACAGAATGGTTGGGATGATGCAACTATTGAACTTCTTTTGCGGGTAAGGCGGAAATGTAGGCCTCATTTCCCTCTCAATACATGGTATTATGGAGGGGGGGAGAGGGAGGGAAGGAAGTACTGGGAAATAGGCAAAGTGAGAAAGGAGATAAAGAGACGTGAAAACGTACCTTTTTTACATACGAATGACTGTTTTTTTTGACAAAGACGCACAGCTTGATTCTATTGATGGCTTCAGGATATGGCTCTTATGGATAGCAATAACTTCCCAGGAGCGGTCGGCATGGGAGAGAGAGAAGCTCGATGTGTGAGCAACCTCGTCTGGCAACGGCACTACGGATTTGCACACGGAATCGGAAGATCAGGCAATATTACTGATGAGCAGCCCAAGGTATGCAAAGAGGGAGGGAGGAAGGAGGTGATTTACTTTACATTCTTTCCCCTCGCTCTCTTCTCTGCTTTATCCATTTGATAGGGTCAATCTGATTTTGTCAACCATGGAGATTTTCTGAAATGTAGTAGAGTACAAACTAGTACTTTTTGCACGCAAAAAAACTTGAAACAACGAAGCACATAGGTACTGCTTTCGAAAAAAATCCGAAGTGAAATCCGTACGAGTTTTTCAAGACTGACAAGCCCTGGCATCCAACCTCTCCCTCTTTCTTCTCCTCCAGTGATGCGGGCAGCTTCTCTCCCGTCATTTGAGCAAGGGTGAACAAAGGGGAAGAGGGAAATGGAAGGGAGGGGAAAAGAGAGAGAGAGAGAGAGAGTGAGAGAGAGAGGGAGAACGGTAGTGAGAGAGAAGAATGGGAGAAGAGGAGGAGATAATGAAGCTTCTTGGAATATGCAGGCAGCAGGGTCTACTTTGGCAGCCCGACTAACCAACCTGATGGTCAAAGATGCCCTTCTTCTTGCAGGCCTTCAAGGTACAAGAGCTGCATGTTCTTCCTCTTTTCATTCCTTTGCACTCAATGGCAATATTTTGGTCTTGTTTGAAGCGAATCAGAATTGTTCCCATCCTACCTTGAAGGTATTCCTTATTTGACGTCAGGTCCACACTTCGAAAGCTTCTTTGCATATCGATAGGTATAAAAGTATTTAGAGAAGCCGAAAGATGCTAAAAAATCCGGACTGGAGTTGAAAAAGAGAAGCTGGTACGTATTGAACTTGTTCCTTAATTCAATGAGAAGGCCAATCTGATTTTTTTTAAGATATTTGCAGATATAGGCGCTGTAAGTGTACTGCCTGTCGCCACTGGAATGGCTCTCTCTCTCTCCCTTCAGGCCCTTAAAAGGCAGAGGCCGACTTCAGCACGGTCAGCTTCCGTTCATCTTCAAACATCAATTTACTACGTGTCAGCTCAGTCAGCTATTCTGAATCCTGACTGCAGCAGATACTCTGCCCTTGACTCTCTGTCCTATCCTTCTCTCTCTCTCTCCCTCTCTCTCTCACTCTCTCTCTCTCTCTCTCCCTCTCTCCCCCTCTCCCTCTCTCCCTCTCTAACTTGATTGCAGATGCTGTCTTTTTTCTGAAGCAGGTATGTGTTGTGGCCACGCATCGACCAAAAGACCTGTCTCAAAGCGGTGGTGGCAGCAGGCTTAGACCTCGTGGTAGCTCCCTTTCCCCTCTCTCCTTTCCTTTCGATGGCACTCTCTTTCCCCCTCTCTCCTCCCCCTACCTTCTTACCTTCTCTTTCGTCCTTTCTTCTTCTTCTTCTTCTTCTTCTTTCCTTCTTTCTTTTTGTTCTTCACTCACTTTTCCATCTCCTTTTCCCTCTCCCTCGCTCCCCTCCCTTTCTCTCTCTATCATCAATTTCTCTCCTCTCTTTCCTCCCTCTGGATAACCTTGTCAATACGATTCCGAAGCGCAGGTCATTGGTAACATACGGGAGGGTGATGAACTGCGGACCGACATACGTGCGTTGGAGGAGGAAGTGATGCAGAGAGGGGCAGATTCCATAGTCTGCATACTCTCCACTACATCATGTTTCGCTCCGCGGGCATCGGACAGGTTTCCCTCTACACAACGTAATCGTACGGTGTTCAATTGTTCATGATAATAGTATGTTGGAAATTCCTTTATGCAGAAATTTGCCTGTTTTCGCAACCCTTTTTTTTTGGGTTTTCATTTTTTTAGAGGGGGTGGGAGTGAGTTTTAGCGTGGAAGAAATTGCAAAGTTGTGTGAACGAGTAGGTGTCGGCCACCTCATCAACAATGCATATGGAGTGCAGGTCAGCAGACAGATATCTCCTTTAACAAAGTCCTTTTTAATGCAAGTATTGTCTAACCTTTGCGACAACTCACTCATTCATCAAAAAAAGGGAGCGAAGGAAGCAAAAACAACAACATACATATGAGTGGGGAGAGAGATTGAATTTCTGACGCTGCTTCATCATCAACATGAGACATATTATTCCTTTTTTTCAGGCATCTGCTTTGTGTGGTGCTATAACTCGCGCGTGGAGGAGGGGACGAGTCGATGGCGTAATTCAAAGCACCGACAAAAACTTTCTTGTTCCGGTAGTCCTCCATATTGCAAACCTCAAAGGTCCATTATCTGCATCACATTTCTGTGCTGTCAAATTCTCAAAGGAGTGCTTTCACTTGTATGATTGTATTCATGTGTAAAAACAATTGTCTAAACTAATTCAATTTGAAAGAAGGGCATCTGTAGCCCCCTAGCCCTGTAATGCACAAGATTTGAGAAGACAGGTGCTTGTCTCTGTGATTCTGAAGGTTTCCTTTGAACGCTGAAAGTCATTTGACTTTATCGAGGGAAGGGATCGGCTGCAGGTGGGTGGAGCCGTATTGGCAGCCGGAGCGAAAAATTCGGCGCTTGTAAATGCAGTGAATGCAGCCTATCCTGGTAAAGGAATAGAGGGAGAGAAGTGGGGAGTGGGGAGAGGGGAGGCGAGGAGAGAGGAAACGAAAGGAGAAGGACGAGAGAGAGGGCTCACATTTCTTTTTCTCTTGGTGTTTGACTTTACGGTTTCTTTGTTGTTTTGGAAAGTTGAAACAGATATAGACTGACTTTCTGTGCAGGACGAGCGTCGTTAAGCCCTCTTCTGGATGTTCTTATCACACTTCTCTCTCTCGGAGCGACGGGTAGGCTCACTCATTGCTTGACTTGACTTGACTTCACTTGACTTGACTTGACTTGACTTGATTTGACCTGACTTGACTTGACTTGACTTGACTTGACTTGGTTTGACTTTTCTTGAGTGCAGGCTGGAAGTCGCTGCTTGCTGATAGGGAGGAGGTATTTCTGCATCTGCGATCTCGACTAGAGGAGGTGGCAGTCAGACATGGTACGAAAGCAAAGGGTGCAGTACAGTATGGAATGGAAATGAGAGGGAGAGAGAGAGAGAGACAGCGAGAGAGATCAGGGGTGAGGGAAGTGAGAAATGGGAGAGGGACAGAGGGGGGACGTTTAGGAAGAGAGGGAGGCAGAGGGGAGAGGGGTGAGAATGAGTGAGAACAGAACGGAAGGAAGAGAAGAAGAGAGGGATCAATGAAGAGGGAGAATGTCCGGATTGAGTCAAGTATTAGTAGGTATTGCCTTTTTGTAGGTGCTGATGGACAGGTGGCGTAAGCCTAGTGGATGAACGAAATGGAGGGCATGTTGTGGTTTTGGATGCAGGTGAAAGGTTACTGCTTACCCCGAATAACCCCATTTCTATGGCAATCACTCTCTCAAATAGGAGCCCAAGTCCGGGGAATGACGCTGCAGGAGCAGGAGATATTCTTGAAGGACAAAGGTTGTCGGAGCCAATAGGAAGCCAGGAAAAAATGGCCTTATCCATAGAAATTGGCGATGCCCAGAGCCCATTAAGTCCTTTAGACGAAAATGCCGAATCTGATGGGAAGGACGAGAATCTCACGTTTTTGGGGTCTATGCTTTTTCTCAGGTATGGTTTTGTCCTAAATTTTCCTTTGATGAAATAGAAGGGTCCTATTTACTAAAACAACGGAAATTCTGAAATGAACGTGGATAGCGGCGGGTGTTGATTGGACTTTAAAAACAAAAATGATTTACTTGCAGGAGAGTTTCCGGCTGCCGAATTATTCCACGTGGCGTGTCGCAAATGGTTGCGGGGATCGACCTCAAAGGGTTTGGAGCCTCTCATGACAAGTAGGTCGAAAATGTTAACCTTTTTTTCTTTTCCTTTGCGCAGTTAATTTGTATTTTCTTGTTTGTGAAACTTTTGTTGTTCTGTGGGCATGGATGGCACTGACATGCATGCATGCATGGGGGGGGGGGGGGGG
>CM074812.1:1871471-1904589 GCA_037447605.1 Zygnema circumcarinatum | reverse complement strand
AGAGAGAGAGAGAGAGAGAGAGAGAGAGAGAGAGAGAGAGAGAAAATAGAGGGAAAGGTAGGCAATTATCACAATGCCACCTGTCCTGTCTGAGTTTCTGTTTCCATGTGCAGCCGCTGTGTTGGACGGCCTCGTTACCGACCTTTTCCAGCGCGTGTACAAACCGCTCGATCTCGTCGATGCAGAGAAGGTCGACCATTTGGCCGCAATTCGCGCAATTCACCGCCTTCTTGTGCAGGTCAGGTTCTGCCTTCCACCTCTAATTTTGCTGTACTTTTGTTCCGACCTTCGCTGTAATGCATGAAGTTGAATTCTTTGAACCTCACGCTTCTATTAGGCCCATACTGAACCTGGTCTGTATTTGTAGATTCGGTAGTTATCTTCTCTCAATTTCTTTCTTCTTGTTTCAATCTTGTTGTGCAGGTTCAAAAGCATGAGCGGCCCCTTAGTCGAAGCCGAACTGCTTCAGATGCAGCTTCTCGAATGAAAGTTCTTTCAAATTGGCTCGCTCAACATGGAATTCAGGTGATTCCTTAGCTATCTGAACTATTTTACGTGCTTAATTTCTGCTTTTATGCGACAACATTCTTCGATATGCCTCGTAATTTTGCGGGCCGAGACGTCGGGGCTTTTTATCCAGTACCCCATTTTTTTTTTTTTTTTTTCAATCTATGCTTTGCTTATCGAACTCTCCGCTTTACAACGCTTGTTGAGTTTCTTCTTTCAGACAGACGGATTTCGGTTCGAGGAGAATCTTCCGGAAGGTTCGGGAGTGATCGCCACAAAAGAAATTTCTGAGGGAGAAATTTTGGCAACCATTCCCACCAGCGTTATGATGACCACTCTCACTGCCATCAGCTCCAAGGTAAGCAGACAAACCCACCACTTCATTTGAACAACCTGCCCTAAAAAACAGAATTTCGCTGTCCTCCTTTTCTCGATAGCGTGTTTTGTTAGTGCGTTTCTTTTTCAGCGAAAGGTTCTTTTGCTGAATACATTTTCGTTTTGGTGGGGGCTACTATTGTAAATATTTTCAGGAAGATGTGGGGCTACTTGCAGCTCACGATCCGTGGTTTCGAGCAGTGCCTTCTCTCGTTCTTGCCATGCATCTACTCTTTGAAAAGGTACTTTTTTTCACTTCTTCACTTTTACACTTTTACACTAAGACTTTTCCGCTTGTTTATGTCCTGAAGTGTGACAATTTATCGGGTTTCATGGAGACAGTAATTCAGCATCTCAACCTTTATAGCACGACGTGTTTTTTTTTACTTTTGTTAAAATTTTGCAGTTTTTTTTTATATGGAGTGATATTAGAAGATATGCGAGCTAACGGGCGGCGGCTGCTACATGCTTCGTGATTCAGTTCCGGCCAACGGAAACCCCATCGATATGGCGAGGATACATAGAGTCGCTGCCTGGTCAACGGAGTGTCCATGAGATGAATGTGGACGGTCCCGATCAAATTTTGCTTCCTCTCGCATTCAGGTATGGCGAGAGGCTAAATAAATATACAGCTGCTGATGTTGATTTGGCTTTGGAGAAATCGTTAACAGAGAGTGAGAGAGAGAGAAAGAGCGAGAGAGAGAGAGGGAGAGAGGAGAGAGGGAGAGAGGGAGAGAGGGAGAGAGGGGGAGAGAGGGGGAGAGAGGGGGAGAGAGAGGGGGAGAGAGAGGGGGAGAGAGGGGAGAGAGGGAGAGAGAGGGAGAGAGAGGGAGAAAGGGAGAGAGGGAGGGAGAGAGGGAGAGTGAGGGAGACCATATCCCTGCACTTCTGAGAGCATTAGGGTTTTCTTGGGAGGGTGGGAACAGCATGGAAACGATCGAGATGCTTAGAGGAACCTCGGTAGGCCTGAAACTTCAAAAACTTTTGATTTTTTTTTTGCTTGAAAATGTAAGATTACAAGGAATACCGAGTGGTCTTTTTATGCTGACATTGTCCCCATTTTGTGGAGAGTGTGAAAACAGGCCCTTGCAGAGTATCATAAAATGTTGGCGAGCATCGCCAAGCAGTACTGCCACATGCGAATCGCGTTGCGACAGCTGGCACCTTCCTGCCCTGCTATTGGCCGAGCTCTGTCATGGTTCACTTTTGTGGAATTCCGATGGGCGGTGTCGGTCAGTCTCCCTCTTCCCCTTTCTCCAAACCCTAAAATTGTGCCACTTTCGAAACCTTAAAAAAGCAACAAACATTGAGAAAGAATGTGAGACAGTTCGACTGACGAAGGGCGAGACCTGTATGCAACTCGACTGCTTTTTTACTCTTATTCGTACATAAACACAGTTTGTAATCCTCGTTTGGGGGTGTATGTAATCCTCTTTTTCTGCTACAGATGGTGATGATGAGGCAGAATCGAGTTCCGTTGGGAGAGGAGTATGCAATGGCGCTTGTTCCGCTTTTAGACATGTTCAATCATGAGGTTGGTCAAACCCTAATTGTTGAAATTCAACTTTTCTGAAGAGTCGCTATATGTAGAGTCTTGCTGTAATTTGACCTTTTTAATAATTATGTCTTCTTTTAGTAAACGGTTGTAACGTTTCGTGTACTGCAGGAGGGAGCTTTGACTACCCATTTCGACTTCGGGACGAAGGTTATGGAAGTAACGGCAAAACGAGCTTTCTTGCCTGGGAGTCAGGTGTGAACACTTTCAAGATGGTTTTTGTGTTTTATGCATTTAATTTCTCTTTCTCTTCTTGTTCAGATTTCAAAGGAATGGATGGCTGGTGATAGTTCTGACTTCTGACAAAGAGGGTCCTTTCCTTTCCTTGCAGATTTACATATCCTATGGCACTCGACCGAACATTTTGTACCTTCTGTATGCAGGATTCCTTCCATCTCAAAATTTTGTTGACCGGATTAGGTAAGCAGCCATGCCTTTTTCGTTGTCTTTTACATCAGAGCTTGTGTTCACTTCCAGAAAATGGGGGTTGTTAGTTTTATTCATCCTCCTCCTTGAGATGATGCGATATCAGAATCTTGGTATTAGCTGATCTGTGCCGTCGGATTTGCCACCTGTCGTGCAGACTGCGAGTGGATTTGCCATCTTCGGATCCACTCTACACCAAAAAGGTATGACCAAAACCTCCACAATGAGTCAGTTTCTTCTCTCTCTCGATCACCTTTCTCTCCTCTCTCACACGCTCTCGTATCTCTCTCTATTCTTCCTTCTCTTCTCATTAGTTCGTATGTCGAGTTGGATGGATAGTTTTTGAAAGAAACGGTGGTATAAGGATGTCTCTTGGCCTCTTCACGAATTCGAATATCACCTTAAATTGAAACCCGAGAATCTTTATGGTCTTCCCATGGCTTTAGAAATTTGAATGTTACCTCTTTTTGCTATTATTGGAAGCAGCTTGCTCTTCTCAAATGGCTGGAGGTGAAACCGAAGGCACTTCTCGATCTCTTTTGGGACGGGTCCCCTTCTTTGGACCTCGCCAAGTGGCTTAAGGTTGCGGCTATGGAGGACGATGCAGCTGTTATGAAGACAATGAGAGAGGTGATAGCAGAGAGAGCAGAAGCCACAGCTCTTCAGCTCAAAGAGAAGGCAGCCATGGCTGAAGGGGAGCAGTTGAAGGAGACGGAGAAGTTTGCAGAAGCAGCGTTGTCTTTGGCGGAAAGTGTGAAGCAGGGAAGCAAGGAGGGTGAGAGAGGAGAGGGAGAGGAGCAAAAAGAAGGCGAGACGTTGCAGGAGAATGGGAAGGAGGGGGAAGGAGAGAAAATTGTGGGGGTTGGACTCACAACGAGCGAATCCAAGATTTTGGTGACAATGTGTAAAGAGTTTTTGAAGGACATAGATGAGACTTGGGAGAATGGGGAGACTCAGGAAGAGGGGGGGGGAGGGGCTCCGGCGGGATTAGGGTTGGGGGTTGGGAGTGGAGAGAGTGAGGAGGGAATAAAGAGAGCTTTGAAGAAGGAGAGAGAGTTGGTGTTGAGACTTAGGAAGGGAGAGAGGCGCACATTAGAGGCAGCAGTAGCGCGATGGGACGTGGGGGGAGGTCAGGAGTGAGGATCTGTTAAAGTGTATCCAATTGGTATTGCCATCCAATGGTTGGCCAATGGTTGGCAATCCAATGGTCCGACCTGTGCAATCTTGCCAATTCCAAAGTAGTAATCACTTTACTCACAACCAGGGCGTGTCATTAGACTCAGATTTTCGCAAAGTGGTTTACCGTACAGTATCACCAAAATGGTTTTTAAGAAAAAAGAAAATTAAAGATTTTAGTTATAACACTTTTTAACCAAACTACCAAACTGAATTCAATTAAATTCAATTCAATTAACTCACATTTGCTCAGGTGCTGAGGATTAACAGCGTATCATTATGGAGAGCAAAGCTGAGAGGGGGAGGGGGAGTGGGAGGGGGAAGGGGAGGGAGAGGGAGCAAGCGCGTGACAGACGCAAGTAACCCATGGAGGAAATGTTATACAAACAACAAAATGCCAGCTTGGAACCTTGGAAGTTATTCCACAAACCACATCTATGAAAGCCCTAAATCTGGTCAAAATCCCTCCCCAGATCCCAAAGTTTGGCAGCGTCACATCCACGTGAACCACACAGCCAAATTCTCGCCATGTCTACTCAACATCCTAAACCATAAATCCTACGTCCTAATCCTGAAACCCTAGAGCCTCACTTTTATGATAGAGACAGCCTTTCAGCCTTCGCCTTATTCCGGTTCTCAACGCTCTACTCTCATCTCTCCCCCCCTCGGGATGAAAACCAAATAAAAAATAATTCCAACTGTCGGCTCCTTCTTCAAACACGCCCTTCTAAAACTTCGCCAGTTCTGGATCGAAATTCGAAACCCTAAATGCTAAAAAAAACTTCAAACAGACTTGCATCTCCCTTTACGCCTTTCCCAGTACCTCCTTCACAGCGGATGCAGTAGTTCCAAATGGAGAACAACAGACGTGCTCTGGAAGCCATTAAACTGATCGAGCTCCGTGATGGAACGGAATCCCACATGGAACACCCTCCCCCTCCATCACCTCCTCCTCGCCTTCCCTCCCTCACCCAAAGAGGACCCCCAAAAGTAACACAGATGCGGCCGCTACCGTGACCTGTAACAGAAACTGAAACTGCATCACTGAACACCGCCGTTCCGTCCCTGAGGGAGAGGGAGCTGCTCCTGGGGGAGGGGGACTTCCAATTCCTCCAATTATGGGCCCCCCAATTCCTCCAGAACAGTCAGGGAGGGGAGACCCACAAAGGCCAGTATTGTTAATAAAACTTTCGGTCGGAAAAAATTGAAGGGCACCCCCAGGAATTGCCCCAGTTAATTGATTTTCAGCGACGCTGAAATTTTTTAGTAGGGCGAGATCCGAGAGAGAGGGAGGGAGGGCTCCCGAGAGGCTATTTTTGGAGAGATCAAGAAGTTGAAGATCAACCAGAGTTCCGAGCTCAGTGGGAATCTCCCCGGAAAGGAGATTAGAAGAAAAATTAAGGTAAACGAGTTGATCCAAATGCCGGATTTCCGGAGGAATGGCTCCAGTGAACTTGTTTTCCGATAAATCGATCGATTTTAAGAGGGTCAGATTCGTAATCTGAATCGGAAGTTCACCAGAAAAGCTGTTATTGTTGATTCTGAGGTCCTCCAGTCTTAAAGGCATATCAGGGAGAGGTCCATAAAAGAAATTTGATGAGAGATCGAGCAGAGTAATATCCACAATGTCGAGGGGAACTAAATTTCCGGATAATTTGTTGTTGTTTAATCCCAAATATGCGACAGAAACATTGGCATTGAATGCGTCGGATAATCCTCCCGAGAGCTCATTGTATCCGAGGTCCAAAATTGAAAGAGCATATTCAAGAAGTGTGGGAAAAACTGAAGGAATTGCGCCTGAAAATCGATTGTGTGACAGGTTGATCTGCTCAAGAGTTTCACTACTTGAATTAAAAGTCAATTTTGGAATGATTCCGTCCAAATTATTGGCCGATAAATCGATAAATGAGAGGCTCGGAAAATTGGAGAATTTGGCCGGAATTCCACCCGCAATTTGATTATTGCTCAAATCCAGAACTGAGAGGAAAGGGAGGGAGCTGAGGGCAGAGGAAAGGGGACCTGTCAAATTATTTCGGCTCAAAATAATTTCAGAAATACTCGAACATTTGCTCAAATCTGAAGGAAACCCTCCGGTCAAAAAATTGTCACTTGCGTTAAAAATAAGTAAGCTCGGCTGACAGAGGGTTGGGAGAACCCCATATAAAAAATTGTGACTTAAATCGAGTTCTTGAAGAGATTGGCAGTTTGAAAGACTTGTGGGAATCGTTCCTGACATGTTGTTAAATGATGCGTAAAATTTTTCAAGGGGAGAATAATCTCCGCCACAGAATCTTGGGAAGCTTCCAGAGAAGGAATTTTGGGATACATCGATTTCAGTGAGAGTGGAGCTGTTGGTGAGGGAGAGAGGGAGACTCCCACTCAGTCGGTTTCCTGAAAGGTGAAGAGTTGTCAAGGAGGAAGGGAGTCTAGAAGGAAGGGCTCCCTCTAACAAGTTATTGCTCAAATAAAGAGAAGTTAAATTGGTGCAGTTTCCGAAAGCTGCCGGAACGATTCCTGAAAATCTGTTGTTCGAAAAGTCGAGAGAAATTACGGTTTGTGAGAGACCCAAAATTAGGTCAGAGGGGAGGAATCCCGAAAACTCATTGTTGTTCACGTACAAGTCTGTGAGCGGACTTTGAGATAAAGTTGAGGGAAGATTTCCGACAAGAGTATTTTCCGAAATGTCGAAATGAGTTAAGAAGTTGAAAGTGAGAGTGGGAACTTCTCCCGTCAACTGATTCCCTTTCAGAGAGAGGTAAGTGAGCCCCTTCAGACTTCCGAGACTGCTAGGAATCTCCCCGGTCAACAAATTATCCGAAAGGTCCAAAATTGCGAGAGAAATGCATGATGTGAGAGTTGCTGGGATCGCTCCGGTCAAGTTATTTCCGGTCACAACGAACCTCTGTAAGTTGGTTAAGGGAACAAAGTTGTTCGGAAAAGTCCCCACTAAGCCTGCATCTTCCAATACTATGCTCGCTACTCGATCTCCCACACATTCAACTCCGCTCCATTCGCACACAAGGTCCGTATTCGTCCAATTGAGAGTGGCCCCCTTGCTGTCCACAACATTGTTCTTGAGGAAAAGCAAAGCTTTGCCGTCGGTGTCTTTGTTGTACACCGGAGCAGGGGTCTGGGAGGAGGGGGGAATACGATGGGAGGGTCAGTATAGGGAAGATTTGAAACACTAGTTTGAAAGGAGGGAGGAAGGGAGGGAGGAAGGGAGGGAGGAAGGGAGGAAGGGAGAGGGAGAGGGAGAGGAGAGGGAGAGGGAGAGGGAGAGGGAGAGGGAGAGGAGAGGGAGAGGAGAGGGAGAGGGAGAGGGAGAGGGAGAGGGAGAAGGAGAGGGAGAGGGAGAGGGAGAGGGAGAGGGAGAGGGAGAGGGAGAGGGAGAGGGAGAGGGAGAGGGAGAGGGAGAGGGAGAGGGAGGGAGAGAGGGAGAGGGAGGGAGAGGGAGAGGGAGAGGGAGAGGGAGAGGGAGAAGGTTGAACGTTTAGTTAACAGGAGTCCGCAAGACGGGCACAATGCAGAAGAGGTGAAATTTAAATCCCTAATTTTCAACCCTAACGTTTCCGTAACCAGTCCCGTGTTAACGTACTTTGTATTCACAATTTATCCATGAACTTTTTCGTAAAAACCATAATGCAAGCAACAAGCAGCAAGCAGCTTTTGTGCAGCAAATATCTTTCTTTCCTTTATCCTCACCTGGGCAGCAGCCAAACCGGGAAAACTTAGTGCCACGGCGACCAGAAAATTGAGCAGCACAAGGTTCGCCGAAGAAAGCCTTTCCATTTTGTAGTGAACCAAAGAAATCAGAATAAAAATTGAAGTCCGAGGACGATGGGCTCCCTCTCTCCGTTGACACTACGTCGCGTTCGATTTTCAATTTGAATAAATAACTGAATAGCAGCAAGTGTCCAAGTTCAGCGGTCGCTTTCGCATTTCCTGGAGTGAAGATGAGATCAAAATCTGATCAACCGAAAAAGTAACCTTTGAGGTTGATCTGGATCCACCCACAGACAGCGCCAAAGGAAGAGAGAAGCTTAGTTCCTGAGAAGATAAGGGCTTCCATGTGAGATTGTTCCGTTCCTAGGAGCATAAACTGAACTGTAACTGTAACTGTAACAGTAGCTGTAATTGTAACAGAGGCTGTGCTGTATCCTCGAACAATACAAATATTACTTCTTCAATTTCTACTTTTTTGTTACTATACTTTCCTGGCACTCCACCCTCCCTCCCTCTCCAATTTCAATCTTCTCTACTCTACCCTCATCCCCCCCCCCCCCTTTCTCTCTCTCTCTCCGCTCTCTCCCTTCTCCTGTCCCTCCTTCCAGCATTTCCCCTACATCTGCTCACCCCTCCCTTTCCTCTCTCTCTCCCTTCCTTCCATTCCCTCTCCCTTCCTTCCATTCCCTCTCACTCTCCCCTGCCTTCCTCTCCCTCCTACCATGCAAAAAAAACTCTTTTAGGGTTTTCTCCATTTAGAATAATCGCAGATTCAAACTCTGAGCCAATAGCCAAATACAGTTGGCCAAGGAGGACGAGGGCGAGAGAGGAGAAACAAGCGAGAGGGAGAGAGTGTGTGAGAGAGCGAGAGGGCAAGAGTTCACACTGAAAGGCAGCAGGTTTCAACTTACCTCCAAAACGCTCGCAGGACCGTCCGATCACTCACTCCCTCCCCCTCTCTCTCTCCCACTCCCTCACCTCCTCCCTGACTCCCTCTCCCACCTCTCCCCCTTCCACTGACACTGCAGGGTCCTCATCGGTCAAAAGTCCCCTCAGCGCCACGTGGCATGCTGCCCGCACTCGACGGCACAGATCCCGCGATCGCAGCCTCAGCTCTCCAAATGGAGCCGTTAAAGCCTCGTCCGTACATTTTGGTCTCTCGGTTCCGTGCCCGTTCAGCAGCGACGAAATGTGTTGAACAGCCAGATCTCAATTCATAGACATGGGTATGACGTCACATTGAATAAGTGGCACTTGCAGGACTGTACACGTATCAATCTATATGCACTAACAAGCGTCAAAACGTTATTTGTATCTGTTTCATGGCGTCACCAAAGGCCACATTTGACAGCAAAAACCGGGCTGGGTTTGGCCCCGCGGGTTTTTCCGACACGGTCAAGGCGGGTCAAAGTCGGTCTTTGCCGGAAAAACAGCTGGCTGCCACCTGTCGTGACGGCTGCCACGTGTCCGCGGCCGCCCGACAGGCCGCACGGGTCCGCCGCAACGTTCGCCTTCCGCGTGACTGACTGGCTAATCATTGTCTGCCTCTGGTCAACCAATGCAGCTTCTCACTATTGACTGGCTTGACTATAATCGACTGATCAATTTCGCAAGAGCTGATCTGGCTAAAAGGCTCGAGTTAGCTAAAGTAAATAGCCATCTTTTTCACAGTTGAACAGTTTGACTAAAAACGACTGACCAATTTTCGTAGACCTTTGCTGGCTAAAGGGCTCAAGTTAGCTAACCATGGAGAAGGGCAGAAGGGAGAAAGGCCTAGACTTTGGCCCAACTCGAAATCTAGAACTGGAACTGGAACTGGAACTGTAACAGCGAACATGGCAGGAGTATCGAAACATATGCCAGCAGCTGCCGGCATAGAACCGTTTTAGGGTTTGCCCTCTCCTCTCCTTCCTTTGCGCCCCCTCCGGGCGAGCGAGCGGGCTGCAGGAGCGTGAATTTAGGGTTAGGGTTTTGAAGGTTTCACTCTCAGCCCCACCTTTCCCCTTAAAACCAATAAAAAGAAAAAAAAAACCCCTTATATGTAAACTTTCTGTCGACATACTCATTTTGAAGGACAGTAATCTTCCCATCCTTCTCCCCAAATTTTTTTTTTTTTTTTATAAATAAATAGAAAGAAGGAAAAAGAACGCCTTCATCTCCCTTCCCTCACCTTTAATCTTCTCAACTTCCAACCGTTTTCCGTTTCGTTCAGTTCCATGGAACCAGCTGCACTGAAGCTCACATGGAAACCGGGCGATGATCCGAACACCCGTGACGGCCCTGGGAGGACCCCCCTCCACATTGTCTGCCAATTGCAAGAATTCAAATCTCCAGAACTAAATAGTCTCCGGCTGCTGTTGAGTGCGGGAGCCGATCCGAACGCAAACGACAGTTTTGGGCGGACTCCCCTCTCTCTCATTTGTAAGGAGATTGGAAACGCGGAAGCTGTGAAGGTTTTATTGGAGAGTGGGGCGGATGTTAATGGGAAGGATGACTGGGGAAGGTGATTGCCCTCACCCACTTTCCCTCCCTCTCCCTGTCCCTCTCCCTCTCCCTCCCCTCCTCCCCTGCCCCTTTGTCCTCCCTCTACCTCTCCTTCTCCTCCCACCCCCCCCCTCCCCCTCCCTCTCCCACTATCCCTCCCCCCTTCTCTCTCACACATCCCCTCTACCTCCAGCTCACTCTCCCCCTCTCCCTCCAAACTTCCTCCAACTGTGCGCAAATTCTTTGAAGGGTCTTCTGTCCTGATTTTCTTCAGTTTCTGTGGGTGTCTTGTATGTTGTTCCGCGGTTTCTATGTTGGAATTCCGCCCATAGAACGGCGCTCCATTGGTGCTGCGATCGAGGATGGATGGAAGCGACTCTCCTCCTTTTGGATTACGGAGCGGAAATTAACACCACGACTAAGGTCAGCTTTGGGCCTTCAACCCGATAAATTAAGCCAAGAAACTAGCACTCTCGATAGCTCTCCTGTTGCTTCTCTCTCCCACTCCCTCTCCCTGCCCTCTCTCTCCCTCTCCCACCCTCCTTGCCTCTTCCTTTCTGGCTTTTCCTCGCTCGGGGAAAGACAGCAGTAATGGAATTGATTTGTTTGGGAGGGGGTTGAAAATTTAAACGGAACGGAAATTTGCAGCATGGAGACACTCCTCTGTTATGGGCTGCGAAGGCTAATCAAGAGCAATTGGTGGAAGTGCTTCTGTCAGCAGGTGAGAGAGAGATTGAGAGAGAGAGAGAGAGAGAGAGAGAGAGAGAAAGAAATATAGAGAGAGAGAGAGTGAGAGTGAGCAATTAACTCTCCAGGCATTCAAAGTTTATGATGATATGGAGCCTTTACCATTGAAAGAGTGAAATTGGAATCATTCTTTACCTCATTTTGAACCAAACTTCCAATTTGAACCCCCTACTTCCTTTGCAGGATGCGACGTGACAGTGAAAAACAACCGGCGGGAAACCGCCTGTGACGTGACAACCGACGACTTTATTCGAACATTGATTCTTGGTAGACCCTCACACCTTCAAAAAATCCTAAACCCTAAAACTTAAACCCTGAACCCTTTTTTCTGCACTCTAAAACTTAAACCCTGAAGCCTAAACCCCAGTAGTTTCAATTGAATCAATCTCTAAGTCCCTAAACCCTTAGTAATCTCTAAAGCCCTAAACCTTAATAATCTCTGATACGCTAAACCCTAATAATCTCTATTACTCTGGTAAATTTTAAACTCCAAACACTAGTAAACTCTGAACCCATCTTTCAAAACCCTAAACCCTAATTATACGCAAAATTCTTAACCACAAAACCCTCATGCCCTTCACATCCCCTTAACCCCGAAAATTGCAGCTCCATGTTTTTTTCAACGTGATGAATGAAGGTGCTGGTTTCCATGTGCACGCAGTCAGTTACGTTTTTCCTTTAGTTTTTCTTTTTGTTGGAAAGTGGTTCTTTGCACGTGTGCGCTCAGTTTTCTGCAGTTCCGTTCTAACTCTTGTCCAAATTACGGCGTGTTCCATGTGGCGCTTTTACAGCGAGTGCTCCTCCGTCTGCTGCAACGGTTCAAGAAGAGCCGCCGATTTCTGCACCAACATCCGTTCCGTTAAACGACGAACTGGTCCCAAATTTTCCACATAGAAACAGTTCCAGCTACGTCGGCGAGGGCGGCAGTACGGAGATTGAGTCTAAAAAAGCAAAAACTTCAATTTTGATGCGAAAAGAGAAGCAGGTATTGAGTGAGGAGGGGGGCGGGGTGGAGGCCAACGGAGGGAGCGTCACAGGGAACGTGCAGTTACCGTTCGCAGCATATAGCAGCAGGTCGTCGGAGTCCCCCGCAGCGAGCACTGCCGCTCCGAAGAAACTGAAAATAACTTTGAGAAAAAAATAATGCGAATGTGGAGAGGAGAAGAGAGGGTCTTCTTCTCTGTAGGGTTGCTCGAAATATTTCTGCTCATTTTTTTTCTTTTTTGTAATTTAGTCGAGTTTTGGGGGATGTAGGGTCTGTACAATATGTGCTCGCTTACATGACTTCAAGAAAAATACATGTACAAATAAAGGAATTTAATATTTATACACCTTTTTTGTCTAGATACACACCTTTAAAAAAACCCAATACCATAAAAACCCTGAAGATATAATCTGACCTGCTAAAAAAGGTGTGTATTTAGACAAATAGTTGTGACTATGTCATTTTCCATTTTTCTCATTCACTTTATCCTTTGGTAACACTTGATAAAGTTAATAGCGGACTGTTCACAGTTCCGTTGAGTGCGAATCGAAGGATCGGAGGACTCTCAACCGTCGATTTGATGAGGTATCGACGGCGGCCTTACTGCAAGCCGCAAGTGTGGCGAAGCGCTCACGACCGTCGATTCTTTGCATATGCGATGGTCCAAGGAAGGCCCTGACCGTCGATTTGGGACGAGCGTGACAAATGGATGGCGACTGCTTCGAGGTCTTGAAGAGTTGTTGCGCCTATGCGTAGGTTTCCGCTCCTAGCTTTTTTCGTTTGTGCTTAGGGCCTTTGCGCTCAGTTCCTCGTTTCCCCATGATGGTTTTGGCCATGTTACATTTGATGGCATCATCGCCATCGTGAGATCAAATGTCACATCCTTTCTATGACGACCGTCCGATTTACGTGCCTAAAAATGCGCGCAATGGACAGCTCTGCGCCGTCGATTTTCTTTATCTTGAGTTTGGGTCTGAGAAGTCCTGCGACCGTCATATGCAAATCCGCGCGATCGTGCGATGGAGGGAATGGCTACTGCCGTACTGTCGGTCCGGAAATTCATGGGCAAGTGTAAAGCGTGTCACTGATTGGTTCCCGCCCTGGCGGAGCTTTTTGATTGGCCACCGACAAACCGCCGTCAAGACTGCGCCTGTCAGGAAGCCTCCAATTTTTTTCCGCCAGACTGGACCAATAAGAATCGAGCATTTCTGCCACGTGGTCACTTCTGAGAGTTGCCGGCGAGCTCGGACGAATCGAATCAAGTGCAGCTGCCACGTGCTTAGTTCTGAGAGCGGTCGACAGCTGTTTTTTCCACGTGGCATGATATAACTTGTCGAGATATCGGCAACGAATTCTGACAATTTTCGTTTACGAATTTCTACGAGTTTTGGAATTCGGAGTTCCCATTATTTTATTTTTTGCAAACTGTTGCCCGTTGGAACGGGCACTTCAAAAGAATTTTTTGGGCCGCCAAAAACGCCTCGAACGAGCCAATCAGGAGCCACCGACAACTGGGTGACGCAGTTTCCGGGCAGTCGAGCTTGACTCGCTGGAGCTTGGGGCGACAGGGCGTTAACCGGAAATTGCGATATATCGCTAAATCGCAGACGTATCGGCTGTACGGCTAGAAGCTGCCGGTTTCGCCACCGGCGCCTTGTCTGCCGGCCGGCCATCGCCCTTTTCTCTGCCGTTGATCTCGCCCATTAATGGAAATTGAATTCCGAGATTCTCGCTGTCCCTAAAACGACAAATCTGGGAAATTTACAAAACGACAAAATTCAAGCACACATTTAATAATTTTGTCGTTTCTGAGTTCTTACATTCGCCAGCTCAACATTCCGTCACGTAGCACTCCCAGACCGTTCAATAACCGAAAACTTTTTTTTTGCGGGTCGGATAAAATATCTTGAAAAACTTTCACCCGTTGGTTCAAAATTTTACGGTCCAATGAAATTTCAGTTTGAGGAGCATTGGAATATTAGGGCAGAGAAAATACATTTTCTTATTGCCCGTTTCGGCTGACCGCTACTCCGTCAGTGTGCTCCGGCCGTCGCCGCCGTCCGATCCGTGACAGGACGCCAACCGACATCTCAGATCAATATTCACCGTCGATCACAGCCTCTTCCCCGATCTAACGGCGCACAGCGCACCTCCTCAAATGCGCCCGTTCAGCTACTGAAGCAGTCTCTGCCGTCCATCACTGACAGGCTGCAATCGGACGGCCGTCGTTTCTCATACGTGTGCGGAATTCCTGGTCAAACATCCCCGGTCGCCGCCCGCAGCCGCAGGTCGATCGGACGGTCGCAGTGCAGTGTCTGTCCAATCGGACGGCTGAAAGAGGCCTGTTCGATGTGCTCTCACTGACCGTCGTCGACGCCGTTAGGGTTTGAACGCTCTCCATACTCACCCCCTCCCTCTCCCACTCTTCCACTTCCCCTGCCTCTCCCCCCCCATCTCCCTCTCCCTCTCCCTCTCCCTCTCGCCCCCCCTCTCCCTCTCCCTCTCCCTCTCCCTCTCCCGCTTCCTCTCCCCGGCAGCCATGGCGACGGAGCCGGCGCTGGCCCGGCGGCTGCGGACGGCGCAGGCGCAGGGCGGCAACAGGGTGTGCGCAGACTGCCGCGCGCGCAACCCCGCGTGGGCCTCCGTGACGCACGGCGCCTTCCTCTGCCTCGACTGCTCCGGCGCGCACCGCGCGCTCGGCGTGCACGTCAGCTTCGTGCGGAGCGTCGGGATGGACGCATGGAGCGCCGCGCAGGTCCGCAGGATGGAGGTCAGTGCGAGGGGGAATTGGACTGGGAGATTGAGGTGGAGGGAGGGGTTGGAGGGCGGGAGGGAAGGGAGTGGAGGGAGGAGTGGGGAGGAGAGGGGAGGATTGGGGAGGGAAGGGAAGGGTAGGAGTGGGGAAAGGACGGGAGTGGGAGGGGAGGCGGGGGGAGTGGGGAGGGGAGGGGAGGAGTGGAGAGGGGAGGAGTGGGGAAGGGAGGGAGAATTGGGGAGGGAATGAGTGGGGAGGGGAGGGGTGGGGAGGGGAGGGGAGGATTGGGGAGGGAAAGAGTGGGGAGGGGAGGGGAGGAGTGGGGACGAGAGTGCAGGGGAGGAGTGAGGAGGGTGCTCTTGGAGTCAGGGGGGAAGGGAGGAGGGGCGTAGGAGGGGAGGGATGTGTGGCAGGGTAGTGAGGGCGTGGAGGGAGGGAGGGCAGGGGAGGAAAGGGTGGTACCGGAGGGAGGGGAGGAGAGGGAAGGGAGGGATGGGCGGTTGATGTTGGAGGGAAGTTGGAAGGTGGAGGGGAGGGGACGGGAGGAGGGAGCGAGGGAAGGGCCGAGGACGGGAATGGCTGCGTGGGAGGGGTAAGGACTGGGAAGTTTGGGATAAGGTTGGTATCTGGAGTAGAATGAAACGGAGGGGGAGGGAGAGGGGAATGGGGGTGTTATGACGGGAAGGAGGATATGGGGGTGTGATAGTCGGTGAGAATAGAATGGGTGAGAGAGGGCAGAGGATGGAGCTCGGAAAGGCGGGAGAGTGAGTTCTGTGAGGAGTGGGTGTGAATAGGTGTCTCTCTCTCCCTCTCTTTCTCTCTCGCACTGAAGAGCTAATGAGGGAGAGGTGCACAGTATCTGACTCAGTGCTCCTCTTTCCTCAGGTGGGAGGCAATGCTGCTCTGTCCGATTTTTTGGATCGGTATGGAGACGGCGATGAGCCTGAAAATCAAACGATTGCTGAGAAGTATAACACGAAGGCGTGCCAATTATATCGAGAGAAAATTTCCGCCTTGTCGGAAGGGAGGCAGTGGAATCCTCCGCCTCTTCCTCCAAAGAGGGTTCCTCGGGTAATTTATTTTATATTAATTTATTCTTTTGCAGAATTCTTGTTTTTCTCTTTGTACGGATCACTGTATTTCTTTCCTTGAGCGTCCTTTAGGGATTTTCGTGTTGTTCTCACTCTTTCCTTTCGGTTCTTCAGGGTTCTCAAAATGGGTCAGATTCACCTTGTCGTGATGATTTCCTGATATATCTATGTATATTTATATTTCCTATTCATTTGAAAATATCTCATAGCTGAAGTTTTTTCTTTGTTTTGCAGGCGCCGAAGCTTGCGGAAACGTGCCGAAGAGAGGCCGCCTCCTCCACTAATCGGTTTGCAGGAAACTCAAAGTCAAAGTCAACGATCAGGCCCTCCAATGATAACTGGGACGACTGGGGTGAAGGATGGGGAACTGTTTCTGCGAATTCATAAACTATTTCTGAACGAATTATGAAAATGTGGGGCTCAATAAATTCGAAGTCTCAAACTGAATTATGAAACAAACTGGAGAATTCAGTTCCCAACCACAAGTTTGTTTCGGAAAACATGCAGCATTTTTCACGCTACTTTCGACCCCCTTCGAAGACGAGGGAAGTGGAGTGTCTAGTTCGGGAGAAGAAATTGAAGGTTTTTTGTAGAAAACTGAAAAATCTCTCAGAAACCTGGATCTTAATCTGAACTGTAGTCGGATTTAGGGTTTTTTTTAGCACCTTTTCTCGTTGTCCCTGATTACATAGGTGTCAAGTTCGAGCCGTTGGAGGTGGTGGGTGTGAATATTGGTGGGACTTCGGCGGTGGGGTGAGGGGGGAAGGGTGAAAGAAGATCGAAAATCGTAATTTTTTTAGTGGTCCAACGAGCATATTGCTTCTGGGCAAATCAAATAAAGGTCATCAGCAAAAGAATTTTGGCAATTGATCATGCTCTGTCAAGGAAATGGAAATGACAAAAGGCAAATATTATGTTTAGTTCGTTCTTTTTCCATATGTCCGCTGATTTTCAAGGAAAAAATTCTCTCTCTCTCTCTCTCTTTCTCTAATTTAAGATTGATGTTGTCGTTGTCTCATTAGAATATCGTGGTCTCTTTTTTATGCGCAGATGTATTAAGTGAATAAAATAGGCAGTTATAGTTTGTAATTTCTTTCATGCTCGAAAAATTCAATATTTTTTTCTTTTCGTTGTCGTGACTTATGAGGAATGTCACCATCTTGAAGGTACTTTGAACTTCAGCCAAATGCAGCCAAATGCAGCCAAATGCAGCCAAATGCAGCCAAATGCAGCCAAATGCAGCCAAATGCAGCCAAATGCAGCCAAATGGCGCAAGGCCGTTGGCTGCAACCTCCTCTCACTCCTTCCCTCTCGCTGTCGTCAGACGTACGTGTGTGAAAACCCTAAAAGTAAACTTGAGCTTCCTCTGTTGCAAACCGTCAAAACCCTGAATCGTTTAAATTGAGCCACAATGGTGCAACAAGATTCGTTCATGTAAACAGTCCCGTCCGTTTTGCGATAGCGACAAACTCCTCTTCATCTATTTGCCCATCTCCTGCAACATCTCATCAAGAAGAATAAGAATTTCGAATGAATAGAAGTAGAAAAAAAACACAAAACAAAACAAGATAAAAACACTGAAACAAAGTTATAAATCCTATATCTGTTTTGTTAAGCTTTTTTTTTTTTTTTAAAGAAGGAAAAATGGCTGAAATGGACTCTTTCTCCCCTCACCTCCAACGTCGGCTTCATCGAACATCTCTTGGAGCTCATCCTCCGGGAAAAATTCGTCAAGCGCAAGGACTCCTCGTTTTAGAGTTTGATAAGAAATTTTTCCCTGCAACGACAACCTCCACATATAGAAAAGAAAGAAGGGTACAACGACCACATTGTCACTTAAAAACATAGTACCATTAAAAAAAAAAACAATAAAAAACAAAAGTAACACTGAAGTAACGCATGTTCAATCTTGAATACCTAGATGTAAGGTTCCTGAAAACAAGGAAACAAAGTAAATTCTTACCGTTCGACTGTCAACAAACTGGTCATAGAGACTCAGTATTTCTTCTCGGACAGATTTATTGCCATGTAGACTCGTCATCCACTTCACAAATTCTTCAAAAGTGACTTGTCCCGATCCGTCGCTGTCCATGCTCGTAAAGATCTGACTGAATTCCTGTCCGTTCAGTTCCACCATCCAGTTCCAAATCCTCTATGTCAAGGTCGTCATCAATCCTTGGCCTTCACATTCGATGCCTTTTCACTTTTGAAATGAATTGAAAAAATTAGCAGCTGAAGAATCCATTCTCGGTTCAAGATCAAACAATCATTCAACATCGCCGACTTGGGGAAACGAAAGGGGACGAGAGGAAAGGGATGGTGAAAGGCAGAGCAAGAGAGAGGGCGAGAGAGGGAGAGAGAGAGGGAGAGACATGTGTGCAGGATTACCTGGTCACTGAAATCGAAGCCTAGTTCCCTGCATACAGAACCCTCCCCCCCAATAAACAAAGTTGGTACATAGAGCTGACGTGATCACACAGAAGAAGATCCAACTCAACCCTCAAACTCATCACGAAATTACCTATCATGTTCTTTCATTTACAATAAAAAAAAAAAAGCTCTAAATCTCTCCCTTGTTACAAGCTTCCTGGTGGGCACACTGCCCTCAATAAGCTTCCCGGTCCCCCTCCCCCCTCTTTCCGCCACGCTCCCCCTTTCCCCCCTCCCCACCTCCCCCCCCCTTCTCTCCCTCTCTCTCTCATCTCTCTCTCTCTCTCTCTCTCTCTCTCTCTCTCTCTCTCTCTCTCTCTCTCTCTCTCTCTCTCCCTCTCTCGACCACTGTTCTCTCATTCAGGCGGCCTCCTACCTCATTGCGCCTCGAATCTCATCTTCATCAATGGTGCCTGCATGGCAACACCAAGCACAAATCGCTTTCACTGTTATTATCTTTAACATGGTATTCAAGCAAACACGTCATTAAGTTAAATAAAAACAAAAGGAAAAGGAAAGATAGAGAAGCGACCGGCACCCCTTACAGAAAGTTAATTGTTTCTTCAACAGTTCACATTTCCAGCATTTCCTCTATCCCCAAATATAGGTCCATCTGAGTCCCCCACGCATCCACCCTAAAAACCCTAAAAGCCAGGAACCCTGCATTTATACGGACCCAAAACGGGCCCAATTTGTAATAATTTCACACCTGATTTGTCGTCATCGAATAAGTCAAACTGCTGCCGGATTTCATCCACCTGCTCGTCAGTCAGCCCGCGCGAAAAATGTAGTTTTTTCCTCTCTTCGATGTTTGGTCTGGAGAAGGAGGAGGAGGGGGAGGCCTCCAGGAAGGGAGAGAGGGGGGAGGAGGATAGCAGGGCAGTGCGCTCGCCATTTAAAGGAATAAGTTCCTGCACAAAATGATCAAAATCCTTAAATTTAATCGATGGATAATGTAAAGAACAATCTAAAGAGAAAACCTAACTACTCATTCGTTCATGCGTTTCTTTTTCCTTCCTTTTTAGGGGGAATGACGCTGGGGCTTCGGGTAGAATTGAAGGAAGGGAAGAAGGGGAAGGTAAGTAAAGAGTGAGGGAGAGGAGAAAAAGGAGGGAGGATAGCGAGGAGGGAGATAAAGGAGGTAGGCAGGGAGAGAGGGAGAGATGCAGGAGGCAGAGAGAGAGTGAGGGAGAGATTGAGAGATGCGTAGACGAGAAGTCGAAGAGCGGAGTGAAAAGAAAGGGACGATAGCAAGAGACGAAAATGTATTGAATCGTTCGCATTAATGCAAAAAAATATCATTAGAATCACACAATTTTTTTTAAAGTCTCCTTCCTTCCTGAAGTCACTCGTTCATATTCTCCGTCGAATTTCCGAAAAAAGTTATTATATCAACTTTCACTCACCATGTCCGCGAGTCGGCTGCTGCTGCGGGTTGCCAGAGGGAGACTGAAGGACGAGAGAGAGAGAGAGAGAGGGAGAGAGAGGGAGAGAGAGAGACAGAGAGAGAAAGAGTGGAAGAGGGAGATTGGTGGCTAAAATGGATGCCCACATGAAAGCGACATGGACAAGGTGCCACCTTCCCATGGAGACCGACTTCCATTGGCAACGCGCCACGTGTCCAAGGTTGTCCACGTGGTAGAAATTGAGTGGTCCGATATTTGTTTTTTTTTGGTTCGCGATGGAGTTGAGAAAAAAAGGAGGGAGTCAAAGGCCCAGGAAAGAAAATCGGCCGAAATTGCGTCGCAGGTGATGTCGCACGCGTCGCACGGAAGTCGCAGTACCTGTCGCATGGGTCTCTCATTAGTCACAGGGAATGTCGCAGGGCATGCGATTACATGGATTCGCTGAAATGGTCGCACAAAGTCGCACATACGACGGTTGGAAGTTGTACGAGCATCGCAGGGACGCGTTCCTTCCTGTTCAAAAGCACGCGACGACCAGAAGTCAAAGTCAAAGGTGGTACATCACTGTGAGTATTTTTTGAAATGCGTTCAACGCTTAACTGGATTCCATGTCCTGATGCAGTTAAATTACTTGTGCGGTTCCTTTCTACATGAAACTCAAATTGTAAATCGTCCGTACGTCTACATGTCTGGTTTGACAGGACCATCCAACAAAGAAGCCGTACTCGAAGGCTTCCTCAATACAGTAAAGTACTGTAGTGAGAAAACCCTTCCACAAAGTACGGATTTTAAATGGTTGAGACCCATCCAGGCTGTTCATTGGTCGGCGAGTAACCGCCTCCTTCTCGAGGTTTCCCTCCCACAAATTTTCCGCCGGCCGTATTTTCTCGATAACGCAGAATCGGTACCCGAAATCAAAAACGAACACTTTCTTGCCCGCTACCATTCGTCGTGCCATGTCCCGATTCGGAAATCTCCAGAAGACCGCCCCGCCGGCCGTCATCGTCAACTTTTTCGGCTGGCCGGCATCCGGCCGTCAAAAAATTGGAAAATGCCCTTTTCCCGGCCAGTATTGGCTGCGAGAGCATCTTCCGGCCATGGCGGCATATTCCCTCCTCCGCCTCCCCCTCGCCCCCGCCTGCACCGCCCGCCCGCCCCTCGCCGTTGGGACCCAGAACTCCGCCAAATGTGGGTTTGAATTCGAATTGGGAGCTTCTGCAGCCGCAGGAGTTTCTGCCAACCGTTGGCTCGTTGGCAGGAGCTTGAAGCAGGGACAGGGCCTGCAGGAGGGTTTTGGAAGCAGCACGAGGTTAGGGTTTTGGACGTGCTGTGGAAGGAGGAGCTACGGCGTCTGCAAGGCGAGCAAAGGCGGCGCTGTGTTGAAGGCGGATGAGGAGCAGCGAGTGAATGGGACCAAAGTAAATGGCAAAAAGATTGGAAGCGGAGGTTTGAAGGGAGAAAAGGGGAGAGACTCTGCTGTGGACAATGTATCTTGGAATGAATCTACTGGTTTTTTCAAAGATGAGAGGAAGAAGGGGAAAGGAAGAAAAGGGAAGTATAATGAGCGGGAGAAGGGTGAAGGTGCTGATGATGATGATGATGACGATGATGATGTAACCCCAGTCAATGACTCTCATGTAAGAAAGGCAGAGGAAAAAAACTTTTCGCCAACTGTTTCTGAAGAAGATGAAGAAGTTAACGAGGAGCGGCTTCCCGCCTTGCCTGCTCCAACTGGCATCATCACCGTTCAAGAAAACGAGGTCCATGCGAAGAAGGAGAAAAAGAAGGGAAAAGGAAAAAAAGGGAAGAAGAATGAGCTAGAAAAAGTTGAAAATGCCAACGATGATGATGTGAGGGGAGTCAACGGGCCTCTTGTCAGCAAAGCAGACGAAGAAATTCCCTTGCCATCTGTTTCTGACGAAGAGGTTCGTGCAAGTGCAGATCTTTGAATGCCAAGATTGCAATTCCCAATACGCCTGACCTATTACCTGGGTTTGATAAATGTTGTAGTTCTTGAAGGTGCTGTTTTCAATGGAATGAATGATGTACTAATCGAAATGTATGATGGATGTAATTGATGGCTTTTTTCTCATCATAAACTCGTGCCTTGTCTGTACCATCCTGTGCAGGTGGACTCTGTCCCAGCATACAAAGAGGCTTTGGAAGGTGTGCTTTCAAAGGGCATGCTGAAGCTGCAAGATGATTGTTCACAGAAGTTCAATCGCCTATCGGAGTCACTTGTGAGTGGATGCAAACTACACGAAAGCGAGAAATGCGGGGGACTAAACGACAAGAAATTTGCTCTGGATTTTTTTGACATTCGTGGCTTTGGCAATATGAAGCATGAGATCGCTGTTTGGAGTAGCTGAATGAAACTGTTTGTTGGTTTGTACCTCGTGACTTTGGTGTGATGATCTCTCTTCCTTTGCACATGTTCTAGCAACTGGTTTTGTTTTTCAGTATTATCATTCACTTGTTGGCACTCTATGACGCAGTTTTTGAAGTTGTCTCTGCAGGAAGAAAAGGTTATTCACGACCTCCGAGTGGTATTGCGCAGGCTACGAAATGCGGTCAACACTTTTAGGCCCTTCATTGGTAAGAAGAGAAGGAGAGGGAGAGGGAGTGAGATTGGCAGCAAAGATAGTGTGCGTTCTGTTTGGTACAATGGCGAGGGATTGAAATCTTGCAGGATCCTTTGAGCGGATTGAAACTCTTGTCTGTACATTTTCACGGCATTTGAGTTTCGGCTTGATACACTTATTTATGTGATGAACTTCTAAATCGAAAAAGAAGGAATTTGCATAGTGAATTGGATTTTATGTTCTTGTATTTGCAGAACTTCCCAAGGTTCTAGAAGCGAACAAGATTTCGCAACTTCTTCGCGTTCTTGGTACCTTGCGAGACGCTGATGTCATGCAGGTATGACACGGCAATTGAATGTAGTAACTGCATGTACAGTTGTAGTAAGTTTTGTTAGCACTGAATTCATTTTCAGATCTTGTCACGGTTGTCCTGCTGTGCTCGCCTTGGAATCATTGGCCTTTACTGAAGCGCCGTTTGGAAATGTATTCCATTTAATTTTTTCTTAGATGTTTTGCAGATACTAACGTTGGCTGATAAATATCATATCTTATTATCGTTAGTTAGGACGTGGATGAAAAGTTTGGTCATTGGGGTACTGTAGCATTTGAATGGTCAGTGAAAGTAGAACAATGGGCAACACTTACACAGTTTGACTAATACACTGACGTAACCACAGAATGTTTAATGCATTAATGCTTGTATTGCATGCTTTATTGTTTTTGTGATGATGACTGCGTCCGTGATAGTGCGCTAATGCAACAACCAAACTTGGGCGTTTGCAGGAAAGACTGGACGATGTCAGGAAGGCAGCGTTGGATGTGAAGGAGGAGGAGGTGAAGGCTCTCACAGCTCTTCAGGAACGCTTGAAGACGGAACGCTCCAAAGTAATCTCGAAGTCAGTTCATGTGTTGCAAGGCAAATCAGCCGTCAGCCTTGAAAAGTCACTTCTGGTGAGTTGCTTTTATAGTTACTTCTTGTAAGGCTTTCGGATTCGAGTATGTATTTTGTTCAAGAAATGGTGCAATGTGAGCATTAGAGTATGCTTACCCTCTTAGTGCTTTTTCAACTTCATTTTATGGCTGTCTTGTAGGGACCTGGGTTAGGCAGATTCAAATGATGATGTATTGTAACATTAGATGTGTGAATTTGTGGGTTCTGCAGGAGTGGGCGAAGAAGCCACACTTCAAAACAAATTTAGTGGGTCTTGGAAGCTCTTCATCAGGACTTGTGGTTCCTGCTCTTCTTGTACAGCAGGCCGCCCACTTGCTGCTGCATCCAGCATGGCATGTTGACGGTAAGGGGTCCCTGAAATCTTATAATTGTTTCTCAAAATTGCTTTCATGTTACATCAGACAGTTCAGTTGAGTTAGAGCTTCATATTATATTCGTGTTCTACGTAAGCTGCAGCTGTAAGCTGTTTTTGTTAGTTTCGTCAGTCTTTCTGTGTTTGGCTAATTGCTGTCAATTGCTGTCAATTGCTTATATCCACTAGCTTTTTCAGTTTCGTAGGCAGAGGCGGCTGTAGTTGCAGTGTTGACTTCCTTCAGGCGTGCTTGTTTATAGATTTTTGGCCTATTCCATTGTGTGATTCTGGGTGGGGGGGTTGGCGAGAGCAGATTTGGAATGTAAGGAAGAGGGTGTCCGTGCTTTGGGCATAAAGGAGAAGAAAACTTCATCCAAAAAAAGCAGTGCGATAGACTCCCTGCCAACTTTGGATGGAAAACAGTGCGCGACTATGCATGATCTACGCAAAAATCTCCGTGGTAAGCATTGACATTGCTGAAATTCTTTGCAATGTTTTCTGGAGGAGTTTGCGTTACTCTGATTCTTGTTGTATACGTTATGGGTGGTTTAACTCTCCCGGCCCCCTCTCTCTCTCCATCCCCCTTTCCCTCCTCATACCCATACACAACACGCGTGTACCGTTATGGACTTGATCAGTCTCGTTCTGCTTTACTAAAGTGCTCCTTTGTATGTTATGAGGTGCAGAATTACGTTACTCTATGGAGCTCCTCCAGCCTGTCTATGGAGGGCATGAGCGCTTTGAACGGGTTCTTTCTAATGTCCGAAAGCTGCAGAGCGTACTCGGAGACTTGCAGGACCTTCATGTTCTTTCATCCCACCTTCAACAGCACCTTCCGGGAGGGGCGCCAAGTCTGCAGCTCTCTATCCTTGAACGTCACAGAGAGGTACCTCCCTAAAAATAGTGAACTCTGAATGGTGGAACAACCTCCATCGTCAGTGTGGTAGTAAAACCTTAATACCCTAATCTTACTCTATCTAAGAAATGCACTCTTATCTAAACCTTTGGGGGAAACGCAATGCAGGCCTGGAGCAGCTGGTTGGAAACAAGGGCACTTCTGTATAGTGCTGAAGGGCAGAAAGACCTTCTTAAAGCCTTGTCGAAACCGAAAGGACCCAAAGGAACTGGTCAACCCAAAACCGACATGTTTGGGCCTCAGTACTCTTCGTCCATGTTTGCATGATGCAACGACGGAAAAGGTGGATTTTCTGCGGGTGGGGGAAGATGCTGCCCATGTCATGAACGATCTACCATACATACAAGGAAGTCTGTACGAAACACTGTAAAGTATAGCTGGAGTTGTACCCTCTAGTAGTACTCGTATATGAGGGTCTTCAGGGTATTCAGGGTCTTTTTTTGGGCGGATATTGGAGGTCTTCCTCAGTATATGGTGTAAATTCCGTAAGGGCTATGCGATGGCTCCTCTTCTGTTTAGCGTAAGCCAGGCCATTCCGGGAGAGGGAGGTGTATAGGAGAGTTTACGGATACCGACGCACGTGTGGCTTAAAGAGGCTCGACAGAAATGCAGTTCATCCCGTTCTATTTTCTGTTTCGTATTTTGACAAAGACAGACGCTCAAAGACGTCCAATTTTGACCTTCTTGCAATAGGAGGAATCTCTCCTTTTTTTTCTTTTCTAAAAAAAAAGAGTTTTCATGGGTCTGCTTTATTTTTATCGAATCTTTTTGTGCTAATGAAGTATGCCACACCATGTCTCGTGCCATTGTACGTGCCACCCATTTGTGATCATGCCATGTGACTGTGTATACTTGAAGCGTGTAGATGATAGTGATGAGCTCGGCAAATGTACTGTGCCAAGAGCTTCAAGAAAGGGAGCATGGCTTGTTCAGTGCTAGCAGAAGATGCTCTCTTTTGCTCATGATTGTGCATATGTGGCAAGCTATGGTGTATGGAAGCCCTGGCGTATCATTTTTCATGCTGCCGTCTTCAAACGGTTGTGACACTTTTCTGTGCCCCTTTTGCATTTTGAAGGCTAAGCCATCAAAACTATTTTTTGATAAAAACCTCCAAATATTGTAATGAAGTCCTTTAACTAGAGGAGTCCAAAAAAAAAAAAAAGGGGAAATAAAAAGCTTCGCTGACCCTCTCTGCAGACCTCCCCCTTCCCTTGCAAGGGCCTGCAGGGCAGCAGTGCAGCAGCAGCACTCGCCAGCTGTCAGCTCCTCTGCCGCCCTAGGAGGCATGCACGCGGCGAAATACAGCGACTCATGTAATCGTGTTCCTTCGCCGTGCGCCCCTGCCACGTGGCGCCTCCTGCATGCGCGCCACGTGGCATGACCTTAGGGTTACGAGCGTTGGTCGGGCCTGAACCCCAAATCTCGGATAGCGCCAATGCAGCCTTTCTCGACTCTTCTGAAACCCAAAATTTCACATATGGGGATTGGCCGCTTCGTTTTAGGCCATGGCGGGTTTAGGGTTAGGGGGAGCAGAAGAGGAGTTGCGACCATGGCGGGGGGAGCTGCGTTTTACCCTGATGGGAGATTTATGGAGTGGAGGAAGGACTCTTTTGCAAGGTGCATTGATTTTTCTCTCTTTCTCCCTCTCTTCCCCTGTCTCTCCCCTCGCTGTCTCTCCTCTCTCGCTGACTCTCTCTCTCTCTGCCTCTTCCCTTCTTCCTGTCCACTCTCGCCCTCTCTCTCCCTCCCTCTCTGTCTCTCCCTCCCCCCGCTCCTCTCGCTCTTCACTTTCTCTCCCTACCTCTCTCGCCTCTCTCCCTGTTTTCTCTCCCCCTCCCCCCCTCCCTCTCTCTGTCTCTCTATCTGCCCCCTTCCCCTTCCCCTCTCCTCTCTCCCCCTCTCTCTCCCTCTCTCGCTCTCCCTCTCTCTGTCTCTCTCCCCTCCTTCCCCTCTCCGTCCCTTCTCTCCCTCTCTCCCTCTCTGCCTCTCCCTCTGTCTCACTCCCCCCTCTCTCCCCTCTCCCTCTCCTCTCTCTTCCCCTATCACTGTCTCTATCTCTCTGGCTCTCTCACCCCCTATTTTCAACATTCCTTCTTCTACGTTCCAATCACGTCCCTTTATTTCACGTTTCTGAAACTTTCACAGATTACTAGTGTCTTTTCGCATGCTCATACCTTTCCCATTTTTCAAATTCTCACACATTCATTCCGATACATGTACATGTATATTCCTCTTTCATATGTATGTTCATTGCGTCCTGCAGGGCGGGCTGTCTGCCGGTGGTGTACCACCCGGCATATAGCGCGCCTGTGTTTCCACCCGGGCACCGATTTCCAATAGCAATTTTTCGCACGATTTACGAGAAATTGCTTGAGGACGGTATAGTTCTGCCCCGACAGGTAAAAAACCCGAAAATACGTTTATTATCATAAACATCATAAAAATCATAAAGACATCACCTTCTTCATTTTGATGAACGGCCTCCTCGCCACTGCTGTTCTATGTGCGTGCAGGTCCAGTTTCCGTTAAAGATGCCGACTCACAAACAGATAGGCCTGGTCAGCCTCGATACCTTTTAATTTAAGTTCTGAATTTCCAATTTCACGACACTTGTGCCTCCACTTTGCTCAACAAATAGTCTTCAGAATGGTTCACAGTACTACAACTTTGTTTGCCACCTTCCCTTCTTTCAAATCGCCCAATGAGCTTCTCAAATTCTTCGAAATTCGAACTGTCTAGAAACCCTTAAACTCTCAACTCCATAAAGACCTTGGAAGCCCCAAAATTTCTTAAGGTTTAAAGATGTTCCCTCCCATTTCCTTTTTTTTCATTTCCATTTCCATTTTCTTTACTCTCTTGTTGCAGGTGCATGACATGAGCTATGTCAAAAGTTTCATGGATGGTTCCATTGGCGACTCCGCTTTGCGGAGAATTGGACTTCCATGGAGTTCAGATTTGGTTACACGAACACTTTCTGAGGCATGACTGAACTTCACTGCAGAGAAAGCAGATAAAAATAAAAATAAAATCCTTTAATATGTACCGAAAATGGCTTTGTTTTACTCCCTGTACTTTTTCCAGAGGTTTTTTTTGGATCTCTACAGGATTAAGATTTCTAAGCCTTATATTATATTCTTTTACGCATGAAAGAAGCGGAGAGGGCATGCAGGAATAGAGGGAGAAGGAGGAAGGGGAGGCAACGAGAGAGATGGCAGGGAGAGAGGGAGAGAGAGGAAGGGTAGGAGGGAAAGAGAACTGAGGGTTTGTCTCTCAAAATGGAGACCATTTTAATGTTTACAATTTTGCAATTTGATTTTTGCCAAAGGGGTGACAGGTGGCAGGCACGCTGCTGACTGCTGAGTTGGCCCTTCAGAAGAGGTTGGCGTGCAACACTGCAGGAGGTGAGAATCGAAGTCTTAAAGATTTGAATTTTAAACACTCAATGCATCCAATGTCGTTGTTATGAATGAACCCTATGTTGCTCGTTTTTTTCCGATTGACGTGACGTGATATGATGCGCCACCGCATGTATGACATGACATAGCGCAATATGATCCAATGTGATGTGACATGACGTGGCAGGATATGCATGACATGACATGACATGATGAGATGTTATGTGATGTGATGATGCAGGCACACATCACGCCTTCCGGGATTATGGGTCCGGCTTTTGCATAATCAATGACATCGCGGTAAAGTTTCTTGGGATGAGTATTGCATGCTGATGTCAGCATCGAGATCAAGATTGGTTTGCCGATGTCATGCAATGTTTTGACAGGTTGGCTGCTGACGTGATCGTCGTGGTGCATGTGGGACAGGTTACGTCAGCAGTACTGCTAGAAATGAAGGTAGTGGAAAGGGTCCTTGTTGTGGACTTGGATGTACATCAGGTGAGATTTCAGGGGCTTTCAACAGAGGTCAAAAGGAGCGTCTTTAGGGTTTTGAAACAATGTGGGCAGCGTGGAAAAGGAGAAGTAGGAGAAAATGTAGAAGAAATTCTGGTTAATGCGTTTGAAACGTTCGGGTATCGTAAAAGTTATCATTTGAGTTAGCTCTCTCTCTCTCTCTCTCTCTCTCTCTCTCTCTCTCTCTCTCTCACACACACACACCCACTCTCTTTCACTCTCCCTTTAACTTCTCGTTTTTGGGATAGGGTGATGGTACGGCCTCCATATTTGAAGACGACCCGAGAGTGTTCACACTGAGCATGCACTGCGGGTCCAATTTCCCGGCACGGAAGCAGGTGTGAATGGGGACTTTCCAGTTTAGCTTTTTGGTAAAAACTCGAAAAACCCAAGTAATTTTTTTTCCAAACGGAAAATAGGGGATCAAAGTTGAGTTGTTGTTGAAAGAGCATTTTTTCTTGATGCCGGCAATAGGTTTTGAAACGTGACTTTTGACAAAAGTATGACAGCTGTCACGCCACTCAATTGCCACGTGGCCTTGTGGGTGCCATGTCAGCGCAGCGATCTGGATATTGACGTGCCAGCTGGCACTGCTGACGAAGAGTACTTACGGATTTTGGAAGAGAGTTTACCTCCGGTGCGAAAACTCATTATTCTGAAAACTCGAAATTATGGTTGCATTGTCTTCCAATTATTCCGAGCAGCTAGGGTTCATTGTGTTTTTGTTAATCGTATGATGTTTCTCTTCTTTTGCGCTGCTCGGTGTGTTTTGAACAGACATATATTGATCTCTTTCGTTTGCTTTCTTTCAAATTGCGGTGGTTTAGGTGCTGACTAAATTTCGACCGGATTTGGTTTTGTACGATGCCGGAGTCGACCCTCATGTAGAGGACACTCTTGGAAAGTACGTTTCTCTCTCTCTCTCTCTCCCTCTTCCTCTCCCTCTCCCTCTCCCTTTTCCTCTCCCTCTTCCTCTCCCTCTCCCTCTCCCTCTCCGGCATCTGACAGCTTTTTGATTGGCTGCAGGCTATGTCTGACCGACCAGGGGATTTATCGGAGGGACTTTCAGGTGTTGGCCAATAACATTTCGACACCTGGCAGCAGTTTTGTTTTTCTTTGTTGTCGTTGTGAAAATGTGAATTTTCTTTTGTCAAAAGTGGGTGAGTTAAAGGGGAGGTTTGTTGAGTAATGAAATTATGGGCCCAGGAGTGTTCATGATGTGTACGACACCACTCCCCCCCAACCCCCCTATCACTCTCTCCCTCCCTTACTCTCTCTCTCGTTCCCTCCCCTTTCCCTCTCGCTCTCCTCTCTCTCCCTCTCCCTCTCCCGCTCCCTCCCCTTTCGCTCTCCCTCTCCCTCTCCCTCCCCCACCCTTCAGGTCATCAACACGTGTTTACGATTCGGAGTTCCCATCGCCTGCCTTGTCGGAGGCGGCTATTCTTCCAATCTCGGGGTAACTCCCGCTATTTTTCGTTCTAAAGATCGAAGCCTACGAACTAAAATTGAATTCCATGAACCTTGTCTTCAAGTGAACATTTGTGTTGTGTTTATTGGAACATTTGCCTCTGATGTAAATCGACGTTTGCGTGAGTTTATTCAGGAGTTGGCGCGCCGGCATTGTTTCCTCCACGTGGCAGCTTCCGAGCTCTACACCGAACACTGCCTTTGATAATTGTTACTGAAAGGTTTTCTTAACTGGTTGATTCATTTTTTAATTTGTTCGATTTCTTTCAAACCATTCAATATGTATATGTATGTATTGTCTTTTATAGAAAGCCAATTTTCCCTAAGGTTCTACCGCTTGTGCAATGGTGATCTTGACAATGAATTTGTCGAAAGTACAAACTGAGGTCTGGAAAGGCATGAAGATTTATCAAAATAATGTGTTGTGTCTTCTCTTTTTATCGTTTGTTTTTTCAAAAATTGCCCACCAACCGAACATTGAACAAAAAAGTTGACATGCCCAGTGGACAAGTCAAAAAAAGTTGCAGTCTCCCATTGGTCCACATCATTCCGCTAACCCTGCCTTCACAATTATGGACTCGAACAAAAAAAGCAGCCAAGCAAAAAAAGGCAAAGAAAGAAAGAACATTTCTTTGAGATTGACTGTATCGCACTGCACCGGGAACAGAAAGAACGAGAAAGAAGAGAGAAAGAGAAGAGAAGGAAGGGCGAGTCTGTACTATTGCCATGCTTCATCCATTCGGCTCTTGTGCAGCTGGAAGGCGGGGACCACCCACGTGCCACAACTGCACCGCAAACCTGCCCAGCTGTAATTGCCCAGTCGGGAGCTGCATTTGGGGCAAAGCAGCTTGCCTTCGACGCTGCCATCTTGCACTGCACATCATAACAATACAACTAACAATTACAATTAACCTCCTCTGTGATGGTAGAAAGTTCCTCAGTCATGGCTTCCACTCATTTGGACCATTTGTATCCAAACACTTCGAAGCTAGGCCACTTGAAGGCAGCAGATGCGCAACGGTACACATACATTTCCTTTGCAACTTCACGTTAGTGCAAAAACAATAACATCTGACTGCCATCTCTGCCAAAACCCACAGCTATGACTAGACCCAAATGTGTGACTGAGATCCCCCTCACTCACTCACCACTCTGCATCCATTGCATGGGCTGCACGAACACTGAGGAGCACTGTATCCGCTGCGGCTGAAGCTGCACAGCCTCTCTCCTACGCCAAGAGGGAGCTTCTCCCCCTCCCCCCCCTCCTCCCACCTCGTGAGGAAGAACGTTTTCCGGCACCGCAAGGGCAGACCTGCACTTGCGGCAGCGGTAGAGGGCAGGTCGGTCCGGAGGGGGACTGAGGGCAAACTGATCGTTCTGCAGTGCATGGCCCTCTGTGTGCATTCGCCCTGCACGCAGGGGAAGTTTTCTTGCAACAGGTTTAATACGGTTCTCAACATTGATGCTTAAGGTATAGCAAGAGGCTTTTGGCTGCGGTTCTGCAAACAACTGTATTCCAACAACCTCTACTTCTACAGTTAATGGAGATGCCGTAACCATGTCAGGTTAATCACGATGTGCATGGGGACCCCAATCTGATTCATTAACCTCGCCAGTTGGGCTCCTGTAGAGTAATGTATTGAAAGCTGCTTAGATACAGAACAACTACAGCTTCTTAGAGCCCTCAACCCCCCCAACCAGTCCGCTCCCTCACCGAGCATTTCCAGTCGGAACTGACGGTAGAGAGGGTGGGCCGGATTCACTTGCGAGCCCATCTCCTCAAACATTCGCAGCTGCACTTGCAGCCTCCCCGCGAGCAGTCAGTCTCATGGGGAGAGGCAGGGAAGAGGCATGGCAGCCCTTGCAGACGAGCGCACAAATCGCACTTCTCAACACTTCCCTCAGCTTCGGCCACAGAAAGTGAAAATTGTAGGAACTGTAAGTCAACCAGGGAACGCCACCCAGGAGATCTTTCCATTTAAAGAATTTTTTTTTTTTTTTTTTTTTTTGACAAGTCAGCAGGGTGAGGTGCATATACCTGTCTGAGGAAACCATCGTTAGGAGATGCACTTGGGCTTGCTTTGCGGACTTCCTGAAGAGCCTCTGCACAACGATTCGGCCGTCAGCTCTCTCGCCACCGCCTCTCTCTCTTTCTCTCTCTCTCTCCCTCTCTCGCTCTGTCTCTCTCTCTTGCCTTTGGCAGCGAACTGGCAGGCGAGGAGGTGATGTTTGCCCGTTCCAACAACTGGCCTTATGCCGCCAATGACAGTTGCTTCTAGGGAATCACTCCAAAAGATTGTTCATGTTCAACAATTATTACATCGGAATCCCTAAATGAGATCAACTTAGTTGTCTCCAGTGTACGAAAAAACTGTCCGTTACGTATGATCACTTTTACTCTTCGGTCTCGCAGTTAAATGACAGCTGTCTCCGCACGAACCTACTCTTAATTCTCTGCAAGTTTCAAACGATAATGTGGGAGTGCAAATGCACACAATGCGTAATGGATAGTATTGCATGCTCACCCGAACACGAGAGCCCTTCAGAGCGCATAAGGTATGCCACCACTACTGCCGGACTGCTCCCACAAACCCCACAAAGCACGCGGTGCCGAAGCTGCACATTCATGAGAATGCCTTTGCGCGTGTTGAAGGCAATCAAAGGCACATGGACACATGCATGCATGTGCATTCGGATGCACCGTATCATGTATGCATGCACAGGCATGCATTCATGCGGGGTGGTGCGCATGGCCACATGCGTGCATGCATGTAAACCCTTTTTTCCCGGCCATATCAATGCATGCATGCATGGGGGGAGTGCGGGGGGGCACCTCCGCGACACCCCCGCGTGGCAGTGCACGAGCACGCCGCCGCCCGCCCGCCCCTCCTCTATGAACGCAAGACAGCGCTCCAAAACATCCAAAAGGTTTTCCGATTCGGAGTCCAAAATTGGAATGCTCAGACGCGTTACCGCACATGGATCTTCTTGGTTCACAGGTGTGCGCAAAGAGACATCATCGCTCTCAGCTGCATTCAAACAGAGACCACAAGTATCAACAAAAAATGAACAAGTGCTCGTTCCGAGTCCCACCCGCACCCTCTCCTCCTTCGTACCGCTTCCGTCCCCTCCCCATTACTTCATTTCCTCTGCCTTTCCCCCAAGTACACCCTACAACACCCCCCCCCCGCGTGCCACCCCCCTTCACTTCCCCCCAATTTCTCCCATATGCGCTGGTCCCATGCGCGGGCCATCGCGTCCCTCCCTCCCCTCCCCCCCTC
>CM074812.1:1858824-1871461 GCA_037447605.1 Zygnema circumcarinatum | reverse complement strand
CCCTCCCTCCCTCCCTCCCTCCCCCGCTCCCACCTGTGGGGGGCCGCACCGGGGGGGAGGCGAGGTGGGATGGCCAGCGACAGCACGTGCGAGACAGCGCCCGCCGCCAGCGTGCGGGGACACGTGGCGTCCTGCCATGCGCCCACGTGCAGGCCCCGCCGCACCTGCCGCATGCTGCAGGGATGCGCCCCTCAGCCCTGAACCCTCCGCTACAACCCTCAACTTTCAACCCTAAACCTTAAACCCTCAGCCTGAGCCCCTAAGCCCTAGCCCCTAAACCCTAAACCCTCAGCCCCAAACCCTCGCCCTCCGCCCTCCGCCCTCCGCCCTGACCCCTCGACACCTGCGGCAGTGCGCACGAGGGGGTCAGTTCGGAGGTATTACGGCTTCAGCGAAGTGACATTTGTGCCGCGGTTGGAGGCTTTGGACAATCGATCGATCGAGCGAGATGGCGAGGATTGGAGCGTGGCAGAATTCTTTACATTTCTTGAAGGTGGACATGCGCATGCATGCATTCATGCATACATGGGTGAATTGTTTTTTCTCCAAATGTTCATGACATGTATGCATACATGCATGACTTGAAATCCACACCGCTCGGGGCACACGGTTCAGGCCCTGCGGGTGCCCCCACCGCCGCCCGCCTCGACGTTCACACCTTCCGGTCATCCGTGCATACCGTACTGTACCGTGCCGTCTTTTGTACGGTACTGTACGGTATTAACTGTACGGTCCGTATGGTATCGAGTGCCACGCGGCGCGTCGCTTCCGTGCTGAGCTGGAGGGCGGCCGCCAGCAGGGCACGGCTCTCCCTCGCTCGTGGGAGAAGAGAGGAAGGGAGAGTGGGGGAGAGGGGAAGAGGTGGAGTGGAAGGGAGAGAGGGAGAGTAGGAAAGAGGTGGAGGGTGGAGAGGGAGAGAGAGAGGGAAAGAGGTTGTGGGAGAGGGGGAGAGGGATAGGGAGAGAAAGAGAGAGAGGGAGAGGAAGAGGGAGAGGGAGAGGGAGAGGGAGGAGGGGGGGAGCTATGGCGTCTCTTATCGGCCGACTGGCTGTGCCTGCACCCGGGAAGACCGGCGGGCGGCTCACAGCCATGGCGGGTCTCTTTGCCGCGAGTGCTACAGGCTTCGGGGCGGCGAGCTTGTACCGCTCGTCCCTATCGCGCGGGGCGGAGAGCGGAGCAGCTTCGCAAGAGGACGGTACGAGGTCATGGCTGCTGCTTGCGTCACGTTACAGGAGCTGCTTCCTTTGTGCCTTTGCATCTTCCTCCAGCCACTCTCAATGCACTTACAGGGATGCCAATTTGGAGCGCGTAGGATTATTATCTTTACATTAGTAAATTGCGCTGGAAACTATTTCTGAACCATTTCTGAATTAGGCGTCACTTCCAAGAAATGTGTGAATCCCCTATTTGACTAAGCTCATGCCGTTCAGATTCATTGAACTAATTCTGGACTTGTGGCAACAAAAGTCTTCTTGTTTCTCTTTCAGGGGTGGGCGAAGACACTCCATGGAAAATTTTCTTTGTCAGCAATCACATATGTAGCTAACTATTTTTTGGTTTGGCTTTCTTCGTGAGTTCAAGTGCATTTTATGACCGTTCCTGTCGTGGGTTTGAAGCAGTCCCAGGAGGTGCTATGGAGGACTGCGACTGCGCACCTCTGTGGGAGTGCATGCAGGACGGTCGCCGCAACTGCGACCAGCTTGAAACGCAGCTGCGAGCATGCCTTGCACGTCAGAAGGTAATGTCAACTATTACTTTGCATCGCTATGCTCTTTGTGTCTTTCCCATCAGACCGGTCTACATCTGAAAAAGGAGCTCAAGTCCTGATGCACCATGGTTCGTTATGGTGGATTTTGTATCATGCAGAAGTCCTGGAATTGACATGGAAAAGCGACTTGGCTGTGTCGTAAAGGGTCTGCGAGTACATAAGCAAATACGAAAGAGGTCATTTTATGGTCACCATTTCAACTTGGAGCCATGGGATTCATTCAGCAGATAGTTGGGCTCAAGGGGAAAATATGTGCAGACATAAGCGGGCAGATTGTGACTGGGAGCTGCAGTCAGTGACACTTGCCAGTATGACAACCCAAATGCTGTCTGTTCCAGCTTTGTTATTTAGCTGTCCCAGGACAGAGGATATTGCGTGTAGCAATGCAGCAATGGGTACCCAGACTGCTGCACACTGCAAACCGCGTATTAGTTTCACAAGATAGGATTCCGCTCGCGGCTTGAGCGTCGCAGCATTGGCGGTCAGCTACAGTTATGGGTTATACCGATTTTTAAAGGGGCTTCCTTTTGAATGGATTCCTTCCATATTCCAGCCTAGACTTTGCTCCAATAGCAATTGGGGACTAGTTCTGGTACAAGAAATATGGCTCAGCTCAGTGGCTTCGTTTGCTCGTAATTGCCTTGTTGCATGCAATGATGGGTTCTGCCGGGTGAAAATACCCTGTTCTCACAGTGGGGTTCATTAGCGCCGTGAAATTGAGAATTTTCAAGCGGAAGGTGTTTGGTTAAATTCAGGTAGTTCAGTAATATGCAAGTGCTAATTATTTTCTTCAACCTAATCGTTCAATGAGAATACAAACCCTGCCAAGTTTGACATCTGACTATACGCCATTGCGGTGGTGAACACCTGCGTGCCCTGAGGGGGAAAAAAGCATTTGAGTGCAGCCCTTGGACGCCGAGTCCAAGTAGCGCCTTGCAGGCTGCAAAAGGTTAGGCCTGCGAATCCTCGTGTCTTCAGATGAAGAATGTGTTTATGATAAATAAAGTGGCAGAATCGTTTCAATTTTGGACAAATTCGATTGAAGCAAATTTGCTTCAGAAAAAGTCTACCGAACGTCTAGACAGGCGCATTTCAACCGCTCTCTGCAGCCGCAGGAGCAACAATTATGAAGGCGTGCTTCTAAATGGCCTTCGTAACAACTCAGATGTCCAGGTTACAAGTATCGCTACAAAAGTCAATGACAGTGGCCAGTTCCCTCTCCTTGATGTCGAGTGGGCCGTTCGAGCCCACCATCTGCGGGCAGCACCCCGTAACCGCATAGCAAATCTTTTTCCTTTCAATTGATTTCGTCACCACCACGTGAAGGTCGCAGCCACTCCTGCATCCACAAATGTGCAAGCTGAAGCTTTTGAGTTGGAGTGAAACCGTAGACTTTTGATGTTGGAAGCAAAAAGCAAAAACAACGCACTGCTGCCGCGCAGTTTGTGAGGGAGATTGGTGAGCAACGAAGTTGATAAAGGGGTTTTAGGATTTTTAGGGTTTAGGCTGCTGTTACTTGATCTCCCCATCCCCTTCATGTCGTGCGTGCATGCCCCCTTCTTCCAACCTCTCGCTTACTGCTGCCCATGGTAGTCTGCCCATCAGCGTCACATCCTCCCAGTACTTCACCTGTAGGAGAATCAATGCCAGCCAATTCGGTTTTCACATTGAACTCTACGACCACCACTCAGACTGCTTCAAATCGAAGGGACAAAAGAGTGAGAATAATATGCAAGAGCAGTATTGTGTACGCTGCTGTCGTAGTATGATTGCCGGAGAATGTTGTTGTTAACATGTACCAAACAAGGAGGAAGAGAATGGCCTACCCGCCGCACAGTGAAGCGTGCATGGCTGTCAGAAGGAAGCCGAACCTCCGACGGCTTCTGGGAGTTCCATAAACAGGCCTTCGCCACTCTCCAAGCTTCCCTGTGAAGGAGGAAAGCTCACAAGACCGGAGTTTTCATCAACACAAACAGAAGCTGATTCCACATAATAGGATACTACTCTTCGCTTTCAGTCGTCCTAATAACAATAGAGAAGTACTTGAATAGTGTAACCTGAATTTCTTTTGAGAGACCTTGAATAGAGAGCTCATCATCAAGTATTTGGATGCAGGGAGGGAGCCCTACACACCTGAACTCTTCCTTTCCATCTCTTTGCAGTTGATACCAAGCTGCAAGTTCTATCCTGAAATCGAGAACTCCCGCCGGATTAACTACTGTGAGCATGAACGGCCTTGTATTGGTCGTCTTTATGCTCAGTGGATGTAATCTTCGCCAATTGTCCGAGAATGGTGCCCCACTTGTAATCTCGAATCGAATTCTCAAGGCCACGGACAGCTGCGTAGCAATCGGCTAACTGAACATTATTAACATAGACTGAAAGTTCCCGGACGAAAGAAATGCTAAATGCTAGTCAGAGGTTAGTCAGGCAGCAAATATTAGCTCCCCTACAGTATAACTTTGGCATGTGGTTATGCAAAATGAATTCCGGTCTTTCAGAAAAAGGTCAGGCTAGAATACCTCGTGATCATTGAGATAAAGATCAAGTCCTCGAGATCGGCTGACACGAACACCAACTGTGCTAATACTCCTGAATCGTGCTGCAATTGCCTTCACAGCTTTTTCAGAGAGTACTGTGCAAAACTCAGTTCTCATTGACTTCTTGGGCTCTATCACCTGCACAGAGGGAAAAGGCCCCAAAAAGGCTTAAAGAGGTTTAGAGCACCACTCTGTTTTCGTTGGACTAAACGAAGCCTTGTCCTTCCTACCCACAATAGCAAGAGTTCAAGCTAAAGTACAATGAGAATGTGCGTGCAAAACTCCCAAGCTTGAGCTCTTATGGCTTACCCTCATTTCTTGCAGTTGCTTGAACGATACTTGGAGTCCACCAAGAGGTCGATCCCACGAGGCGAGAGGATAAAACTGCTGAACGCCCATAATGAAGAGAACCTTCACTTGGTCAAAGGGAGCAGGGACTTCGTGTGCTTGCACTCGCCTCGCAGAGGACATGAATCGCTGCAATCGAAGCAGCAGAGCAAGTAAGGTATCATACTGAGACAGCTTGAATCATCACTTTGCCTCTGCCAAAACACAAGCAGTTCTCTTCGCATTGTTTCTGGAGTGACAAGTCAAAATGAGTTTCAGACGGGAAGTTATTGAATGAGTTATGATGTTTCAGTTGAGTTGTGTAGCCTAGGGCAGAATGGTTGAGCCAATACTACCATCTTGCTAATCCTCACCCTGATGAGATCTCCCCTGCTAGAATTTTCGAAAAAGGGAGAGGGTTGACTCTCAAGATCTGCTCCCATCTGACCGTCAGCCATTCTGCCAATCTCCCAACCAGCCCACACGTGTCAGGTGTAGTCCGCAATCGGAATTCCCTTTCTGGGGCAAGACAATGATGCACCACAAACGAGTATACAGAAAGGCAACATGCTAGAGGGCTGAAGATCGACAAGCATGCCCTGAAATGAGGGTTTGAAGTTATCATGTGCATGACAAGGCAGCTTCACTAAAAACCCAGCTCTTTAGTATCAGCAAAAGTACAGACGCAAGTTATGGCACTTCATCACTGTGATGTGATATGCCTCAGTCTCCTTGCCTGACATCGCTCCAAGTAGCGGGAGTGGATGATTCGTCATCTGCAGTCCGCAGCTCGCAAGCCATGGCTCCACCAAGGCAGGCTCGTGCCTTTGATTGGACGAATTCAAGCGCCGCTGCATCCAAACGTGCCATTACAACGCACCGATGCGCTTCCTTGTGAATGTCGGAGCAATTACCAATGATCAAAACCTCTGGCTTGTTCAAATGGTTTCAAGGGTTTCACCAGAGTAGTTACATGGGCCATGTTGCAAGCCCACCTGCTTGAGTAAACTTGCTTGACAGCAAGAAATATGACTCCACAGGATGAGGATACAGCGCCGCCTGGAGTTGGTGTGCATTTTGGAAAAAATCAATTCTTTTTTGGAGGGCCTTTACAGCTGCTGCCACGCTGTCTGGGTCGCCTACCACCTTCACAGAAAATAGAGCAGATTCAAAGGGATGAAACGTTTACACCCAATTACAGGTAGGGGAATGAAAGACTATCTATTATCTTCTCTACAAAACATATAGAGTAATGATCACATACAAGGGCACGTGCAGTCTCTCACACCCCTCCTCACTCCCTCCTCCCCTCTCTCTCTCTCTCTCTCTCTCCCTTTTCTGTCCCACCCTAGTCCCCACCTCCATATTTAGGCCTTTCCCACCCTCCCCTCTCTCTCACCCCCCCTTGCTCTCCCTCTCCATGGCGTCAATTATTCCCTCGTCCTTCTCGTCCTGAAAACGCGTGCTACATACGTGATCACTAGTTTGAAACGTGTCTCCTGCAACTAACACGGTCCTGCCGAGATGTTGCCCAACGACAGGTGAATGCGGGCACACCCATACAAAGCAGGTGAGAACAGACTTCCTTATTCGGGAACAATAACTTGTAAACGGACTAACTCTGGAAGCACCTGAGCTTCCAGTCTGTGGTCGTCATAAAAAATGTTGATCACACCAGTGGACTTTCGGAGTTGCGCGAGGTGTCGACATTTGCTTCCAACCACCTTTCCTTTAACTGCCTCAGGAACCTGCACCTCCAGAATTCTTCCGTCAGGTTGTCTAAATGATAAGTCGAAAAGAAAGCTTTATCTGAATGGGAATGGCAGTTCGCCAATACAGCTCGATTCTGGTTCATTCTGATCTGCTCTGGCTTGATATTGAATTGCATAGTTTTCCGCCAGTAACAAGATGCAAGCAGTGCAGATGGCCTGCTATTATCATACCCAGCTGTCTCCTCCAAATTTTTGCTCCTGAGAGGCCATCAAACTGCTATGAGTTCTGTTGAGTTCAGGAATTGAAGGCACTGTGATAATGCCCAATTAATGTGTTGAAATTCCAAAGGGCCTGAAATGATCCGTGATATGCAGGAGCTACCTTCACAAATTCAGCTGCAAAAACGGTGCCGTCATCTTGCTTGAAGTTCTCAACAGCATCAAAATTGTCGATACCTAAAGGAGACTGACAACTGTCGGTTTTTGCCCTCCGTGATGCTCCTTCCTCAATGTCGTTTATTCTCCAAACCTCAGCCCCTAATTCGAGATTATCCACATCCCTACTTCCAGTGCTCGCCATTGCAAGCCTTCCTCCATTGATGCTAACTCCTTCGCTTTTCGAAGAAGTCGCGAGAACTGGCTCGCAGGACTCCGCTTGGCAAATTCTGCAGCAGCCCGAGCGCGAGTCAATGGTCCGCCTGCAGCGAGCACACACCCGCCCTGCAGACTGCCGCACATGGCCAGCGACCCCCTCCTTGCGAGCTTTCAAATCTGGAAGCCGCCGGATGAGGCTCTGTCTGCGGGGCGGCACGACTGGAAAGTGCTCGGACCCATGGCGCCTGCCTGGATGCGCCTCCTGTTTCTCTATGAAGCAGGGCTGCTGCTGCGCGCTGGAAGAAACTTGAGAGATTGCTTCTCGAGCTCTTTCAGGCAAAGCGTTGCGAGACGGCGATGCCCGCCCGTCTCTTGGCCTCGTGCGGACCGCGAACTGTCCACACCAAGCAGGCAGAACATCCATCAACTTCAGCTCCCCCCCCCCAAAGCTTGGGTTGCTACTCAATTTTTTCCGGGACTTTAAGCAATTCCCCTCATTATGTGACGGCCATACAGCAGTCGATCGTTCAGAAACGCCACAGAATCGACTCCTGCCACTGCTGCGATCAATTAACGGGCAAAAGACGCAGGCCGCAGGGCGGGCAGCAGCAGAGCTCTGCGAGCGGGAGCCATGGCGGACCTTGGAGCAGGGGGGTTCAGCGCGGTAAGGGTTCAAAGGTTTCCGCTAGGAAAAGGATAGTGCTACAGAAGAGGGTCAATACGATATGATACAGTACGATGCGATACGATACGATGTCGTATTCGATACGGTACCCTTACAGTAAATATCTTGCGGCTTTTGTTGACGAGGGCAGTGCTTGACATCTTGCATTCATGACTAGACCAATAGTCCAGAACCAATGGCAATGGTGATGCCATAGATGATGCCCAACGCAAACATAGTAAAAAGGAATTTGCATTGGTCTCACTATGGCGATGGATGATGCCATCAAATGTGCATAGACAACAATAACATGGGGAACCACGAGGAACCGCTCACAAAGGACCTACGAACAAAACGAAAAAAGCCCATAAGCTTGAATTTGCGTCATGGTTCAACAACGCGAAGTTCAAACATTCGGCCACTTGGAATGGATGCCAACCATTGGACATCGACCATTGGTTGCGACCAATGGTTGGCAACATGGAAGCTCCGTACGGACCACGTGGCATTCACACGTGGCAAAACAATCGCGGTATGATTTCCAGATATGCACTCCGCAACGTCAGCATTTGTACAATACGTCACTTCATACGATCTTCGGGCAGCCGTACGGGACCAGAAAGGACCTCCAAAAAACTAAATAAAAAACCCAAGTTTCCACTTTCCCCATATTTCGACACATTTATGCGACGCGGTTTGCAACTGAGAGGCGGGGCCGAAAATTCACCGGGCCGCTGCGATTGGCGGACCGACAACGGTTGAAAACGTTGTCTTACGTGACAACATACTACTGGCTAAAATATATTTTGAATTTTGGGCTCGATTCTGGAGGTTCGAAACCGCGAGGGGTTCCGGCAGTAAACCAGAAACCACAACCGTGAAGCCAAAAAAAGTTGACGTCATGATGACGCCGGAAAGTTTGCAACTTCTCCAATTTGCGCGATAACTGGAGGGCTCGGCGGCGCGTGCAGTCCTCGCTCACCATTGGCTACGGCAAAGCCGCCGTGGATAGCCTCTCCCTCGCCCTCTCCCTTCCCCCCCTCCCTCCCCTCCCTCTCACTCTCTCTCCCTCTCTCTCTCTGTCTCTCCCTCTCTCTCTCTGTCTCCCTCTCCCAGTCTCTCCCTCCTGCCTCCCTCCGAGCAGGGTTCCTGCAAGGAAGGCCGACCAAGCCATGGCTGCAGCTCTCGCCTCTCCGCCGGCAGTGCGGCTGCAGGAGGGGCTGCCGGGGAAGGCTGGCGCCGCGCGGGCGTTGCAGGTGCGGGACGAGAGCAGGCCTCGGAGCGCGGCGGGATGCAGCCTGCGCTCGGCTCTCGCAGGGGAGCAGCTCTCGCATGCAAGAGGGGGGTCTCAGTACGGCGGGGCGGGAAGGAGGTCCAGGCTGCGGTGTGTGGCCACAGCTGTGGCAGCAGGTAAGGGAGGAGAGAGGGAGAGAGGCTGCTGGTACAGCTAGGGGGAGCACGAGTGGTGGAGGAAGAGAGGGGGTGGTTCTGGTGGAGAAAAAATGGTGGAAGCTGAGGCTTTTTGTGTGAAGAAAGAAGGCGAAGAGAGGATGCACTTGCACACAATGCTGAATGGTCCGAGTGGTCTAAATGCAAGCGTGCTATTTTTATCACACCCTCAGTGCTTGTGCTCAGGGAAGAAACAAAATGCGCTCTGTCATTTGTTCGCCTGTTATTAAAAAAAGGCGCCATTCACTTTTGCGAATCCATATTCTATGTGGCTTGTGCTGATGTGCGTGCACTACAGAGCCTGTTACGCCGTCGTCCGAGCAGGTGGGCTCAGAGCCCCTCCTCGTGCGCGTGGTGCGAGGAGAGAAAGTAGAGAGGCCGCCCGTTTGGATGATGCGGCAGGCTGGACGATACATGAAGGTGTCCGTTTTCGTTCTCTTACACGAGTCATGATCGATTTTGGAAGGAATTTTAGCAGTCTGATTTAGCTGACGTTCCAATTGCTCTTTCCTCATTGGGTTTTTTCTTCTGAGAGTCTCAAAAGTGTTCTCTGTTGTTTGAGGACTAGACGTCGAAGTCTATGCAGACTTGTGCTTCTCCTATCACGGTCTTTGCGTTGTGTTAACAGAAAAGCTATTGGACTGAGGAGTTATTTCTTGTTTGATGACGTCTGCAGGTGTATCAAGAGCTCTGTGTCAAGTATCCCACATTTAGGGAACGGTCAGAGAATGTCGATTTGTCGGTGGAGATTTCATTGCAGCCCTGGAAAGCCTTTAAACCAGATGGAGTGAGTTCCATTTTCCGTAACAGCTTTTGGCATTTGCTGACGTTAGCTTTTGTTATGCTTCATGGGCCATCAATCTCATGTTCTTCTTGGAAAAAAAATTGGGCTCTAGATTTCTTGTGGTTTTCTCAGCTCATTGTTTGCTTTCTCAATCCAGCCCATATTCTGTAGATTGTTTCCTTTCGCCCTTCGCCTGCTATACTGTGCTGCGTTTTTCAGTTACACGAGCGTGACGGAAGGTCTGACGAGATGGAAAGAAACTGTGCAGGTTATTTTGTTCTCCGATATTTTGACTCCCTTGACAGGAATGAACATTCCTTTCGACATTGTGAAGACGAAAGGGCCTATCATTCACAAGCCCATTAGGACAGCTGCTGACGTGGCAGAGGTTAGGGACCTCGTTCCTGAAGAGGCGGTCCCCTATGTGGGAGAGACCCTTCGAGCTTTGCGCTCTGAAGTAAGACTCTCACTCTTTTTGGAGGAACCCTCGTAAAACCTGTCTACAAAATGCTTGCAGCAATTGCTGAATTTTTTTTAAGACCCAATTGTTAAAGTGTTCATTTGTGCCTGAACCTTCCTATTTGAGGCCAAGCTCTGCCTGCTTCATGCTCCAGCAAAGAAGCTCTTCTGCGCTACTCGATAGATGATAGACGTGGGATATGTGCCACTAGATTCTGCATACATACATACATACATACACACATACATATATATATATATATATATTGTATAGTTAGAAGCTGCAATTCACACTGTGTCTGGTCTGCAGCTTGGCAATGCCTCGGCCGTACTGGGCTTTGTGGGGGCTCCCTTCACCCTCGCCTCGTACATAGTGGAGGGCGGCTCGTCCAAGAACTTCACCATTATCAAAAGGATGGCGTTTGCAGCACCTCAGGTTGGCACCCTCTTCTCTCTTCCTGTGTCTCGTTTCACGGCACGACAATGCAAAAAATCGTTTTGACTCTCGAACCCGGATTGGCAAACGCTCTAAGGTTGGAGTGAGCAGTTTGAAGAGTATAAGCTCAGATTGTGGCTTGTAGTAGTATCGTCCCTGAAGGGAGATTTTATGAAGGGCGTTGCAAAGCTCGGAAACGAGCAAACAGCAGCGGAAAGTGGATAATCTTTCTTCATCTTTGAACTTTCTCGATCGAAGCGCGTAGCTTAGCGCAAAGTCTTAGCGGAATTGCAGGAAAAACTCACTCTCTTTGATTATTAAGTACTGCGAAATAAATCACTTTTTATTCACTTATTATGGTAAAAATTCGTTTGCGCTTGATTGCTTTTTGTAGCCCTCTATTATCGTATTCTATGCCCAATCGTGCAACGCACTAATTGGGGGTAAGACTAACAGTGTAGACTACCTCGTTTAGCAGAATCGTGAGCTGAAAGTGCTCCTAAGTGAAACAGCAGCTAACCACAAGCTAACCATAAACTAACTGGAATTCCGTCTATAACAAAGGCTGGCCTCGTATCGTCTTTGTAGCTACTGTGCCCGAGTACGGAATGTAAGTCAGTCATTCGTATATCCTCGCCTAGACATCAAAGTTGGAACCGTCATGAAACGAGCAGCCTTTGGCTGAGAGATTGTCTTCAGCAGTCCCTCTACTCAACAAAAAAGGGGCAAATTTAGCATTTAATTGATCATTGTTGATGTCAGGTCCACTTGGTTGTTGCTATGCAGATCCTTCACGCTCTTTTGCAGAAATTGGCAGAATCGATAATTGTCTATGTCCGTTATCAGGCAGATAATGGAGCACAAGCAGTGCAGATATTTGACTCGTGGGCCACGCATCTCACGCCGACAGGTGAGGGATATCGATCGAACTTTTTAAACTACTGAGGAAACGAACTGGGAAGTTTCTTGAGATTGAACACTGTCTTGGGTTCATACATAATAAACCTGTTTCGCACATGTGTTTGCTTCTGTTGAAGAACCGCCAAAGAAGAAAAAATCCGAAATACTGTTGACTGTAAACTGTAGAGAGAGAGAGAGGGGGGGGGGAGAGAGAGAGGGAGAGAGAGAGAGGGAGAGAGAGAGAGAGGGAGCGAAAGAGAGAGGGAGAGAGGCAGAGAGAGGCAGAGAGAGAGAGAGAGAGAGAGAGAGAGACCTGCAGCTCGCCACTCACTGTCTGCTGTGTTCTCTGCGGATGCAGATTTCGAGGAGTTCAGTCTGCCGTACATCAAGCAAATCGTGAGTGCAGTGAAGGAGACCCACCCCTCCCTCCCTCTCATCCTGTACGCGAGTGGGAGCGGCGGCCTCCTTGAGCGAATGGCCTCTTCGGGCGTGGACGTGATCAGCGTGGACTGGACCGTCGACATGGCGGAGGCGAGGCGGCGGATAGGGCCCTCCCTCGCCGTGCAGGGGAACGTGGACCCGGCGGCGCTCTTTGGGCCGAGGGAGGGCATCTCCAAGAGGATCATGGAGGCAGTGAACAAGGCGGGCACCCACAAGCACGTGTTGAATTTGGGGCACGGAGTGCTGGTGGGAACGCCGGAGGAGAGCGTAGCGCACTTCTTTGAAGTTGGGAAAAGCATTCGCTATTAGGTGGGGTTGTAGCGGAGAATGTGGGCGTGTACCAATTAGTGACTGTAATTTGATCATCTTAGAGAAGGGTCGGGTTGAGTAATGGGTCGTGGCTTGGGTACTGGAAGTGTTTACGGGAAGTTGTTGGGGTGCTCCCAACTCCCTCTCCCTCTTTCTACCTTTTGCTCGCCCTCTCCCTGTCGCTCTCCCCCTCGCTCTCCCCCGCCCTCTCACCCGCCCTCTCACCCGCCCTCTCCCTCCCCCTCCCCCTCTCC